>CM061162.1:20571693-20824193 GCA_030710495.1 Labroides dimidiatus
CGCCAAACCAGGCCCTAAAAGTCACACAGAAAAATAACAGAGTTACTTAATTCTCATCTGTGCCTTCTGATGCACAAAGCAGGGATAGAAAAAGTGCTGCTGTATAACCACATCAAAACCATTAACTCTCCTTGAGCTTGCTTTGAGTTCTATAGTTCTAATTTTTTAGACTAAAAAAAAAAAAAAAACTGAAATATGGTGTGGCTTTCACTGTCATACAACTCTGAAAAATGATTACATTTTACTGTAAATATTACATGCAACAGTTTTTCATTCACACATTTTGCATTCCCTCCCTCATGTGGGGAGTAAGTAAGAGATCCACCTCTTCTTTTTCGATGTAACTGCCCTCTAGTGTGATGCACTTAGACCAACAGTGTTCAAGTGCCATCAGCCCAGAACTGAAAAAGTCAGGGTCCTTTCCATTGACCCACTCCTCAACTGCCGTCATGACTTCTTCGTCAGGCTGAAAATGACGCCCATGGATATCCTTTTTCAAGTTCTGGAATAGGAAGAAGTCGCTAGGAGCTAGGTCAGGCGAATAGGCAGGAAGTGGTATTAATTCATTCCCGTTTCGCACTACAGCATTCATCGCAACTTTGCAAGTGCGGACTCTCGCGTTGTCCTGTTGCAGCAAAACACCTTTAGAGAGTGTACCTCGGCGTTTTTTCCACGGATGGCAGTTCTCAGCTGGTCTAGCAAGTTTGCATAGTACACTCCAGTTATTGTACTTCTCTTGGGTAAAAAGTCCAACATAATAACGCCTTTTGCGTCCAAAAATACTGTGGCCATCACCTTACCAGCACATGGTTGTGTCTTGAACTTCTTTGGCCTTGGGGACCCAGGCCCTACCCACTGACGACTCTGAGCTTTATTCTCTGGCTCATAATAATGAACCCAGGTCTCATCGACAGTCACCAGACGCAAAAGAAAATCATCTTTTGACCTAAAACGCTTCAACAAAGTGCTACATACTGACGCTCTGGTTGCCATTTGCTCATCACTAAGGGATTTGGGGACCCAACGGGCTGTTAGCTTGCTCATACCCAAATGATCGCGTAAGATTGTTGAAACGCTACCATGTGAAATGCCTAATGCCTGCGCTATTTCTTCCACCCAAATTGGCCTATCAGAGTATACCAGATCCTGAACTTTGTTACACATTTCTTCGTCAGTGGCATCCAGTGGGCATCCAGACCTGGTTTCATCTTCTAAAGACATTCTACCGCATTTGAATTCTTCTACCCAGAATTTAATCTGAGCATAAGATGGTGCAGAAGACCCATAAACATCGTGTAGCTCGCTGTGTATTTCTTTACCTGTTTTACCTTTTAAATACAAGTATCGAATTACAGCAGGGTACTCAACTTTAGATGAAAAGCATGCCTTTGCATCACTAGCCATGTTTGACATTCAATATCTTATTAAAGACTGACTTGATATGCGTGCAATTTTGTATCCAGGTATAAAACATGTATTGAAACAAGGCATGAAATTCATGACCATCTCGGTCAATTGGAAATGGGATAGGCTGGTTACTTAGTGACTGGCCCTCGTAAAACAGACTGGGATGAATACTGGTGCCTTGTTATGACCCACAAAAGCACACAGCACCATCAGCAGGATTGAATTTCATGTATCACCTCGATAAATGTCTGAAAACACTGTGAGGGGGTCAGTGCCAGACCAGATGATGGACAGCACCAATAAATCTGTCCTCCATACATTGAGAAACAAATGGTATTAAAACTGGGTGTCATTTGACTAGATCACATTTTTGTCATCATTGGTCTTGTATATGGTGGCCCTGAGAGCTCACAGCGACACACGAAAAAAGACAAAAGACAAAACACAAACAAATTAAGAAAAAATCTTCATCAATTTAACAACACATGAGCAGTGTTAGAAAACATGCTGCAAAGACCACAGCACAACGGAAGAGTTTCCAGAGGACACTTAAAAGTGATGCACAAGTCCCTATTTGTTGTTGATGCAGATTTTGAGTCACAGCCCTGTTAAGGTTCTCTTTCTGTCAGTGGTGTTGGAAAGTGAGATAAAAGATGAGGTGAAGTGAGGTAAAAGATTTGATTTATTTTGACATTGTGATCCATAGTCTGTATAATTAATGGATGTAACCTCCGCGACATCATACAGATTAAAACAGCCAGCGCAGCCATATTGGAAACGAGGCAGGCTTTGAGTCTCTACAGTAACAGCCATAGTGCGCCCAGCAGTGACGTGAGCGAGCTGTGCCTCTGATTGGATGAACTGGCAATCTTAATATTGTCTAAAATGCTGAGTGAGAAAAACATTCATCCCCCGTGCAATGCATGCTGTTAGCAGAATTAGCAACTCAGATGGAGACATGTTTTGTACCAGGCTGTAAATGTGCTTATTTTGGCTGTGAAAACAGCTTTTTTAACTTAGTGTGTTTGTGACTTCAGGTACTTCTGGAGCCAGCCTCAAGCGGACACTCGAGGAACAGCAGACTTAAGCACTTCAGCATTGTCTCATAGTTTCAGACCAGAGGTTGCCGCTTGTTGTAATTGCATGATTCAGATACTAGCATATTGGCTAATAATAGATGTGTGCATCACTTTTAAGTGTCCTCTGGAAACACTTCCATTGTCTATTTACAGCTTATTTTTCTAATGTGTTCTGTTGTGGTCTTTGCAGCATGTTTTCTTAATGCTGTGTGTGTGTTGTCAAATTGATGAAGATTTTTTTCTACAATGTGTTTTGTCATTTTATATGTGCTCTCTTAAACTCCAGTGCTGTGAGCTTTCAGGGCCACCGTACTTGTACAGTTGGTACAATACTATTGGAAAATCTGTATGATTATTTATTTTCATCAGTGGTTTGCAAAAAGAGGGAAAAAAATGAAAGTGGCTTTAAAGAAAAATAGAAACAGCTCTAAGGGCTGGTGTTCTGTGTTTTTATATCTTAACAATATACATATCTCAGTTATATCTAAGGTTAAATGTCCTTTTCTACCAGCGCTGGTTTGGTGCTTGTTCCAGGCCAGAGCCTGAATTGGCACCAGGTTTTTCTGTTTCTACCAACAAAGCACCAGCTCGAGGTGCTAAAAACTAGTGCTCAGCTGGCCCACTTCTGTGGTGGGCCAGAGCAAAACACCGACAACGCCAGGGGGCGGGGTTACTGTGACCAACAATCAGCATGGAAAACAGCCATTCATAAAAAGAAAAGCTGCAGAGTGAGTTGTCTGTTGTGTTTCCTCATTAAAAACTTGAAATAGAGGTGAAACTGAAGCAGCAATTCATCACCTCCTCTAGATCAGGTCCATACTTTATTTTATTTAACCGACTAATAAGCTTCATGTTTTTATCTTATCTAAATGATGGGATGTCATTTTTTCCTCATGGTTGTGCGTTCACATTTTTCCTCTGCTCTCTGCATTGTGCACAGCAGAGATCCACCCTGATGCATACATACATGCATGCATCAGGGTGGATATCCTTACACATAGAGGGAGAGAGAAAGAAGAGAACCATGTAACAGGCAGAAAAATAAATGATGTCAACACTTCTACAGGATACACTGATAAAAAGAAAATCTCTGCCTTTTTTTAAAGGCTCCAAGCGCCATCTGTGTGTCCAACATTACTTCAAAATTATTTCAAGAAATTGTTTTATTTGAGGAAAAGGCAAGATTTTGCTTTCTACTTAGTTAACCCATTTCTCTCTGCTAAACTTTGCAAGGGTAGAGTCTACAAAGGGATTTTCGGTGTATGTGCTGTAAATGAATTTGTGCTCTCAAAAAAAAGAAAAAAAAAAAAAAAACACGAAAAAAAAAAAATGCTGAGTAATAGCATCTAGAAATAACAATATACACACACACACACACACACATATATATATATATATATATATATATATATATATATATATATATATATGTATGTATATATATTCCTCACAGTGCCTTTAAAGAAAAACAACCTGCAACATCCTTTGCCACTGGGTACAGACAAATAGCTGTTTAAACGTGTGGTCAATCGTTAACAGCTAAAAATTCCTCAGAGGAGCTTTAAGTACCATTTTGAAAGTAGTCCTTTTAACATGCCTGAAATCTAATACTCTCTAGGCTGCTTAATTTCAAAGATAAAAATCACACCATACAGTTTTCATTCCATTTTTAAGACATCTGATGCTGTTTTGAAAGAACAAAATGTCGTTAGCACATTACCTGATGCAGCTAGTTCTTGAACAGGTTTCTTTGTGATGTATGACATGAAGCCTACAATTGAGAAGATGACAAAGCCAGCGAACATACTGGTACAGGAGTTGATGCAGCACACAATGATGGAATCCCTGCAAGGAAAAAATAAAGTTAAGACAGAAGAAGTGAAAAAAATATCAGTGCATTAAGAATAATATGTGCTTGTTACTGATTGTTCCTACCTGTAGACATCATTGTGGTACGTGTTGTAGCTTCCCAGAGCAATAAGTGAGCCCAGGCCCAGACCATAGGAGAAGAAGATTTGAGTTGCTGCATCCAGCCACACCTGTCATACAGCAAATATGCACCCATCTTCATGTCTGTGTATTATTATAAATGAGTGAATGAATGATGGCTAATTGTCTACCTCAGAGCGGATGAGCTTGTTGAAGTCTGGAGTAATATAGAAGCGGATCCCATCTATGGCTCCAGGCAGAGTGACCCCGCGAAAGAAGAGGATGAAGAGCATAAAGTAGGGATACGTTGCTGAGAAATACACCACCTAGAAGAAATTTAGAGAGCAAAAGTTCTTTTTATGTCTAGGAATTCACATATTTTAACTTCATAATTAAAAAGTCAAATCCCTTGTCGCTGAAGTGTAGAGTAAAAAAATTCTTCCACTACTAAAATAATTCCATGGCTCATCTTTGCCAGAGGATCCTGCCAGAGCCTTAAGGATGTGGCCAGCTCTTCTGTAGCATAATGATTATGTGTAATTGCTAATGTCCGTCAGGGCCAGGGCCTAGGGGAATTCATTTTTCACACACACATTAAAATCCAATTATCTCTGGCTGTGAATGTGTAAAGTGTTCCTGCTCACACATACATCTTTTTGCCTTGCTGAGACTCAAAAACCCAGTGCAGTCCAGTGATTTTTTAAACATTTTTTTTAATATATTTTTTTTGTTCAAACATTGGGGTGAATCTGTGAAAAAATCAGTCCCTGTAAAGGGTGGGTCTGAGGTCCTAATACTGGATGAATTTGACAGGAAGTCTCTTTGCTATTCCAGACTTGCTAATCTTGAACAAACACATGGATAAGGACCATGTCAATGGTTCCCTTCAATTCAATTGTCCCTTAACTATTCCTTCTTCTACAGAGTCAATGTCCAGCGTCATCATTCACTCTTCTGTGGGAGTTGTCATGTCTCTATGTCATTTGGAAGGTTTTTCTCTGATAATGCCACCTACATTTCCATCCTCCCTAAAGTAACCACAAAGCTGGACATGTAATATCTTATAAGTGATGACAAACAAAACAAAATGTTATTCCAGTTAACTACAGACAACCTCATACTATTCTTGACAATTTGTATGTTTTTCATTCATTTGTATAGTTTGATACTTTTTCTCAGTCTGAGAGCTAGCAGAAAGGAGGCAGCTGAGCTTTTGTTGTGCTAGTTTTTGTCAGTCAAATCCTGCAATACAGTCTGGGTTTTAATACCGTAAGAGAGAGAAGGATTAAAGAACAAATGTAAAAAACATAATGAAAGTTGGATGCAGTTTCTAACCTTCCCTGTCCACTCCACTCCTTTCCAGATTGAGAAATAGACAAGGACCCAGGCCAGTGCCAATGTACCCACTAAGGGCCATCGTAGCGTCCCTGGTTCCTCCAGACCCCCTGTCAGCTGGTGCATATTTCGCCTACAGGAACAAACACACAGAACTCAAACAGGCATACTAGCACAAACAACATCCAGAAATAGCTTCAACACTCACACACACACACACACACACACACACACACACAAACACACACACACACACATAGAAAAAAATCTGTATGACAGGATCAAATCTGGCTGACTTACTCCCAGAACTCAGTGACAGCACTGGTCAGGTTGGTGGTATCTGTCAGACTGTAGTTGGAAAAACAGTTCTCAGTGTTCCAGGGGTTATCACAACTTTGCCAAGGCAGCTCCTGCACACAAAAAAAATATGTTGGTGAAATATTCTCTTACTGTGCTAAAATAAGACAGATGAATGCTGTGTTTTTGCACACAACACTGATACAGAAGATACAGCATTATACAACGACACTTCCAATGAAGTTTGGACTTGTGTAAAACGTAAATAAAAACAGAATACAATGATTTGCAAATCCTGTTTTACCTATATTCAACTAAATACACTACAAAGACAAGATATTTCATTATCAGCCACACATTTTCAATGGGAGACAGGTCTGGACCACAGGCAGGCCAGTCTAGTACCTGCACTCTTTCACTACGAAGCCACACTGTTGTAACAGGTGCAGAATGTGTCTTGTCATTGTCTTGCTGAAATAAGCAGGGACGTCCCTGAAAAAGACGTGGCTTGGATGGCAGCATATGTTGCTCTAAAACCTGTATGTACCTTTCAGCATTAATGGAGCCTTCACAGATGGTCAAGTTAGCCATGCCATGGGCACTAACACACCCCCATACCATCACAGATGCTGGCTTTGAGACTTTGACCTGAGAACAATCCAGATTGTCCTTTTCCTCTTTGGCCTGGAGGACACCACGTCCATGATTCCAAAAACAATTTGAAATGTGGACTCGTCAGACCACAGCACACTTTTCCACTTTGTGTCAGTCCATCTCAGATGAGCTCGGGTCCAGAGAAGCCGGCGGTGTTTCTGGGTGTTGTTGATATATGTCTTTGTCTTTGCATGGTAGAGTTTGAACTGTCACTTGTAGATGTAGTGATGAACTGTGTTAACTGACAATGGTTTTCTGAAGTCTTCCTGAGCCCACGTGGTAATATCCTTTACACAGTGATGTTGATTTTTAATGCAGTGCTGCCTGAGGGGTCAAAGGTCACAGTCATTCAATGTTGGTTTTCAGCCTTGCTGCTTACGTGCAGAGATTTCTCCAGATTCTCTGAATCTTTTGATGATATTATGGACTGTAGATGATCAAATCCATCAATTCTTTGACATTGTACGTTGAGAAACATTGTTCTTAAACTGTTGGATTATTTGCTCATGCAGTTATTTACAAAGTGGTGAACCTCACCCCATCCTTGCTTGTGATCGACTGAGCCTTTCGGGGATGCTCCTTTTATACCCAATCATGACACTCACCTGTTTCCAATGAACCTGTTCACCTGTGGAATGTTCCAAACAGGTATTTTTAGAGCATTCCTCAACTTTCCCAGTCTTTATTTGACCCTGTCCCAGCTTTTCAGGAACGTGTTGCAGCCATTAAATTCAAAATGAGAGAATATTTGCTAAAAAACAGAGTTTATCAGTTTGAACAATAAATATCTTGTCTTTGTAGTGTATTCAGTTGAAAATTGGTTAAATAGGATTGACAAATCATTGTATTCTGTTTTTCTTTAAGTTTCACACATCTTGGAATTGGGGTTGTGATAAACATTTATACCATCAGAAGTTCGGCTCCTTTACCACAGTAAAACTAAACATCCATCCTGTGTTTCTTTGGCCCAAATGGCAGTTCCAATATTGTGAGTAAAGAAAAAATAATAATCTAAATAAATAAAACCAAAAGAAAGAACTAAATTTTGCAAAAGTCTTCTGTTAAATAAAGCAATAATCATTTCAATTTAAAACCTTTTTTTAAAATATACAAATTTTTCATACAGATTTCCTTGTGATCTATTATTGAACATACCGAACCAAAAGAGTTGAATAAGTAGTAGAGTGCCCAGGCAATAATGATGATATAGTAGATGTTCAGCCAAAAAGAAAGGACGACTGCTGCTATTCCAACCCCTGAAGAAAAAAAGACAAAAACATCTGCAATTTGCTGTACAATGTTTCACAGATTAACGAACATGTTATGTGAAAGATGAAGAGCGCAGAAACAAACAGCACAGCTGATAACAGACAGTTGATCTTGGCATGTAAGATAAACCTTCATTAACCTCATACTCAGTATCTTGCTGTTTCTTTGTTTCCTTGTCATTCCTCCTCTAGTACTGGAAGTTCCAGTTGGAAAAACAGCCATACAGCAATACACCAACATCCTCAATTATGGGAACAACTATCTAGCCTCAGTTATTGACTACGAATGACATTCGCCCTGCACTTTATAGGGGCATTTTGTTTTCTTTAGTTTATCAGTGATTCTGATTCATTGTTATATGAACACATCAATAAATTTAAGGTATATTTCAACAATTTGGAAGTGGGATTGTACGAGTTCCGTCACTAATAATTGTATTATCACTGACCAGCTCGGACCCTTCGTTATTGAGAGACTCCAACCTGAGTTCTAATCCCAGTGCTGGTGTATGCTCTGGTCAGATTGTTTTAGCACTTTGCTTTGCCATGAGAAAGCCCATCTTCTTGCAGAAAACACACAGATGTGCTGGTCTGTCTACTACCCACACTGATCAGCTCTCTGAGTTTTCAAAGAGACAAATTTCTCTCTTTTTATTTTGAACATGAACAAATAATTAAACACAGAACAAAATAAATATATGAACAGAAGTTAAGAGAAAACAACAACAACAACTAAGGAACCAAATAAGTTTGTCATTTGCGTGTTCAAAAAGGAGTGAAAGGAATTTGAAACTTATCTAGTAATCACAAGTAATCAATATTTAACCCACTTCCAAATAATAATAAAAATAATAACATCAACAAAACAAACTCAATACTAATGATATAATAAAAGAAATAACAATCTGAAACTGCCTTACAGTGTTTAAAAAGAAGTGAAATCTACAGTTTACTAAATAAATCGTGAACTATTGTGATAATGGATTAATCGATTTAAGTTGTTATTTAAGAAGAAAAAGTCCAAATTCTGTAATTTCGACCTTCATAAATGTGAATATTTTCTGGTTTCTTTGTCCTTCTATGACAGTCCTGAATATCTTTGGTTTGCAAACAAGACATTTGATGATGTTATCTTGGACTCAGAGAAATATTGACATTTTTCACCATTTATTGACATTTTACAGACCAAATAACTACTCGATTGATGAAGAGAATAATCAATAGATTGATCGATCATGAAAATAATCATTAGTTGCAGCCCTAATCTACAGTAAGTCAAAATACCAGTTGTCCTGCTAATTCAAGAAGATTTCTCAACAAGCCAGTTTACCTTGCATGCTGTTTCCTACAGTTCACTGTGCTTATGTTGTTGTTCTTGATCTGTTTATGGCAGGTGGCACAAGGTTTTAGATGCATTACTGCCCACCTACTGTGTTACCAGTACTACTACAATAGTTCATTCATTCATCTTCTACCGCTTATCCTGTTCAGGGTCAGACTGGAGCCCATCCCAGGTGTCTTTAGGCTAGAGGTGGGGTACACACAAGTCAGTCAGTTACAGGGACACAGAGACAGACAACTTTTGACGCACACACTCACACTTATCGGCAATTTTGAATCACCAATTAGATGAGCATGTTTATGGACTGTGGGAGGAAGACGGAGTACCTTGAGAGAAGCCACGCGTGGATGGGGAGAATGTGCAAACTCCACACAGAGAGCTCCACCTTGCTCAAATTGAAATTTGAACTAGTGAACTTCTTGATGTGAGAAAACAGCGCTAATCGCTGCACCACTGTGAAGCCCATTAGTACTCTGGCCTATTACATTACCAGTAAAGAAATGCAAAAGGAACGCTGCTGATATTGTCATGTCCAATCATGACTGAGGCAATATTTTTACTGAGTTTTCATCAGACATATTCATACATATAAAAGTAAAAACACACACAAAGTACTGGTAAATACAAACAGAAACACAGAAGCACCAGGGCTGAGCAGTAATATTCCACCATGCCACAAAGGTGTAGTAACGTGCAGAAATAAGACAAACAAGTCTCTCTGGCAGTGGCAGTTATACTTGATGCAGAGCAATGGACCTTACCACCTCCTGTCCCTAGCTGTCTTAAGGAAAATAAGGTGCAGTATTTAGAGTCTGCAGAGCACCACACAGAGTCAGATCCTACTTTTTATGTCAAGAGCAGGATCAAGCTCATCTCATGATGAGAGTTTGAGAGTCATAAAAGTAGGTTATAAAAGGTTCCCATGTCAAAGGCCTCTTCGAGCTACTGATGGAAAAACACAACACCTCAAGTTTGAGACAGGACATTACATCTCGACGCCGCTGGTCAAACGTGGGCAGAGCAGCACCTCCCATTTCAGCAGGATTGCACGTCTGGCCAAGAGCAAGGCAAAAGCAACCATTCAGTGTTCTGTTGCAGTCATGTGGGGGTGATTTCCACCAGCAACACTAAACAGGGCAAGGATAGGGCTGAGGCATAGATTTTTCTTTAATATTACAGATAAAGTGTGGAAAATGTCCTGACAGAATTTCTGCAATTTAGGACATAGCCAGTACATCTGTATCAGGGTAGCATCACTATAATTACATTTATTACAGGTGGGAGTTATTCAGGGTAGATGTTGGACAACTAAAGCTTGGACATGTGAACCCTGTGGACCACCCTAAATTGAAGTGGACCATGTCTAGCACAGATTAAGGATTTGTGTATTAATAACATAATGGAATCCCATTTGTCTTCAGAAATGTGTCCTAAGTCCTGATCCCAGGTCACTTTAATCTTATCCAGTGGTGAACATATCAACACAGAGCTATGGACTCTGTGTCTCTATGTCTCTCTGTCTCTCTGCCTCTCTCTGCCTCTCTCTCTCTCTCTCTCTCTCTCTCTCTCTCTCTCTCTCTCTCTCACTCCCTCTCTCTCTCTCTCTCTCTCAGATGTCTGTCTAACATGAGTCTGGTTCTGTCCGAGGTTTCTGCCCATTAAAGAGAAGTTTTTCCTCTCCATTGTAACTTGCTGAATGCTGTAAAGCTCTGTACTCATGGTGGGTTAAGATGAGATCAGACTTCTTATCTTGTATTGATGTTAATAAAATTTATTACCATTTACAGGTCTAGACCTGTTAACACTTTTGGAAAGTGTCTTGAGATAACGTTTGTTATGAATTGGCACTATATAAATAAAGACTGATTGATGGGTGGATGGATGGATGGATGGATGGATGGATGGATGGATGGATGGATAGATAAATGGATGGATGGATGGATGGATGGATGGATGGATGGATGGATGGATGGATTGATTGATTGATTGATTGAAATGGTACAATGTAACTTTGACAATGCACCTCTAGACATTGGGTCAAAAGAAAGAAAGGTATCGATTGGGTTAGCTATTGGTACTGAAGGGAAACATGGCAGATTTGAGTGAACAGACTGTCTGACCTGTAAATACCCCCAAAAAAAGATGATAGATAGATAGATAGATAGATAGATAGATAGATAGATAGATAGATAGATAGATAGATAGATAGATAGATAGATAGATAGATAGATAGATACATACATACATACATACATACATACATACATACATACATACATACATACATACATACATACATACATACATCTAAAGAAATATATATTTACCTAGTTTTCTTTATAATTTTGGCTTCTTCCGTATCTTACCTTTCATCATAGGGATTAGCTTCCACACTCCCAGCCCTCCCACTGAGGTGAACTGTCCCAGAGCTGTCTCCAGGAAGAAGAGAGGGATCCCAGCAAACACCAGGGTCAGGAAGTATGGGATGAGAAAGGCCCCTGATTGATCAAAACAAGCATAAGCAATCACTGAGTGCACTCTATCTGCAAAGCTCTCAAAACACATGGAATGGATATACATTGTCCTTTTTTACTTATAGATTTTGATCATTTTTAAAGTTCTAATATCACTAAGGAACTTCAGGAAAGCTGAGTATTTATATAAGCTTACGAAGTTTCTTCTTCAGAGCTTCACCTTCAGCACCTTAACTTGACAAAAAAGAATATTGCAGTGATGTTGTGGGTGTATGATATACTTCTTCCTTCAGTATTTTAAAAAATATCAAAGATCTGTTCTAAAGACTCATCTTTTATGGCATCACTAAACACCTTGGCTAAGCCAGTTGTGAAAAAAGCTGATGAAAAAGTGACAAAAAAAAAAGATAAGTGAGAATATTCGTTCTGACTGACTAAAAGCATGTATGTGAACAGAAATTAATGAAGATGGTAGCATAAGGGAATATAAAGCTGGGATTTTTAATGTTTTTAGTTAGCTTCAGACAGATTAATGTCAGCAGGCAAACAATAGATTGAGAGACTTGTCAAAGACTGCACTAGTTTAATTTTCACATTCTTTGATGAAACATTTGAAGACAGGAAACACTCGGAGCAAAGAAAAGATGGTCACTCACAACAGAGATCAACTGTAGGTCAAACGTAGGACAGGTTCTGTTTTTTTTTTTGTTTGTTTTGTTTTTTTTGTTTTGTTTTGTTTTGTTTTGTTTTGTTTTGTTTTATTTTATTTTATTTTATTTTGTTTTGTTTTGTTTTGTTTTGTTTTGTTTTTAGGTCACACACTCTCAACATTGAGGTAATCCAGCACCCCAGTGAGGGCATGCATGGCCTAAAATCTGGGTTGTGATGTTCAAGAAAGCAGAGAGTCTTTCAAAAACTAGACCGATATTTTTAGTTATATGCAATTTCTAATAAGGGGAAAAAATCTCAGACAAGGGGGGGCTGAGGCTTCCTTCACCCTTATACAGGAGAAAGATGAACAGAGAGTTAGCTTTACCTCTAGATATGTCTCTTTTTGGGTGAAAAACAGCCCAATGGAGTCCCAGCTAAAGAGGTGAAAATTGTTTTTACACAATACAAAGTAAGGTAAAAGGTGGAGTTTTAAGTAGGACACATTTAATGATAAGGTAAAAAAAAAAATACCCAAAGGGTTTTAGAGGCAAGCTAAAAGTTAAGGAAGGTGTTGGCAAATGAAAAGTATTGTTTAGGAACAGATCCATGACATAAAGCAGGTAGTCCATTTAGAGTTTTAGAGTTCAGAGACTTTAGGTCTTCCAGGTGGTGCCGACAGGTCTCCTGCAGCAGATTCAGAACAGGAAGAAGCCAATAATTATGCAAAGTGAAAGGCATGAGAAAGGGTGGGTAAATTAGGTTTTTTAAGGGGTGTTGTTGAAAATTGTTCAGCCATATTGTGGTTCACGCAGCTTATTGATTTGCTTTAGATGCTACTAGCATGCTATTTGCTTGGTTAATTGGTTAGGTCAGTGGGTATTCTGTTCATTGGGTAGCCAAAAGGTTTACTAGTGAGCCTGAAATGTTTTAACCCTACACTGTTGAAAGGTTGCTGAAAATTTTACAGTCCATTGCTGGCAGCAAAGTGCCAGTAATTTATTATGACAGTATTTACAGTGTACCGTATCTTCATTTACAGTATTATTACTGTATTTCCCCCCCCACACAATTCATTGCGAAATTAAACATGCTTCATGGATTGTAGAAATGCTACTTAGATGACCTTGTTGACTTGCTGCCATTATTCCACCAAAATATCAAACAGTTAAAGAATCAGTTTATGGTGTTATATTAGGACAACCAAAAAAGTCTAGATGGATATGTCCTTAATCAGGACATCAGCCCAGAGAGTGTGTGTGTGATTTGTGTGTCTGAATATTCATTCAAAGGGATCCTGTGGAGTGTTGGTATGTGTAGACCAGTGGGTCGTTACTGAAAAAAAGTAATATATTACTCGTTACCCGTTAATCTCTTTAAAAGTAATGTTATAACTGTAACGTGTTACTGCCAAACACTGATCTAGACCTGGGATATGAATTCACGATGGAACCAGTTTACGTCAGTGATGGTAGTCAGCTTCCAGTGGAGCTCAGGATTTGAATATTCTCCTAAAGTTGTTTCTATGGTCACAGTAAAAGTTAACACTGAGAAAAAAAATAATAACTGGGCTATATGTTAGCTTTATTCTGCCAATAAAACCAAAGGGACAGACTTTTTCTGTGTCTTACCTCCACCATTCTTGCCACAAAGATAAGGGAACCTCCAGACATTACCAAGGCCAATGGCATACCCTACACAGGAAAGCAGAAAGTCAAACTTTCCTTTCCAGCTTCCTCTGTCGGGTGGCTCTTCTTTTTTCTTCTCATCTGCAGGGGGTGCCACAGCATCCAGCTCCTCAAAGGGAATTGCTTGTTTAACCTCTGTTGGGGAGTTTAAGTCCACAGTACTTTGTCCTGTCTTTCCCATGTTGGGACCAAAAGTGAGGTCAGGAAGTCTCTTGGTCCTCACAGCCTGGAATGGAGTCAAGTTTTCCAAAATTCCTGTGCTGGGTCTCTCTCACTGTGTCTTTACTGGACCAGTTCAGGATAAAATGCTGATTCTGGATGTGTAGAAATGCTATAGAGAGGAAGAACATGACAATTGGGTAAAAAAAAAAAAAAAAAATCAAACTCAAATTGGGATTTACAAGTGTGGAAGTACTTTAGTGCACTTTCAGAGCCTTTCATTAACTTGAGCTACTGCCAAAACTAAAGCTAATGGCCATGTCATGAATTAGTTTCAAGTATGAGTAGAATGTTTGAACCCAGCAATACCTACTGACCAGCCACTTTACATTCTTTACTGAAAGGTAAAACTGGTTAAAGCTGACAACTCACCAATAATACAAATTTGTCTCAAACCACACCAGCGGTTTTTTTTGGTGAAAGATACTTACATTTATTCTAAGACTTCCACCAAATGCAGTTAGCCCAAATGTTGCTGTCGTATTGACACATTGTAATTCAGGTTTGATCTGTTAACAAAGATAATCTGAGAAATTGTCATATTTTTCCTGCTTCTGCAATGCCCAACTTAAAGACAATGGGTTGTAACAATTTGGCCACTGTTGAGGGTAAAACAACAAATTTAGTCAATAATATTTTGCAGCATGCTGAGTCACACTAGCTAGTGTTAACATCACTACAGTTTTTTTTTATTTAGTCTGTGCACCTTTCTTTGGTGCTGTAAGACACTGACTAGTGGTGGTGTTGGCTAAAAAGTTTTGACAATTATTAACAGGTTACCAGATAGAATGTAGCTTGAAGTGAGACGAGTGTCCCCCCAGATTTATAGCCGTCACTCTTTCAGTTGCTAGTTAAGAGAAATTTAATTTCTACTGTACATTTAATTTTTGTTTTTACAGGGTCAGTGTGCAGTGTTAAATACTCTGGAAGCCCGTTTCCGCCAGTTAAAAAAGAAAAAAGAAAAATTAAAAGTTAAAAAAAAAAGTTAAGTCATAATAATGAGATACTATCTCATAATTATGAGATACTGAGTCATAATTATGAGATACTAAGTCATAAATAATGAGATACTAAGTTGTAATTATGAGATACTAAGTCATAATTATGAGATAGTATCTCATTATTATGACTTAACTTTTTTTTTTTTTTAACTTTGACGTTTTCTTTTTTGTTTTTTTTTTTAACTGGCGGAAACAGGCTTCCATTAAATACCCATATCATAAGCAATAAAAAATAAATCAGCATCATAAGTTACCCAGTATAGTTCATTCTTGAGAAAACTGCACAGCGCGTTTTAAACATGACTGACGTACCTCCTACTTCAAAGTCTACATCTATGTGTCATTGTCAGATACTGGTATCCATATAGAGTCAAATATTACGAGTGTGCTTATGGCTGTGACACAAGTCATACAGCTACTATCACACTGCACATCTCTATTTATAATTTAGTCATTCATTTCTGCTTAATTATCCGTCACTTCCTGACTGGATAATCTGGGGGAGGAAGTATAATGATTTGCAAATATTGATTGACCCAGAATTTCTAAATATTTCCTGTGAGAAAGAAATATACTCCTGACTGAAAAGAATATTTCATTCAAATTTTGCTCCTAGTTTTCACCCATAGATGAGAGCAGGATCATGCTGAGATTTGTCAAAGTGTGTTTATTCTGCTAACTTTATCGTCTAACACTGCTTATATATTAAAGCTTGCCTTACTCGTACAAAGAACTTTTTTTATTTCTATTCCCAGTCAACTAATTTTTAATGATTTATTTTTTCCATAACGAAAACATACTTTATGCCTTTCTTATGCTGGCAGCCTTTAAAGATAAAAACTAAGTGCTCCTTGTTTAAGCTACAAAAAATAAAATAACAGAAAAATAAACAAAGTTTGCAACTGAGATTGCAATACTTAGTTTGATCAAAGTTTGTTGAAAAAATCTAGCTGTAAAAATAAATCTTTTCTTGAGCTGCATAAAAAATAATCAACTTTAATTAGGCATAAAATGTGGAATGATCAAAAAGACTGTTACCTGGTTGATTTTGTGTGTATCAGCTTCAAACGCAGACCAATTCATCAAAACACATCTCAGATTCCCTTTGAGGATTTTGTCCATTTCATTCAAAGCAAATTATGCTGTTTTTGATAAAGACTTTTGGAGGCTGTTTCTTATGGTGGCTTTCAGACAAGGGACTTTTTTTTAACTATTTCAAAACCGCAGCTCTAACCTGTTGCTGAGTTTCTTCTAATTCCTGAATCATGATGCTACAGTGGGAGTCCATTCAGCTAGAGCAAGTTTTGTTAGAGCAAACCTTATCTGATGATAAAAAGTTTAGTTGGCAGGATTAAGTGATTCCTACCTGAGAGATTTCCAAAGCCTTTGTCATGTCCTCAGCTTCAGTTTTCTGCACCACCATGAAAAAAATCCTGGCACTTCAGATTAACATCCATGATCATCTTAGCTTCAGCTGTGAGAAGCCCCAAATTGAGTAGAGGTCACTGAGTATCTGCTGCCTGTAGATCTGTTTTTCAGATTTAGAGCTCTTCCTGTATACTGTATCTTTGTAGGACCTGTGGCTGTTCCTGCTGCTGGTATCGAGTGTTGGATAATAAAGTTCGATCCGTGTGTCTGCTTTGATTACTTCTCAGTTGTGACTGGTGAGGCCCTGAGGCTGTGGGGGGATATGTCAATCTCCCAGCTGTGGCAGGGAGCTCTGGCAGTGGCAGAAACAGTGTGTGTTTGTGGTTTATGCATGTGTTTGTCTCGATAGCTGAAGAAAGCTCTTGCCAGCTCTGTTACCATGGTATTTCCCAACAGAGGAGAGCCTGATCTGTGAAAGAGCACATGGGGTTGATGAAAATAAAACAAGCAATGGCTGCTGGCATAAACTCTGGAAATGTAAGCCCATATTGAACAAAACTGACAGCTCACAGAGGGACCCAGTATTTATCATGAGTGTCTCAAATTGTTATATATATAACTATATTATTAACTATGTATATATATATATATATATATATATATATATATATATATATATATATATATATATATATATATATATATATATATATATGTGTGTGTGTGTGTGTATGTATGTGTGTGTGTATATATATGTATATATATGGGTCTCTGTTAATAAGATTTATTATCATTTACAGGTCTTGACCTGTTAACGCATTTGGAAAGCGTCTTGAGATAACATTTGTTGTGAATTGGCCCTATATAAATAAAGACTGATTGATTGATGGATGGATGGATGGATGGATGGATGGATGGATGGATGGATGGATGGATTGATTGAAATGGTACAACATAACTTTGACGATGCACCTCTAGACATTGGGTCAAAAGAAAGAAGGGTATCAGTAGGGTTAGCTATTGGTACTGAGGGGAAACATGCCACATTTGAGTGAACAAACTGTCTGACCTGTAAATACCCCCCCAAAAAAGTTGATAGATGGATAGATAGCTGGATGGACGGATGGACGGATAGATAGATAGATAGATAGATAGATAGATAGATAGATAGATAGATAGATAGATAGATAGATAGATAGATAGATAGATAGATAGATAGATAGATAGATAAAGGTATATACATATACATATAAGAATTTTATACAGTACTTCAACATTCATGCAGCATCCCCCTCTGCTAGGCTTCACAAACAACTGCCATTCTAAGTCCTTCACACAGACAGAGACTTCAAAGTCTCCTTCTGATATGGTCTGCCCTGGTAAACCCCCAAAAAAGTCTCCTCAATTTAACTCTACTTAGTTTTTAAGCAATTACACCTCATGTACCTCAAGTTGGTATGTGTGGAGTAGCTATAGCCTATTTATGTCCATTTTACCTAGTGCTAAATAAGCATCAGAGCTTAGCCCCTTAACCTTCCCCCATAAAATGCCACAAACACAAGGTATACCTAAATGACATAAGATACTGTTCTTGAACCCACTGGAGTACATGCAAAAGCTTGGTCTCTCTGTAAATGTAACACTCTTAAAATTTAACTTTGGCAGTCAAACTTATTGCAGCTGTGTATGTAGTTATCGAAGTAAGAAGACACAGGAATGTTTATGTCTTTGCATTTATTTATTTATTTATTTATTTAATTATTTAATATGTAGAGTTCATGGAAGGATGTCAAATGAAATTGAAACCTAGACCTAACAGTACAGGGGTCCCTTCACACCAAGTCAAGCTCTGAGATATTATTGGCTCTAGAGAGACTGCAGATCAACGCAGTTGGTCATATGAGGTGTCAATGAAAAGGACTACAGTGTTGACACTGAAGCACTGAGATATAAAACATCATATAGAATCTGCAGGGCTCTGTATTCAAGGAGTTAATATATGAGTTGCGTCCATTATTTATTCTATTTTTTTCTTTTCTCAGATCTTCTTTGTCAGTGTCAAACAGCTTATTCTGCTGTTGCTGTTGAGTCTCGTCTTGGGCTGAATTTAAGATCATATTTTGTTGGAGTTTCAGGTTAGAAATAAAGAAGGTTTAAAAGACAAAAAAAACTGTTTCACTCTGATTTTTTTAAAAAAAAGTCAAACCGATCTAGTAGCTCCCTGGTTGTATAATTTAAACACATTTAAACAATGCTTCACATAAATCTTAGCCTTATGTGGTTTGATTGCTACTGAGATCTGTCTTGCCTGCGTGCCCAGAGATGCATTTTGGCAGCTCTGTCATTTGTATGCATGAGCTCTAGTCCTGTCACTGTGTAATGACTGCCTGTAGCAAAAAGCAGAGTAAAGGCCTCTATTTGGTGTTCAAAATAAGTCATTTCTGGAGTTTCACAAAATGTGTAAATCCTGAAGAGCAAAGCTGTAATAAATGATAGCAAAGTCAAATTAAAAAGGTCTAGAATCTTTGTTATTGCCATTGAGAAAGACATGTATGCATTATAATGTATATAGTACCATACAGCTCATAAATAAAAAACTATCATTAAAGGCCTTGTGGGGACTTGATAATTATATATTTAAATTAGATTTTATCAGTGCAGGAATCAGTTAATTCTAATCTGTGGGCTGGTTGGACTTAAATTCATTTACAGAATGTTGACCTAAAGACGCAACAACAACACTGCAAAGTTTAGCAGAGAGAAGCAATTCAGCAATTCAGGACAACCATGGCTATAGACTGATGTAACTCAATTATGTCCTCATGTAGGGAGAAATTTTAAAAAGCTATAAAAGAATTTCTCTGATTTTATCCTTGTAAACATTTGAATAAAATAATGAATCAGTGTTAACAACACATTTTCAGGTAGCCTCTAAGGACCAGAGTTAAAATCTTGGTGGTGTCTCTACATTCAAAGAATCTACAGATGTTGATGTTTGTCATGTTTTTCCTGACTGTGGTCTGATTTTTCTCTGCAGTATGAAGTCCTGCTCCTCTCTGGGTTCAGGATAACTCAACAATGTCTCCTGAGCAGTTTAACATCATCAGAATGAAACAATTATTACAACATTATTACAAGATATTTACTCTTTATAAACTGTTTACAGTCAGTACTGTCACTACTGTTGACACAGTTTACAGTCTACACTGCAGAGGCATCATGACCATCTGCAGAGAAGTTTCTGTCAGTAATGAGACAGAGAGCTGAGCGGCTCTGAGAGCAAATTATATACCTGCAAGACAACGACATGGGAAGAAAAAAAATGGGTTCTCTCCTGGTACTCCAGCTTCCTCCTACAGTCCAAAAACATGCTCATCAGGTTAATTGGTGATTCTAAATTGCCCATATGTGTGAGTGTGAGTGTGAAAGGTTGTCTGTCTCTGTGCGTCAGCCCTGTGATTGGATGAGTGTACCCTGCCTCTCACCCTAAGACAGCTGGGATAGGCTGCAGCCACCTGCAACCCTGAACAGGATAAGCGGTATAGAAGATGAATGAATGAATAATCCAAGGTGTCTGTCAATCATTCAGGGATTACTGAAAGCAATAAGAACCATAGAATTATCTGTTTTTTTACAGAATTAATCTGCAGTAAAGTTTATTTTCAGCATATTTTCAAATAAGACATGAGAATCAAAGCGATGTTGATGAAATTCGTCTTTTCTGCTTCGTCTTAGACATGTTGCTAACATTGCGCAGGTGATACATTCAGGTACCTTCAGAAACTTACGAATCTGACAATTACACCAGGTTTTTCCGTGGATTGTAAATGCCAGTCATTTAAAAATAAGTAGTATTTTGATACTGCTGGCAGGATTGGGATCCTGAGGGTTAAACTGGAAACTTAGCCAAATATTTTGAAGCTGTTTGCTCGGACATGTGAATTTACCCCTAAAAAAAATCTTTGAAGCAAAGAGATAAAAATCATTTGCAAGACACACTAATGAATTGAATAACCAGAAGCAATCTACCTTTTAATTAAATGATTTAAAAACAAAGATATCAATATATCAATTTAGGCGATTTTTTTTTTCCTTTTTAGTTTACCTTGTCTTTCTTTCTATCTACTTCCCTCCTTCACAAAAAGTGGTTCAGACAAGGCTTTGTCAAACAGACTCAAGGTTGGACTTCGTAGGCCAGAGGTGACTTATGCAAATTGCTGAGTGAGAAAAAATGCAAACTACTTAATCCAACCAACCAAGAAAATAAACAAGTAACCGAAAGCAGTGATTCTAGATTAGCTAAATGTTATTGAATACCCTTTGCTTTATTTAAGTTTGATGCTGCACATGGACATATTATACATTTAACTCAGGATTTTCAAAAGCCTTTTATATAGTTTTTAATTAAGTTACCTCCTTAAAAACTTGGCACTAATTTAGCAGTGTCCCTCTAGTCTATAAATGTCTTCTCAGTTATATGTTAAGACTATTTTTATGTCTTCATTAAGTCTTCAGCAGAGTTAGGCAGTGCTCCAGTGTCTGTCTCTCTGTCTTTTATGAGGAACAATCATGGAAGAGAAAAAGAAGACCCCAGCTCATTAGCATAAAGAGCTCATGAACAAGTGATTTGCAAAGTGAAAATGTTTTACACCACTCGATCCAGTCTTATAATTCACACTTTTCTTTTTTCTGTCTCATTGTCGTTGATCTGGCTCCTGTGTCTCATTGGTCAAGTCAGTTGTCTCTCATTTAGAAAGTTGGTGGTTCGATTCCAGTTCCTGCAGTCACATGTTGAAGTATCCTTGAGACACTGAACCACAATTTTTTTCGTGCTGTTGGTCAGTTGTGTATTCATATGAGTGAGCTTAGCTAATATTGATGATACTTTACTGTAGCAGACTCTAGCATCAGTGTGTGGATATGTTGTGAATGGGTGATTGTGACCAGCAGTGTAAAGCACTCTGGTTGGTCAGAAAGACTAGCAAAATGACATATACGCACAAGTCCTCTTACCATTTAAATTCAGAGATTCAGTTTTGTCTATCTATTAGGAAAAACACTCAGAACAGCTGTAAAACATCTTCTTTGGCTCTGGATCATTTTAAATTATAGGCACACAACAATGCTGGTGTCATGATGTCAAATGGGTTGTTTCAGACTGTTGGTATTTTTAATCTGCTCTTACAAGCACACATTAATAACAGATCATCTCTTTATGCTCATGTCTAATTGACCAAAATCTATATTATTGAGGGCAAATCAATATTTTTTTTTTGATTAGCAACCATAATCTAGACAAAAATGTAGCTATAAGATATATTGATATTGATGTTCAAAGATGTTTATATTTTTCATGATAAAAAAAAAAATAGCATTTATTCATTTCTTAAGTCCTCTTGTCCTTTTTAAATTTTAATAGGGATGAGATGGTGTAAGTCCTAAACCTGTTTATAAAACTCTGTGTTGCTGTAGCTGTTTATGTAAAGGCTAAAGAAGAGTTGCTCTAATTATAAACACTGGAAGTGTAACACCACAACATGTTGTTCTATACCTACCCTCAGGCAGATAGCAACATCTAATATCAATGCACAGAATGGGGGCAGGCCATGGATATTCCTCCTTTGTCTCCTGATTGAGAAAATGCCTTTGGAGCTCAGATAATTTTCTTTTACTATATGAAATTTCAACTTTGGGATGTATTTTTTCCCAGGGTGAAGGCTTGTTTCGTGTTATTGTAGGGAGGAGCAGAAGCAGTCAGGAGAAGAGAAGTGGGAGGCGACTAAGCTGATTTTTTTAATTGAATGCCAGTTTGGATTTCACAGATGACTGAGCTTGGGTTGTGATGGAGAAAGCTCACCCATATCCAAATGCTAGAGTCATTACCAGGTCCAACAGGGAACACATCACACCCTTCAAATCCCTTCACTTGCTCCCAGTGAAGGGATTTTGAAATGTGATGTGTTTGAATAGGTTTTTTTTTTTACTTTTTTAAATTTTATTTTGGTGTTTAATTTATATAACTCAATGGGGATCAGCTCAAGAATTCAGTGCTGACCTCCTTACCCACTAAGAGTCTTAATGTAACCTGAGATCCCCTGTTAGGTCATTATTATTGCACTACGCAGTGAAACAGCAAAAACTGAGGGTAATTGAAAACTTTCAGTTTGGGCCAATTTTGTGGACTGACCTGTCAGAGAACCATCAGGGAAGCCATTTTTGAAAACGTACTTATTGAACGGACTGTTGTTATTGATTTCATGGTTTATTGTTTTCAGTACTTTTGTTCAGTTTATAATATGATGTAAATTACTGTATACTGTCTTTTTTAAGTGAATGTAAAGTGTTATGTTACTTTTTTTAAATGCTATACACTCCTAAAAAAATCTTAAGACCAAAGGAAAAATTATTTTGTTAGTATATTTGTGTATATATTTATTTCAAGTGAAACACAGTCTTTGTTTAGAAACATACATGGACAGAGTAAAAGGTAAAAAAAGACATTAAACAGTAACTTTTACTGATGATTTAACAATTGTACACTCTGGGTATAAAAGTGTGATAAGAAATGAAGATACACTGAACTTTATAAAACAAAACACCGTTTCATTCAGCTTGATAAAATTGATAAATACAAAACCCAAAACCAGTGTAGTTGGCACATTGTGTAAATCGTAAATAAAAACAGAATACAATGATTTGCAAATCCTTTTCAACTTATATTCAATTGAATACACTGCAAAGACAAGATATTTAATGTTCGAAATGAGAAACTTTATTTTCTTTTGCAAATGATCATTAACTTAGAATTTAATGGCAGCAACACATTGCAAAAAAGTTGGCACAGGGTCATTTTTACCACTGTGTTCCCTCACCTTTCATTTTAACAACACTCAGTAAACGTTTGGGAACTGAAGAGACCAATTTTTGAAGCTTTTCAGGTGGAATTCTTTCCCATTCTTGCTTGATGTACAGCTGAAGTTGTTCAACAGTCCAGGGTCTTCGTTGTTGTATTTTACGCTTCATAATGCGCCACACATTTTCAATGGGGGTCAGGTCTGGACTGCAGGCAGGCCAGTCTAGTACCTGCACTCTTTTACTATGAAGCCACGCTGTTGTAACAGGTGCAGAATGTGTCTTGTCATTGTCTTGCTGAAATAAGCAGGGACGTCCCTGAAAAAGACGTGGCTTGGATGGCAGCATATGTTGCGCCAAAACCTGTATGTACCTTTCAGCATTAGTGTATCAGTGTATTCAATTGAATATAGGTTGAAAGGGATTTGCAAATCATTGTATTCTGTTTTTATTTACGATTTACAAAACGTGACAACTTCACTGGTTTTGGGTTTTGTATCAATAAAAATATCATTTGTCAAACAATGTAAATTGCACAGAGCAGAAATAATGTTTTCATTATGATGTTTTCCATAATTGCAAAGTTACAGTTAAAAACTATAGACACACTTGTATACAGTTTTTCATTGATCTGGATCAACATCCAGGTGTGACTATTTGTGTGTTCAAAAACAATTTTTTGCAATTTTATTATTTGATTATATTCCCAGATTACACACAACATTATTTATGTTCCACAGAAAATCAAACGCTTCTTACATATCAAAGCATGTTTTTAGTTGTTGTGTGTAATAAATTGGATAAACTTTGATCATTTATTTTTCATCAAGTGATGTCGATCTATTTGCCATCAGTCGGGGCTACAATATTAAAGCAAAAAAAAAATAAAGTGGCATCCGTGGCTACAAATCGAATGTGAAAACTAAAGTTAGAAAGATTCAAGCTGCTCAAGACTAAGTTCGAGGTAAATTGAAACTCACACCCTCATATGCAAAGGGATCAATATGTGTTAGAAAAGAATACAGCCCGAGTAATAAAGACTGCTACGTTAGATTAAACAATATTAGATGAGCTGATTAGATGTTATTTGATTAGTCTATTGTAAAATATAAGATTATACATGTCTATTAAAATGCACAATAAGTGTCTTTCTCATAGCTGTTCATTAAGTCCAAAAAAGTAATGTATCAGCACAAAGTGAGAACATAATTAAATCTCCCTGATTATTTAAAGGCTCTGTGAGGACTGTCTGTTTGAAGTGGATCACAGCAACACCTTTGGCTGGAATCGTGCGCACACTGTGGTGATGTCATGACTCTTAACAAGGCATGTGTTTGTTTTGGAAATGAATGGAGATCAGATCTTCTTTTTAACACTACTTTTCTTTGTTCAAGACAACTTTTGACCAGATGCAACACGATGAGGTAAGGTATTTATAAACAGTTACACAGCGCTGTTGTATGAAATGTGACAGCAAGCAAACTTCGTCAGTTTGTTCTGTAGTTTAGTTGCGGCTATTTTTGTGCTACATGCAGCCCGGTGCTCTGACATATCTGTAGGCTGACATGTAACGTAAGCGAATCCTTCTGTCCTGCTCATGCTGCTACCAACTCCATCCTTACCAATCAGAACTAACGTAACCTCACTCTTCATTTTATTGACAGACTCTCAAGTTTGATCAGATCACTGCAGAATAACTGCTGCATGTGGGTTGGAATGAACATTGTCACAAACAGATTAACGTGTTTTAGCCTTTAGCTCATGTTTTAGCCTTTAGCTCATGTTTTAGCCTTTAGCTTGTGCTCTATCACTCTCCCTGTTGATCATTCTTCTTCTCTTCTGTCCTTTTTTCTGTCTGTCAGTTCAGCTCCAGTGGCCATCATAACTACTAAATAAACCACAGAAACAGTTCTCAGCAGAAAAAAAGCAGATCTTTCTTCTCACTACTAAACTTAATCAGTGGGCGTGGTGTTGTCCTAGAGACTTTGATGTGCCAGTTCTATTCAACCTGATCGGGAAGCTAAAGAATAGCATTTAGAAATAAGCTTTATTGGCTCTGATAATCTGATTTTAAGTTGTGGATTAAGATCAGGCAGATATCTAGAAGTGAGACAGAGAAAGTCCTCCCTCACAATCCCGTAAGTGTTTGAAAAAGTTGAGTAAAAAAATGTGTTTTCAACATGGGTTTGTATATTTTAGAGTTGCCACAGTATTGTTACTTCCTCTCATAAACATTAAATTCTTTTAGGCTCCTCCATCATCACCTTGTCATGACTCTCATCCATCCTCCTGTTGGGCTGCCCTTGTGCTCTAAAGACTACATAGTTACACAAAGTGAGGATTGGCTTGTTGGGTCTAGCCTGACGCAGATCACTGGATGGTGTCGTCATCTTATTGGGGTTCTGAATGAAATGAAGCAGATTAATTTAATAGGTAGTGTTATCAACAAACGCATTCACACAGTTAAGTGTAAAGAGCAGAAAAAAGTGCTATGATTACAGGAAATAAAAATTCATGTTTCGAGTAGACTCACCTTACACAACGAGACCAAAATAAAGACTGGTATACAAATCAGGGGAGTGAGGGTGAGTAGACTGCCCAGGGTTGCGCCAACAGCCCCAAGGTGGTATCCATAGACGAGCAAAGGGTGTGTTTCGCTCAGGTGATACAGCAATGTCAGCTAGGAGACAGAGAATGGTTGAGTAAGAGAGAATTGTGAGGAACCACAAAGAGGAAAGAGCTACTTTGAAGTGGTAAGAATCAAATTTCTTTACTTTCTTAAGTAAATGTGGTTTGTATTTAAGGATTGGGATTTTTGGGGGCTATGGGCCAATTTTATTTAACACTGGCTTTTCTGTGTTCAATACTTGATTCTCATTGGTCTGTCAACATTTTTCACACATTTGTCACAGTTTCCAGATTTTCAGACAAAGAATCAGTCTCCCCTTTTTTTCTTGTTTACAGTCATAACTGCTGTTATGTCAAAATAAAAGGTGACAGAAGTTCAAGCACCAATCAAAAAAAGCAGGAGATGTTGAAAAAGAACAAAGATGTAAGAGCAAACAGGTATTATCGCATGGCCAGTTAAAGAAAAATAAGGTAGAAGTAGGTGTGATAGATGAATCCCAAGTGTAAATATCTCACCCCACAGATGATAGGTGTGATGAACAGCCAGCAGTACTTCAGTATCCAGGGAGGGGGAGATCCGATCATGTCTTCAATGTTGTCACAAAAACGGTCAGCACCTGCAAAGTCACGGATTGAAATGTGTCTGTCATTTATTAAGAAAATAGATTGACTCCCAAACACATGATACCCTGAACAGTAAAATGAGATGTTGAATCCTCAACTTTAAAAGCTGACTTTTACACACATAACAAAGAACAAGTAGGCCTCTGTAAACAAACAAGAAAAAAGAGAATTTAAACTAAGTTTAAATACAATAAGGTGATTTCAATTGACCTATTGCTAAGTCCCCACCTCAAACATGATGAGCCAATCACAGTGCGAAGAGCAATCCCATACACTCGGACATTCTCTGCCCAGACATCCTTTGAAATGCAGTCGTTTGGTTTTATGAGGTTTTTCTGAGATTTTAAACTTGAAAATGGTCACATGGTGCTTATGGGGTACGTGCAACTCTGACACAAGGTATCCTGAGAGGCTGGACGACAGAGTGTATTTTTTACCCTTTCCTTAAGACACATCTCAACCCAGAAAAGTTTCTTCTTTGGATAAAGTTGTATGATAGACCACAACATCAACTCAACGTGAATAAAATGAACAAGGATGTTTACGTCTGTTCTAAGGTAAGTCAACATCGTATGTGAGGCAACATGATGTCACTTTGCTGTAAAGAAATATAAAGTTATCCTTAACACTAGAACTGCCACAGCAGTCTGACAGACAGTTTGGGATTTTCCCTAATGTTAGCTCATGTTAGCCTAACGTTATGTTTGGCAATCGTCCATCATTGTTAGCTGTTGTCCAAAGGGCTCTAGTTAAACTAACGTTAGCTTCTGGAGCTTAGCTTCATTAGCTTATCTGTAATAGCCCAGATAACAAAGGTTATCAAACGTTCTGCTGAATGATTCAGTGTAAATACTGTAGCTCCAAACTAACAGAGACTCTCTTGGTAAAGATGGTAAAAAGGAGGTTAGATTTTTCTCATGACCGATGCTGATCCTCTTTATTGTTGTCTGAGATGCCGATGGGAACCAGACGTGGTTTATCAGGTTTGCTCTGGACCTGTAAGTTTGTCTTGAAACTGAAGCTTTTTATGGACCTTCAACAGTAAATTGATTCATGTATCCCTCCAATGTGGAGTTTAGAGCCTTTTGGTGACTCCTAGATGATATGTGCTCTTTCTGTCTCCAAAAATCATAATTGGTCTCCTGCAAAGTGTCTCCAACTGTCACACCCCTCATAGTGCCTGTCATTGAATGTTCATTGTTTGTCCGAGTGAGTGGTGTGGGGTGTGGCTTAGCCAGGGGTCAATTGGTTATTCTAAATTGCCCATAGGTGTGAGTGTGAGCGTCTGTCTCTGTGTCAGCCCTGTGATTGACTGGAGACCAGTCCAGGGTGTGCCACGCCTCTTGCCCCAAGACAGGTTGGGATAGGCTGCAGCCAACTGGGACCCTAAACAGGCTAAGAGGTAAAAGATGAATGAATGAATTAAATTGGGATGAAAGTTGCCCTGGAGGGACACCAGTTGTTTCTGCCCACCTTGAGCTGCTGAAGAGAGAAGATCTGAAGGGGATATGTAACAAAACAGGGAATATGAGACTGATCAGGTACATGAACTGACTAATAAAACATCAACAGAGCCAATCAGTCTAATAAGATACATTTGGAAAATGTATTCTCCTTTCTTTTGGCATGGAAATTTCTGTATTAAGAACAATGGCAAAAAGAAAAAAATGTGAAAAGGTCAATTCCAAAACCCAGGTACTTAAAAAAAGGATGTTATGCTCTCCTATATTTAAAACATGGATACAAAGTAATAATTGCTCGAAACACTCTGTTTAAGTGAACTACAGTGGCTGCAGGGTCACTCTGTGGCCAGCCCCTCTCTCACAGCTTGGTGTGTATTGTACGTAGGAAAATTGTAATGTGCATGCTCAGAGTGTTTGTCTATTTAATGTATAGCCATTAAAATAATGATAAGTGGGGTTCGCAGCCTGCAGCCCCACCAAAACGTCATGCGATATTTTAGACTTGATTGGCTTATAATTCAAATCTATGTTATGAGTTTGGGACATAGTTTAAGTTAGTATAGATACGGTCATGGGGGAGTAGATCTGAATTTAAAAGTTGGGTAAGTGGCAGTTACATGAGGGGGAGTAAAATTTGTCGTAGTTAGACAAGAGGAAGTATACTTGACTCAATTGTTGTTTTTTTTTTTTTTTTTTGAAGACATGGTTCAGAAATCAAATTTGTCACAGTTAGCCCAACGGACCTTGATTTATTCCATGTTTTGAGTCTGGGACATAGTTTAGAAGTTATCTTAGTTGCAGTCAGCCTAGGAGGAAGTGGGTTTGAATTGTTTTGATTTAAGGAATAGGATAGAAGTTAGATCCATTGTAGTTAGGCAAGAGTGCATTGATACAATCTGTGTTATGAGTTTGGGACATAGCTTAGAAGTTAGATTTGTCACAGTTAGTATAGGGGAAGTGGATTTGATTCATTTAAATTTAAAGGGACGTGGACCCTTCCGAAACAACAAAAACAAGAGGCATCAAAGATAGAAGAAGTGTGTGATTTAACGCACTCTGATATGATGAAGTATGGCAGGGGTGGCCAACCCGTGGCTCATGAGCCACATGTGGCTATTTGCCTATCAATGTGCGGCTCATCGATCCATTCATAACAAACAAAAAAACAAAACAAAACTAAAAACAAAAAAATGTAATCATTGCTATGAGTGCAGTAAAGGAAGTGAGAGAGGTGGAGTGCACATGGGCAGGTGAGAGCAGTGTTGCAAACTTAACAACTTTGTTGTTATATTTAGGGACTTTTCAGACACCTCTAGCCACTCTTTCAAAAAAAAAAGCAACTAACAGCAAATCTAGCAACTTTTCTGGAGTTTGGAGACTGATGTGAAGACATGTATTGATCTCCAGCACCCACTGCTTCTCAACGAGCATATAATGTATAACGTGGCTCTTTGTAGTACCATGGTAATTTTTGTGGCTCTTGGTTGCTGACTGGTTGGCCACCCCTGAAGTATGGTAAAGCTATGCAAGGAAAAAACAACAGGAATAAACACAAGCAAGTAGAAAATCTTAAGGCTATATTATCGCCCCGTTAACACGATGTTTCACATTTCACATTAGAGTGAAAGGCAGTCAGCAGATTCAGCAGCACAAGCACAACACAGTAGTCCTCCATGCGCAAACCGTTATTGTTGTCCAGTTTGCGTATGGCAATTAAAAGTTCCCACAACAAAAGTGGAATGTGCACGTGCAAAACAGAGCTAACGTCAGCGTTTTCACTGAAAACTCAACATGGCAACAGTGGCTGTAGCATATCAGAAAAATTCCACTCTTGAGGACGTTTCAAAAAAGTTGCGTGCTAGGTTGGCTGAAACGTTTCCATTTAAACGAGAGGCTGAAACGCAACAATACTTGTGCATTTGATTCTCAAAGCATTTCAGTGTAAACGGCCCCTTAGTCTCTACAGTTCAGTGTGTGTACATTCTGGTGTACTGTGTTTGATGTGGAGTGTTTTGTAATGCCCAGTTTGTGAGCCTGAGGTGATAGATGTCTGTTAAATATTACAACATGAGCTGTTGTCGTCCCTTGTTAACGGGAGAAAAGAAGATGACTTATTTTAAATTATTTCAGACATATTTATAGATTGATTGAATCATTGATGATAAATTTATCCTCAAATCTGTGTTGTAGAGAAAGAAGAAGAGCTGCAGGAAGAGGAGACATCATGAGCTGTCAAATCTCAACTATAAACCAAAACAAGTCTACCATCCATCTATCCATCCATCCATTATCTGTTCTCCTTATTCTGTTTTTAGTCCAGGGTTGGTTACTTATGTCTTTATTATCCATTATTGGATTTCAGTGAGAAGAGGGCCAGGACTAGACATCTCAAACTAGATGAGACCACAGAACCAGATGAGACCACAGAACCAGATGACACCAGACTAGATGAGACCAGACCAGACAAACAAGGAGCTATGGGGTCAGTATATACCATAAACCATCTCCAAAAAAGAAAAAGGAAAATGTTTTCCATCATTTCTTGAGTTGAAGCTTTTACTCTACTTTTCTACCACTGTCTCCAGTTGTTTATTAAATACTCTTTTGCTTTACATTTAATTTGTCTTTATAGAAAGAAAAGGAACCAAGTCAAGACCAGACCAGATGAGACCACACTAACAAGGAGTCGCGGGGTCAGCATATACGTAAACCAGGAATCACCAAATGGCAGACCGCAGTCTGGGTCCGGACCCTGATGCCATGCTATGCAGACCCTGACCTATCATTAGATTGAGATTAGATTAGATTAGATTAGATTAGATTAGATTAGATTAGATTAGATTAGATTAGATTAGATTAGCACAGAGTAGAATGTACTTTATTCATCCCTGAAGGGAAATTCAGGTTTTTGGCAAATGAAATTATAAAAAATCACATAAAACGGTTAATTCAGCTCATCTCCCATTGGCTTGAGTGTTATGGAGCCTAATGGCTGCAGGGATGAATGATTTTCTGTATCTCTGCAGAGAGATGAGCCGTCCACTGCAGCTGTTTTTCTGCTCCACAAATATGTTGTGAAGTGGACGGTCTGTATGATTAATATTGGCCTCTAGCTTCTTCTGTTTGCATCTCTCCACAGACCCAGTGAGTCCAACCTGGTTCCAATCACAGTCCCAGCTTTTTTCACCAGTTTGTCCAGTTACCTCACATCCTTGAACTTTGTACTGTTTCCCCAGCAGACTGCGGCATAGAATAACATCCTGTCCACCACAGACTGAGAGAACATCTGCAGCATCTGTCTGCAGATGTCTAAGGATCTGAGCCTCCTTAAGAAAAAGAGGAGGCTCCGCCCCTTCCTGTAGAGTTCATCTGTGTTACAGGACCAGTCCAACTTGTTTTCCAGGTGTACACCTAGATATTTGTAGGTTAGCACCACCTCGATGTCCACCCCTTGAATGTTAACTGGCTGATGGCAGAGCCTGGATCTCCAGAAATCTACTATCATTTTCTTTGTCTTTGAGGTGTTCAGCAGGAGGCAGTTTTTGTGACTCCAGTCAATGAAGGCTTTTGTCAGATCCCTGTATCAAGATTCCTATCCATTCTGGATACACGCTACAACAGCAGTATCATCTGAGTATTTCTGGATATGGATTAGATTAGGATGGTTTAGCTCGTGTTTTAGCCTTTAGCCCATGCTATCACTCTCCTGTTTATCTTTCTTCTGCTCTTGTCCTTTTTCTTTCTGTCAGTTCAACTCCAGTCTCCACCATCACTTCTAAATTAATCACAGAAATAGTTTTCAGCAGAGAAAAAAACAGATCTTTCTTCTCACTGCTAAACTTCATCAGCTGGCGTAGTGTTGTCATAGAGACTTTGACGTGCCATAAATCAATCCAGTCCTGTCCGACCCAACTGGGAAGCTTTGATGTAGCATTTATAAATTAAACTATAGTGGTGCTAATAAACTCATTTTAAGTTGAGGATTATGGTCAGGCACACATCTAGAAGTGAGACTTCTCAAGATGACTTAGAAAGTTCTCACAGTCCCTTTAAAAACAGGTAAATATATAAAAGTTAGACTATTTCAAGATCACTTCCTCATGGAGCCTTTAATGATGCTCCTTCAATGATGACAACAAATATGATAAACTACTGGGATTATGATTTTGTGATTAAAGGCACACACATAAATCATAACTTTTTTGTAATCTAATCTGAAGTTAGTAAGGAACTCATGTGTTAAGATAAAGTGTGGCAGTGAATGCAAGTTCAAAACAGCTAAAAACACAACTCACCATAAACCCAAGCAATTACAACCGTCTCAACACAAGCGATGAGGAGGAGGCTAATGTTACTTGGACCGTAGTTGTCGATTATCGAAAAGAGATATATCCCTCCCTGTAAAAATAAACATAAGAAATAAGTAGTGAGCAATGTTAGCACAAGCACAACCTACCTTTTATACCAGACCATAAGTACAAGATAACTTTTATTGAGGATTATGGTAAGCTAACTTTTGTGAGGCTTTAGACTGGCTCAAAGATACAGTGAACATTAGCATGCTAACAATGACATTTCTTGATTCCAGATTATTCCATCATTAGGAAATGCTAGGACTGCTGTTTATGGATAAAAATGTCACCCATTATGCCAGTTATATTAGGTTAACTTTTGTCATGCTTACTATGCAACTTTGAGGGTTTTGTATGCTAATGTTGGATAACTGTACACATAGAATAGATGATAATTCAAAGATTTTTGGTCATCAGTTAGAAGAGTTTAAAGATGTACTCTAATATGACCTTTAGACCTAACGCAAAATCATCTTTCTTCCTGGGAAGAACATAAATGTCTGCACCACATTTTATCTGTAGTCTGGACTACATCTATTTGAAGTATCTTAAGTAATGTATCAATTTCTTGCCTCCTGTAGATAAGACAAAGACTATACAATATTCATTAAAACTATCACAATGATCATACTTTAACTACTACCACTTCTACTGCTTACCCCTGTAATGAGTGGCAGACCCAGCAAGAAACAAACAACAGCTATTCCAAGGACCAGAATTTCTCTATATCCTTGTTTCCTCAGGTGACGTGGGAACATGTCTGTGAGGGCTGTAGCCAGGCTTTCAACGCACACAAACTGCAAGGGTAAAAGAGAAGCTGGTTATTGTAAATATAACATAATAAAACACTATTTGTGATGGTCAGAACACAGTACAACACCTGACTGTCCAGGCCCAGAAAGAAGAGCATGAGGAAGAAGAGAACAGCCCAGAAGGAGGAGCCAGGCAGCATCGACAGAGCCTTTGGAAAGGCTATAAAGGCCAGGCCAGGACCTGTGAAGAACACATGACACTCTCAAGACAGAAGATTTCATCTCTTCGCCTGTTTGTCTTATCCCTAACATATGACCTACTCAGGTTTTTTTTCTTATGACCATTTGATGCATTCCTTCACTCACCAGTTTGAAAACAACTACTGATGACTTAAGTCTGTTCTGCTTTATTTGCAGAGCACATTTGTTTCAGAGATTAAGTCCAAAGTACTCATTCAATAGTATTTAAAATAGAAACAACAAAGTCAGGCTGTGAACAAGAATAACAACAGTAAAACAACATCAGCTTCATATTAAAAAACATGCCACTGACCAAAACTGAAAATTGAAGTTTCTGAACTTCTACTGCCCTCTTGTGGAGAATGCTTGTCAGTTCAACCACATGAAAAATCAAGTTTGCAATCAAATCATGATTAGGGTGCGGATAAATATGGAGGATTTTACTCACCAGAAGCAGCAAATTCCTCTATTGGGAAGTTCAGTTCATAAGCCATGAAGCCCAGCACTGAGAACACGACAAAACCAGCAAAGATACTGGTGGCACTGTTGAGACAACAAAGTGCCAAACAATCCCTGTAAAAGAGAAGCAACTGTACAGTTAAAGAGCATATCATGATAAAATCAAAATGTGATGTTTTTGGTAGGGAGAGTAATGTGTCTGTGTGTAAGTACTCTGACCTGTAGCAGTTGTTGTTGTACTTGTTGTAGCTTCCCAGAGCAGTGAGTACCCCCTGACACACAGCATAGGAGAAGAACACTTGAGACCCTGCGTCCATCCACACCTAGATGGGGAGAACATTTGGGACTGAGTGAAATAACTCATAGAAAATATTGTCAGTTTATTTATTTCTTAAATATATTATATGATAAGAAACAAACATAATAGTTATTCTATCATAGAGTAGTGGTAATTGTAATTTGACTTCTCAACAGATGTTTTTATTTTGTAAACGTAGGCAGGTTGTAAGTAGAGCTTCAAAATGCAAAAAGAAGAAACAGAAGCAAGAGAAAAAAATAGAGAGAATGTCATTAATAAAAACTCAAACAAGCTGTTTATCAGCTGATAAAAAAAAAAATTTTAGACCACAGCCTTAAAAAATGAAAATCTGCACAAAATTCCGTCTTTCAGGTCAATATACTTCAGGTTTCCTCTCAACGTTCCATCATTGCTGAGGTTGGTCAAGCTGATGAACAGACTGTTTAACTGCAGTTTTCAATTAATTGCCTACTCTCTATTTTTTCTCTCTTGCTCCACAGTTGTCATTTTTGTCCAGTTAATATTTTGTTCAGGAGTCTATGTGCAATAACAAGACTTATTGGCTGTCTTAATACAATTGCACTGATGGGATGTTGGCTGTAGTATAAATAGGTGCCCCAGTGCTGTTGTTCACTTTATCATAAATTATTGGCTAAATTATGTTGCATAACTTACAGTTTTGCTTTCTGCCTGTGGATACATGATACATACTTGATTCTGATTGGTCAAAAGCCTGAAACTACTCTGTCTGTTTTTGACTCCAGTCAAACAACCTGATTACATCATATCAAATCAATTTGTAGAAAAGACTTCAAGCATTTTTCACCTCTGTCTGTTGGCACTTCAGCATTGAAGTATGAGCCAGTAAACAATACAGAGGTTTTATGGGTAACAGTATTCTTAATTTATTTAGAGAGATTTACTGGGTGCTGCTCACCCTGTCAGAATTCTAATTCCCATAAACATCCATTTGCTACACATTATCAGAATTTTTATTGTTTATTTTTTGTTCATGTGTCACTTCATACACGTCTGTGTGGGAAAGTTTGCACTGTGTGGGAATTCTTGTGGGAGTGTATGGCTTTGTTTACAGGAATGCCTGTGTGTAAGGCCTCTGTCTGACAGCATCTGGTTAGCATTAGAGGGAGTAGATTTACACCCACTAAAAGACAGAGTTGGCACAGATCCAAAGCAATGTGCAGGAACCCCATAGTGGGCCTGACCGATTCACAGCTTCAGGTCATCTTAAGTGGCTGCAGTCTTGCACAAGGAATCTTTACATCTGAGACCAGACACAGATGATGCTGTTGTGTCCTTGGAATCTTTTTATATTTCCTCTTGGCTGCACTCTATTCAGATTCAGACAAGCATACTGACACATGGACAAAAAGGACACACATGCACACTAAAAACAAACCACAGACAGACGCCAGAGCTCAATTACAACGTCCTCAGTGCTTCAAGCAAAAGCAGGCACTTGCATGTTTTGCATGATTCATTAGATGACTTGTTTCAAAGAGCATCTGGAATTGTGCAATTCTGCTTTCACCTGCTTTCAACACTACACTAGATTTTCTCACACCTCTTCCCCTCCAAGTTTACATTCTATGATTCTCATGTGGGTTAAGAACGGTACCAAACAGTTTTACTTCTTTTTTCTGTCTTTCTGTCCGTTGGTTGGATTGGGCAAAGCCTCCAGCTCATGAAGGACAAACACGCAAAGACTAGTAGGACAGAAATTAATTAAATTAAGCTTGAAACTTGCCTTGAAATAGTAGAAATGCATTTAATGTGTTTTTTGTTTTAAGTTTAGATCCTAACAGAGCACACATATTTGTGGAGAGAAAAAATGAAAAGTTGTTCCAATAAAGTCAATATGGCTAATGTGACGACTGAGGGCACAGCCAGTAAAAGATCATGTAAAGCAGTCATGAAGATAATAACAGTGTGCCCAAGCAACTGGACAGTTGCTGTGAGATATCAATAATAATTGGTTTATGGAATTTATTACATAATTCTCAAAATAAATATCAAAGTTAAACCACACCTAATTCAATGATTTTAAATTGGGAGGATTTAAGGAGATACCATGATGCCCTAACTGTTTTTAATTTATTTATTGATCTATTTTATTATTTATTCAGCTCATTGGAGGATAAACTGCCTGCTAAGATAACAATGCAGCCAAAATGTGAGAAAATCCTTATGTATATTACTTTTTTTTAATTCTATAACTTTTTCTAATACAATTACTGTAGACTTAAAAAGAAAGCTTCTTCGACAAAGTTCTCACTGAAAGAGGATCTTAGTCTGCTTTTCTTATTAAGACTCAGGCCTGACACCGGAAACAGAAGTCAAGGGAAAAAAGTGAGAGGGATAACAACAGGACGTTCTATTCATCCTGTTAGAAGACAGGAAATTAACAGAAAGAGGAGTACTGGAACAGTCAGACACAAATAATTCTCATGTTGGTTGAGACGTCAGTTACAACATCCTAAGAGCCTCAACTCTTTTTGCAGAAACTTTGAGACAAAGATTGAATTTTAGAACACACACACAAAAAAAAAATTTAAATCTGACAAATGTTTTGTATCATAAGCCAACACAAGAACAGCTAGAGTGAGAGTGAGTTCTTACACGTAGATCAAAGAGCTTCTTAAAGTCAGGAATAAGATAATATTTCAGTCCCTCTGCAGCCCCTGGTAGAGTCACTCCACGGATAAAGAGGATGAGCAGCATCAGGTAGGGGGAAGTAGCTGTGAAATACACTACCTAGAAAAACCAAAATGCAATCACACAGAAATGTAATCAGTTATAGTTCACACAGAAACTCACTTTTCATATTAAACATAGGATCTTAGCTGTTCCTAGGAGGGCACACTTCTGGACGAGGATCTCAGATTTTGTTCCCGGTATCTGCTGGAGCCATCCACCCATATATATAAATATATATGGCATATATCCTGTATTGTATTAGGTTGATAGACACACCTCATTCAGTGTTTTCCATGTAATGGTCTCTCTGTGTACAGTGAGCCTTACATATTGGAGTCAATACCAAAAACTACAAAAAGACAACCCTTTTCAATGAGGCATCAATTTCAACATTCTGGGGGTATAAAAAGCTGGTACTGTCAGTAAGTCATTCCCAGTTCATCATTCAAGCAGCCATGAAGACACCACGTCACTTAACAGACGAGCAGCACCACCTGGCCATAGCGCTCCTTCAGGTGGGTATCAGACAGTCAGATGTTGCTCATGAACTTGGTGAGTCTCAAAGTGTCATCAGCAGACTTGAAGCAAACAGAATTACTGGCAGTGTTGGTGACAGACCCAGGAGTGGAGCCCCACCAGTGATGGACCACTATGATGACCAGAACCTAAAGACCTATGAACTCAGACACCATTATGCAACTGCCACACAGCTGCAGGCCTGTTTACCAGAAGTGAGGAGTACGAGGGTTTCCAGACAAACCATTCACAACTGACTCCATCACTTTGGCTTAAAGCCAGACGACCGTTACAGGTGTTTCCTCTCATTCATTAATAGTGATAGAAAAGGAAACTATTAATTATCTTATTAAAATTCAGACCAAATACGAAAAGAACTCATGTAAATAACTATAAACCTAACTTACTGTGAGTAGTGTATATACATGCAAACATATATATATATATATACCCCTTTTAGAAGCTTTAAATCTCACCTTTGAGAATTCAACCTATAGGGAAATGGCTATTTTTAGAAAAGAAAATAAAGAGAGGGAGAAACTCTAAGCTCTTAACTTTATTCACACCTGTACAAATTTATCACCACTTATTGATTTCCCATTTTTTTAAAAAATACTTATCAGACTGCAGTGAGAAGGCGAACTGCAGACAACTGACAGGTAGAATTTGGTATTTTTGTTTCTTGGTGACCTAATTCTTGAACAGTATTATAAAATGTATGCTGATGGAGTCCTCACCTTTCCTGTGGATTTGATACCTTTGAAGACGCAGAAGTAACACAAAATCCAGGCGATCAGGAGACACACAGCCAGATCCCAGTGTACCTCACCCAGAGCCATGTCATCTGTCATTCTTAACACTCGATTACTGTGGGAAAATCATGGCACATGCAAACACAAATAAACCGCTGCATCGTCTACTAACAATATGATTATGGATGAACAGTACATTTCTGCAACAAAAAAGCATCTGTCAAAATGCTTTTACTCAATGGAATAAATACAGAGTGGGATATTAGCTTTTGTGGAATGCACTAAGAGCCATATTTACTCTCAGTGAATGACACCGCATTCAGTAATGTAGACACCGGCATCATGAATACAAACAAAAAAAGATGAAAAGAGCACTCATCGCCTCATCATCTAGTGTGTGAGTGTGTGTGTATGTGTGCGTGTGTGTGTGTGTGTGTGTGCGTGCATGTGTGAGTGAGTGAGTGAAGCAGAGTAATTTCAGAATATCTGTTTTCATGTCCTCAGAACCAGGAGGAGAACCAGAACCAGAGGTTAACTTGTGAAAGTGCAAACAGGCGTTTCAACGTATAAAGAATGAGATTAAAATACAGAAAAGAAATTTAAAAAATATTTTGTTTCCTTTGGCTGCCAAGAATTTTATTTTCTGTCTTTTTCACTTCTTCACCGAGCCTTAACTTGATTAATATCTGTGTATGCTTTTTATTTATGACTTCAGGGAGCAATGCTGCTAGTTTGTAATCTCATTTTAAGGGCAGATAGCATGCTAATCTTCTTTGGCTTTACATGGTTGTTTTTAATTTACATAACATTATAATTGGGTTAAGTCTGATAGCAGATCAGAGAGAAGCTTTCTCATGGGACTTTTGTTGTTGTTTGTGTGTGTGTGTGTGTGTGTGTGTGTGTGTGTGTGCGTGCGTGCGTGCGTGCGTGCGTGCGTGCGTGCATGCCTGTGTGTGTCTTACGTCCAGAACTCCTCTTCTGGTGACTTTGTCGGGTAGCTTACATTCCTGGAAAAGAGAAAAACATTTAAAAAGGAACTCAACAACCCATCAGTCAAGTTGGCTTTTTTTTATATTTTAAACATATCTCTACCATAAACAGAATAAAACACGGACAAAGTTTCATTAACAGAGTTGTGAATTAATGGTAGTCATCATTTTGGAAATACTGACTCAAACTTTTTTTTGGTTATATTTGCAAGAGGCAACAAGATGAATTGAAGACATAGACTTTATAGTATATATGAGGAAGCATGAGATTTCAAATAGTTAGGAGCTAGTTAACAGCTGTTGTTGTCAGAGGTGGCAGGTTAACACTTTGAGGTTCACATGACTTTCTCATTGAATAAAACATGTTTTTAATGTTTTATAACTAATATAGCTATATATAATATATGATAATTTATTAGCTTGATTATAGCTAGCTATCTAATAGCTACTTAGCTTCATTTTAACTAGCTAGTAACAAGTCAGCTTCATTATTATGGAAGCAAACACATAGCCTACATGTTGCAAGCTAGTTGGCTTTAGTATTTGACAGGTTTTTGCATTTGTGAATGCTTGTTAATGGTCACGTTATCTATCTTATCTCATATCTAGCTCTTCTCAACTCCCTGTGAAGCTTTTTCTATCCCTTCCCATGCTGAGATCCTTCTTGCCCATGCTTCTTGATGGATCGGGTATTGATCAGCCACCTCCTGGACCTGAGAAGTCAGAGGCTGTAACATCTATTAGGCAGCAAATAATTTTTTAACTCTGTGAAATGTAGATCCAAGAAATCTGGTATTCTCCTCATCACAAAAAAAGAGAGAAAACACCAGCAAAGTGGGAGTAGATATTTGTAGGAAACAATGCATAGAAGACAGCAAATTTTTAGATATAACAGAAGCAAAGATATGGGCTCTGGAGTATTTTAAGCCAATTGGTGGTCATTTGGTCATTTGTGGAGAAAAAAAAGGTATTTATTTCCAATATTAAGTGTGATCTCACTTGTGCTCAGGATAAATTTGTTTCTGTCACCCTAAGGTCCTGTATGTCAAAGAGGCAGAAGTTACAAGTATTTAAGCCATATGGATGAGTTAAGTTACAGTGTAGTGTCCAGAGGCTGTGTGGCTGCTCAGTGTTGGGACAGTCTGGAGCTCCCTGAATTGTTAAACAGTCTGATGGCAGTGGGACAAAGGAGTGCCTGAAGCATTCTGTCTTACACCTGGGTGGAATGATGCGCTGACTGAAGGAGCCACCCATCTGCCACAGTTCATCACGGAGTGGGTGAGAGGAAAAATCTACAAGACAAGGGTGTTTCCTCTCACCCACACTGCTTGCCATTTTCATAGAGCCCTTAGTCCAAGCAATATAACAAGAGACTGGATACAGGAGGTAAAAATAAAAGTGTCTGTCTTTGAAAGTTAATGAGCCTGTTAGAATCTTACCATTTTTTCCAGCTATAAACAGAACATGTCAAAATCTCAGATATTATCAATAAACTACTCACCACCTCAAGCCATTCAAAATGCATACTATCTATGATCCAATGAAACACAAAGTCAACCAAACTCCTGGATGTGAACATGACTGATAAACTGACAAAAACTGTATGAAATCAACTATAAGGTTCTGAACAGGACAATTAAAAAAGATATGGAGAGGTGTCAGTATTAACATTGGATGTGGAAAAACTCACACATATTTAAAGAATTCAAAATGTAGAATTCTTCAAGAACACGAACACATGGAAGGCCTACAGGGCTGCTCTTCCAGACACCACTGATACTCTCTGAAAGGGTCATTCCATTCATTCATCTGCTATCCCTCTTATCCTGTTCAGAGTCGTGGGTGTCTGGAGCCTATCCCAGCTGTCTCAGGGTGTAGGGGGGTAACACCCTGGACTGGCTGCCAGCCAATCACAGGGCTGACACACAGAGACAGACAACCTTTCACACTCACACCTACAGGCAGTTTGGAGTCACTAATTAACCTGATGAGCATGTTTTTGGACTGTGGGAGGAAGCCGGAGTACCCGGAGAGAACCCATGCATGCATGCAGCGAACATGGAGACTCCACACAGAACTGGTGTGCTAATTGTGCAGCTCAGTTTCATTCCAAGCAAGTTGGTATAAATGGTACATTTGTAAGCATATGAAGATACACTTGTGTATTTTGAAATGTTCTTTTCTGAATGAAAAACAATAAAAATTTAAGTTTCTTAAAAAAAGGTTGGAATTCTGAAAAGCTCCATGAATTATGAGATAAGAGTTGGAATTAAGAGATACTAAATTTTGAGTTTCTTGTACACATGAGCTTCAGTGGCAGTAACGTCTCAGTTTCCTGTAGTTGACCCAACTATGCAAAGGATGTGAGTTTCTGAATAAGGTTACCACCTCTGGACTGTGGACCATGATGGAAGTAATGTGGTGGTCTTTGTGTACACCACTAAATGGCACCCCTGAAATAAACAATGCTGACCTCCTCAAAAATTAACACTTCATTTTCCCCAGTTGAGCTTAGTTACTAATAAAATTTACTTTTATCTCGTAATCCCAACTAAGATTCTTATAATTTCGACTTATTTCGTTGTTGTATTATTTTTCTTTATCTTGTGGAAATGAGCTTCAATGAAATGAGAACACATCAAAAGTGAATATATATTTGTAAAATAATCATGCTTATCCTTGATAGTCTGATTTTTTAAGAAGGTCATAAAAGAATAACAATATAAATGTCAGTTTGAAGACATTTAAGTTTGAAGACAAAGCTTAACTTCAATTTAGTTTTAAGTCAAAGCATAGCTATGCTAACTGGCTTCTAGCTGTTGCTCAGTATGAGAAGACATGGAGCCATAAGAATCAATACAAAGAAGCCAATATTAATGCTTTTTTGGCTTTCAGTGAAAGGGTTAAAAACATTTTACTCTATTATATGGTATTATGGTATCATTTATAAATACACTTTTCTTCTATTTGTTCTGCACATATTTTTCTATGCCACAGTCAGAACAAGGCCTGGTCATTTAGATTTCTTGGACATTCTTTTGATTCCTAAAATGGTTTGATGTCTTTTTTTGTTTGTTTTTATTTATGTTTTACAGAAGTAAGAATCTGCTCTGAACACACATGCAGGGTGTACCCCACAACTGATACATTTATTTTAGCCAAAACTACTCCCTTTTTTTATCATTGTTTTGTGTCACATCAGTGTGGGGCATCCCAACCATTTGTCTAGTGTGTTTCACAAGATGTGAAAATGCAACTTACATGGTCATGTTTTCAAAGTTGTCAGGTGAGCTGATGTTGTTCAGGAATGACCAGTTGGCATCAGGTTGAAACAAATGAGGGTTTGCAAAGAAGCTCTCCCGCCTGTGACAAAACTCTAAGAGGGTGTGGTAAGAGGGAGAGAAGTTGAGTGGGAGCAGTTTTTTTACACTTGAAAACATTGGAATGTATGGGGAAATTTTCTTCCCTCAAAATTTACACAAGAGGAACAAGAACATTCTGATCTAATACAGATGTTAGAAGAATGTACATTGTTCACGACAAAGCTCACCAGTATTCCAGTAGTTGTCGCATGTGGACCAGGGCAGCGGGTATTTGAAGGAGTTGTACAAGTAGAGAATAATCCAGGCCAATATCACGATGTAGTAAATGTTAAGATACATCACAATTACTTGTGATGCAATCCCCAGCCCTGCAGGACAGAATTTTCACATGGCTAGTTAAGATAGCCGACTGTTGTCTTCTTCTGTTTTATGCAGCAGTAGGAGCTCAACCAATATCTCTCTGCTGTTCCAACAGATAACGATGGTTTAATATTGAAATAAACAAAAATAAACCATAGGAACAGTTAAGAATGAATGAAAATACCCTATTCTACTTAACATTAAATGTTTCCCTATCCTTGTTTCAAAGCATCCATGCCTGAAAGATGGGGGAGGTGCCCAGCAGTAACTGCATAAGGCAGCCATTGTTGAAGGCTGACACATTTTTTCGTACATAAGTTCAAATATGCATGGAACTAAGTTTTCATCAGAGCATGGTCTATGACTTCATTCATTCATTCATTCATTCATTCATCCTTTCATCCTCTATACCGCTTATCCTGTTCAGGGTTGCGGGTGGCTGGAGCTTTTCCCAGCTGGGTCTACAAGTTGTTGTTTTCTTTTTTAAAGGTTGATGCACATTAACTCAAACTTTGGCAAGTGTACTGCTCTTGTTTCTTGTCATTTGACATGGTAAAAGCCATATTCATGTAACGTGCCTCAGTGATAATCTTTTTTTCTAAACATCAAAAGCAAAAAGTTCAGCCCAAATTTGCTTGTACTGGGTAAAGTATCAGCTGCTGTAAGTGCCAAAGTTGTACTTTTTAAGCCTTATTTCATCAGACTATTGTTATATTTTGAAAACTTAAGGGTTAAATTCTACTTATTGCATACTTGCACATATTTTGCAATTCAAGCATGTTTTCGCTTAAAATACCTTTTAAAAAACATATCTGGACTTTTCTGACTAATAAGGCTCAAAATTAGTCTAATGACATACTTTTGATGTGAAAAAAGACTAGCATTTGAGATTTCACAGTAAATTTCTTTGTTTTGGGAAGTCTGGATGCTAAGAGTTCTGGTTTTCCCCACAGCAAAGAAGAAAGAACAGTTCAGAAAAAAAATTGAGCAATGCTGCCTGATTATCTTGTGTAATTCTGCAAAAATTTTGAAGAGCCTTGTTTTTACCCTCAAACATAGGACATATCTTCCTCCAGGCAGTCACCCCTCCCTCACTGGTGTACTGGCCCAGCGCCGTCTCCAAGAAGAAAACAGGGATTCCACAACAAAACAGGAACACAAAGTATGGGATAAGAAAGACACCTGTAAATAAAAAAATCCACTTTAGAAAAATAATTTAAACTTATGCAAAACCAACACTCTGAAGAGTTCTCATTGATCCTGCTTATAAGAAATTCTGCATACTCATTAAACCACTGAAGTAAAAATTATTCACCCTGGAAAATGTATTGCTTATTTACAAACAGCATGTTTACATAACTTTTATCTAGCCACAGCAGTTATGAATTCTGTTATAGTCAGAAATCCACTTCATATATCCACAAAAAACCCTAACCTCCTCCATTCTTAAAGCACAAATAGGGAAACCGCCAAACATTTCCAAGTCCAATGATTTCTCCAGCCATGGAGAGGAGGAACTCCTTGTTGCTTGCCCATTTGTCTCTTGGCTGGACACCCTCCTCAGGATCCCCTTTATCTGGCCTCCTGGCTGTTTCTTCGTCCATGGTCACTTAGTCTGCGATAACCTAATCAAAACAAGAATATTTTTGTCAACCCCAACTTTCCTCCATCTGAACTAATAGCACTGGATATATTGTGCTAAAGTTTCATCTTTGCCGTGCAAAATATAGAGTTCGACCATATAATTTAACGACCACATATTTACTGCTAATGACTAAAATGAACATTCAGCCTAACTTGTGCTGAAGATTACGACAGCTAGCGATTGCATTTTCCCTGTCTGAAATTTTATTAAAATGCATGCATAATTCTCACCCGTGGTGATGTGATAGCAGCACTGCACCGGTGATAGGATTCCCTCACTGACCGAGAGAAGAGTGATTAAACGATGGTCAAAAGTGGGGTGTGTCCACGGTGAAACGACACCCCACCCCCCCCTACACACACACACACACACACACACACACACACACACACACACACATCTCCGCACACAGTGGCTACCCCATGTGTTGAGGGCTTAATAAGAAGTACACATAGACTAACTAGTTTTTGAAAAAAACTATTGAACATTCATATTCGAAGCATTATAAATGTTCTTGTTGGTTATTGTTATCGTATATTTATAAGCAAATTAAAATGATTGTTATAGTAAATGGATGGACATATTTCCATATAACCATCCCTTGATGAACATGGCTCAGAGCCATACTTTTTAATGTAGCCAATCGCTTTTTTCTGTGATCATGACTGATATCTTATTGTTTTATTGTGATCTTGACCTTTTTATCATTTATCATGAGGTTCCTTTTGCAAGATACAGTGGTTTAAAAATGGGGGGTACACGTACAATTAATTACAATAATTCTATTATCATTACACCCCCCCCCCCCCAAAAAAAAAATAAATAAATAAAAAAATAAAAAAATAAAATAAAATAAAATAAAATAAAATAAAATAAAAAAAAAACCTTTCCTGATACCAGGATAACAACACAGCATTGTGGTTGAAGCGTGACAGCAATGTCGCTGAAAACACGGAGGGACAAGCGCATGACACGCGCCGAAGAAGGAAAAGCCAATACCAGCCAAATTCCATCAGTATTTGGAAAAATTAACAGGATTTAGGTCCACAAGTTGCAACCATCCCAAGGTAATGTTGTTGTTTTCTGCAGGGATCAATTAACCAACAGTAGCATGAATCCAGCATGTCTTCAGCGGCATTTTTATTCTTTAGCAAAAAAAATGTATTTTTAATTACGTTTATGACGTTATAATGTTTTGTACTTCAATGCCTACATAAAATCTGTATTATTCGGTCAATACAAGATCCCGTCATTGCAAAAAAAAATATTCTTTTTTTTTTTGCCCTGGGGTAACGGGAAAACAATGTAATCGACAAAAATAGGTGTAAGGTAACCTGACAAGAAAAACTCAGGGCAAACAACTCCAGAGATGGAGTCCCAGCCATAGACCATAGACACGACGCAGTGACGTCCTGTGAGTGACGCTACCAGGAAATAAAAGTAAACAAGCTTGGATTAGGAGACGAAAATGTCATGTAGCTTTACTTTTTCTCTGTTTATCACCATTGTGTGGCCTTTGTTGTGATTCGTTCATAATGCATTGCGAATTTATACCCCGCTGAGAGCAGGCTGAAAACTGGTAAGACAACTTTTGAGTTGTAAACGGTCAGCGCTGCAGCTGCTAACGATAGCTAGCTTGATATCGTCATTGGATTGTTTGAAAATTGTACATTTTGGAATTTCTTTAACAACATCTCCTTTGAGTAGTTTTGTCACCCGAGTTTAAAGCTACATTGTACCATTGTACCCCTACACTTCCGTAAATGCCACTTGCTGTATGATTTAGTTCTTTCGTTTGTTTGTATTGTATTTATTACAGATTCAGCAATGTTAGCCTTGAGATCGTCCGAAGAAGAGTCTCCAGAGATGGAGGACATGGACACCTCAGAGCCTAACTGGTGCTGGTTTTACCTAGCTGAGTGTGGGGTGTGGCATATGTTTGAGGTAGTCACAGGACAACTTAAAGAATCAAAGCACACTTTCTAACAGCCTGTATACATGATTCCTCACCTTTCTTCCTCTGTGACACCAAGATGTCTAATTGTGTTCAAATGAAAGTAAATATCAGAAGATTGTCGATGTCAGTTCCTTCAACTCTGATTCCTGAGTGTATACTGTGACTGGCACGGAAAGGCGAATGTACTGTATGTACTCAGTTAAGATTTACTGTAAATCCTATTGTACTGTTGGATTCCAGTCACACATTACCTCTCATTGACCTTAGTAGAGAAGTCTTGATAAGTTGATTCAATTTTAAAGTTAACTGCAAAAGAAAAACGGATATTAGAATTAATTTTAAGTTAATGACATTTTTTATGGTTTTGGACTATTTAAATAAAAAGCCAATTCAGTGTTATTTTTTTGCCACAGTGTCAACAGGCAAAGGTAAAACAGGCAGAATTCCTTTTGTCATGTGATTTGGGGTGATGTGTGTAATCAAATCTCAAATCAGTCTTTGGCATCACTTTGGCTAATGCAGTTAATTACTGTTGTGGTTCTGAACATTTAACACATGTAATTTTAACAGTCTTTTATAATAGAATAACAGGTATTAAGATAAATATTTAGGGATTTTGAGAAAAAAAAATCAGCAATTACTTATGACCATGAAAACCACAGTAAATGACATTTATGGATGCATGTCTAAGACTTCTCTGCTATGTTTTTAAAACTTAATGATTAGAATTGCCTGATTCTTAAGCCTTGTGTGGCTTCTGTGATCAGTACATAGAAATTTAAATTCAAATTTACTATTAAAATAAAGCAGCACATGCCCATAAACATACTTCATTTAAAGTTGATTGAACAACAAAGAAAAAAAACATGCTTGTCCTTCTCACCTGAAAATTGTTTAAATAAAAAAGTATGTAAAGAGTTTACACTTAAGTTACATAAATAAATTTATTTAAGTCTCAACTATACTTATGTATCTGTTTTATTTCCCCTGTCAGATTGATCCTAGTGCAGCCTGCTCTGTGACCAGTGCTCAGATTGAGCAGTGCTACAATAGGAATCAACGAGGTGTCATGGAATTCTACACAGCAAAGTACACCTACAGACTGGACTTTTCAGGTCATACTAAAACTTATTTAAGTCTTACTAAAGTACCACATCAGACACATTCAGACCCGTTACAGCATTTTAAAACCTTATTCAATTTCTCCCCAGTTATGCGGCAGATAAATGTAACAACAGGGAAGCAGCGGCCAATCAAACGCTCCCTCCATTCTGCAACTGGTTTCAGGTAAGGCTTGATGGTTAAACTGAAAACTTAGAGAACATTTTGCCTTTGAGGTGAGGTTGTTAGTTGGAGTTCTGAACAAAAGGTCAGGGCTCAAGTGTATACCAGCTTCAGGAATCTTTTGCAAAACTTTGCCTGCATGTTATTTTTTGGCTTCATTAAGAAAATCAGGAACAGGGCAGCTGCCTATAGGACCCATGTATATACTTTAGGTGCAAGATTTAGTCACTGGGCTAAACCAAGACCTTGATAATGCACATATTCTGTAGAGAAATTTTTCTTCAAAGCAAACTCCTTGGAAAACTATTCAAATTACAAACTATACAAAAACTGAGATGCACTCATTTTTTTCCATTATCCATTTTCTTCATGTCATTTCTGACAGGTTTATTTGTGATAATCTTGCCTTGCCTGTTCCGTGTCACTGGGAAAGAATCAATACAGATGAGCCTTACCAGGTGAGTAAGATAACTCTTACTTAATTAGGAACACATATGCATTCACAGCACTTCACTTTTTCCACATTATGTTATGTTACAGCCTCATTCCAAAATGGAATGAACTCACTTTAGCTTGGCTCATCTATCTCTGGACAGTTTGGTCCATTCCTCTTTTTAGCACCTCTCAAGCTCATTCAGGTTGGATGGGGAGCATCGGTGCACAGACATTTTTAGATCTCTCCACAGATGTTGGATCAGATTCAAGTCTGGGCTCTGGCTGGACCCCTCAGGGACTTTCACTGAGTCATCCTGAAGACCCTCCTTTGATATCTTAGCTGTGTGCTTCAGATCATTGTCCAACCGTGGCCCCAGTCTGAGGTCTAAAGCACTCTGGAGCAGGTTTTCATCCAGGATGTTTCTGTACATTGCTTCATTCATCTTTCCCTCAATCCTGACTGGTCTCCCAGTTCCTGCTGCTGAAAAACATCCCCACAGCAGACAGTTCGTCTGACTTCATGCTTGGTTTGTGCTCTGACATTCAGTCACCCGTGGGACCTTATATAGACAGGTGTGTGCCTTTCCAAATCAGGTCCAATCAGCTGGATTTACCACAGGTGGACTCAGATGAATCTGTAGGAACATCTCAAGGAGGATCAGAGGAACCAGGATGAACCTGAGCTACATTTAGAACTTTGTGGCAAAGGCTGTGAATATTTATGTACATGTGATTTCTTAGTTGGCAATTATTTATTATTACAATTATTTAATCTTATTTGCAAAAATTTCAAGAAACTTTTATCATGTTGTATTTATGGGGTGTTGTGCATAGAATTTTAAGGGAAAAATAATTTGATTCCATTTAGAATGAGCATGTAAAGAAACTAGAAAAGATTAGCCTTCATCCTAGAAGATTTTATATTACTGACACTGTGCTGACTCACTGACACACTGTCTTTGCAGATATTTTAGCAGCACACTGATGCTGTCAACACGCCACCACAGACGTTCGGTTCATATAAGATTTGTTAACAGTAGATGACTTGAACACACAGATGTTTGCCTCAGTGATGTAATTAGGCATTTAAAAGTGCTTCTTTGTGTTTTTAAACAACAAAGTTAAAACTGTTATGAAACAGATTGGGGGGGGGGGCTTTTATGCCTTTAATGTGAGAGGACAGGACAGTGGATAGAGGAGGAAACACGGTGAGAGTGGGGAGTGACGTGTAAGAAAGACTTGAACCCAGACCGCCCACTCAAGGGTTTTCGTCTTATGAAGTAAGACCTAGACCACGAGGCCATCTGCGCCCGGATTGGTCTTGTTTAAAAAAATTTGCATACAGACACCAGAGGAGCATGGAGGTGGATGCAAAATGACTTCATGTGTTACCATCCAAATAACTATTGTAGCAAGAGAGAACGAACAAAAAACAACCAAAAAATAGAATGTTGTGAAAATAATTATATTTCTTATTATATACAAGGACCTTGACTGACACACTTTCCTTCTGGTCTGTCTCAGCACCACAAGGGGTTTAATGTTAGCTAGATCTTTTATAAGTAAAATTTCAAACCATTTCCCTCAATTATTCTGTTTTCTATGTGTACGGAGTTTGCTCAAGATCTTTCCTGAAACACTTGCAAAGTGAGGACAGTTTTGTGTTCACGCACAGTTAGTGTTGTGACTGACGTACAAGAAGAATGCTTGCTGCTCCTCATAAATAATACCATTTTCATATTTTGCTTTAGATAGTGAAGAAATATATATGATTAATATTATTTGTTTTTATATTATTATTATCATTGTTATTGTGTTTGCAAACCATAATATGTCTAAAATAATCGCAAATGCACAATTTTACCAAATCTTGCTGCACTAGATGATACAGCTTAGTGAAAATTCACCATAAATGTTAAAGCTAATATTAGCTTTTTTTTCATGTATATCTTAGCTTTGACTCTTCAAAAGCAATATGTTTAACTGTTAAGAGAGAACAGGGTTAAAATTTCACATTTACAGGACAAATAATCATGAAAGGCCATGTGGGCTGCAACACAGGATGGGTTTTTTTTGTATATAATTTAAAGTACTCTCTGCAGCTGTTTTCTGATCTAGTCAACCAGGCTTTGGCAGTACTTTATTTATTTTATTGAATTACTTTAGTTTACATGTGTTAACCTATGTGTGTTTTTGTGTTTGTTTTGTGTTTGCAGGTCATTCAGCTTGGGAGAGACACCTATGAATTTAAAGAGGTTGCAAGACTATATGAAAGGACCATGGACCATCCAATCAAATGCATTCAGAGGATTCAGAATCTGGACTTGTGGGAGTTCTTCTGCAGGTAGACACTTGTTTTGTGTTTTTTTCTGTGGACTGTTTTCTTTCTTTTTCCTAAATTGATTTTCCAAGCTTCTATTAAATTAAATCAAGGAAATAAAACCTAGTTAGAAGCATTCTCACCTTTTCTGCCACATGAAAAAAGGTCATGTATGTCTTATCAGTCATATGGTAGATTTTACCACATCCCTGTAGTCTCTGTATCTAGAAAGTTCTCCTTTTGAAAAACTGTCGTGTGTTGTGGATTCTTGATTCAAGGAAGAAGACCCAGCTACGAAAAGTCAAGCGCACACTTGATATTGAGGAGCGAATGCTCTTTCATGGCACAGGACACAGCAACATACAAGCTATATGTACTTTTAACTTTGACTGGCGGCTGACAGGAAGCCATGGCGATGTCTATGGCAAAGGTAGATCCTTCTGTGTTGAGATATAACATGAAACAATTTGCTTTCTTGTCTTAGTCTGATTTTGAACATTTTCTTTCCTTTCTTTTCTGCAGGGAGCTACTTTGCCAGGGATGCCAAATATTCTAGTAAATTCTGTCTCACTACAGGGAAGCACAACACCACGCTGCAGAGACATGGACTTGCCCCTCCAATATTTGCTTGTGAGCCTCCGTATAAGACAATGTTCCTAGCCAGAGTGATTGTTGGAGAATACACAGTGGGACATCCCATGTACTGCAGACCACCTTCCAAGGATGCCAGCTTCACCAACTTCTATGATAGCTGTGTGGACGATATGGCCAACCCAAAGATTTATGTTATTTTTGACAGCAATCAGATTTACCCTGAGTATCTGATCGAGTTCTACTAAAAGCTCAATGAGAAGAGATGTACTTTGTCTGTTTTTAGCAGATACTTGATCAAATAGATGGACATATTTTGGATACGGAGTAAAAAAGATGGCTTTGGATGGACAAAGAAGCAGCTTATTGGGCATTCTTCTTTCAGACAGATCCAGTGCCTAACTGGAGCATAGGTCATCTAAAGTGCCTTTGGGAGAAGATTAAAAAAAATGAGGGAGACAGTAAAGGCTTTGTGTTCAGTCTGTGTATGGTCCAGCATCTTTAGTTGACTCTTGTGATTGGAATGCTTTGGTTCACTGAGCGAGGATGAAAAAGGTCAGTTTTTGTGGCAACTTTGTAATACATGCAGATCCTGTGCTTGCTTGTTCAATCTCTGTGCACAGTTGTGTAGAATAAGAGTGAAATTAACAGCCTTTGCTTTAGAAGTGATGTCCTGCCATCAGCTGCAGTTCAACGCATGAGCAAAAAGTCATGTGGACATGATTATAAGTCACAAAACCAAAAACCGCTAAATGTTCCAAGTCCCTCATTTGGAACTATGATCTATTAGCCATCAACATTTATGTGTACCTAGTACCATGTATTACGTAGGCATTGATTTTTCTTTTTTATTCCTAAAACACATCTACCTCTGCATTGTTTAAATCATGCATCCATGCCCTTTTCCCCCTTTCCATGAAAGGTTTTTGTAACTGTGTCACAATGACATAAAGTCCGAGTGTCTTGTTCTTGCGTGGTTCCTTAAGCAATATGTGTTTGTGTATATTTTTCTGACTTGAACAGACTGTGGCAAAAGGTTAAATTTTGTCCGAAACAAAGTTCATACCACACAATAAAAACATCAATTTCAGCACCATGTTTGACCTAAACAAACTGTGGTGTCGCCACCTGCCAATGCCTTTCTTTATCAGGAAATGCAGGTTGTCCTTACACCAGGTGTAATTTTTTTAAGAATGTAGCAACTACATGTGTAGTACTGTAATGTGAAATGATGTTATATTGCTTTGCTATGTGCGTCTGTTAAATTTATTGTTTGAATGCGTGTGATTTTTGCAAGGATAACAAAAAGGCTAATAACTTTGTTTACCACTCGGTTGTGTGAAAGACCTGCATTCCTCTTAGGTAAATGCAGACAGCTGTTACTACAGGTGTGTGAGTGCAGACCTGACGAGTGACCTGGCTGATGCTACATACCTATGTGTGTCTGTAATTTGCATGTTACAGGTAATAAACTTTTCAGTTAACACGTGTATCTCTTAAAGAACAACCTTTAAAGATAAAAGTGAAAGTCATAGATGACAAATTGGAAAGTCACTCATCTTGGTGTCAGGGCCACATTTTATGGGGACATTTGCTCTACAAACACTGAGGACTCAGTTTGATACATCCTCGATAACCTATTATGGGATGTTCTTGGTCACCCGTTGACACGTGCCACACCTCTCATCTCTGCCTAACTTAAACCTGTCCCGTTCCTCCCCTTATGTTCTCACGTTCCACAGCATTCCCCCATTGTTCTGTTTCTTCTTATTTCTCTTTATTTGAAGGAGGGCTTGTCCAGCCTGGAACGAATGGTGGCTCCCATAAGTTTTCCTTAACAAGAAGCATCGAGAAGTCCAACATCATTTCAGAATCATCATTCCAGTTAAATCAATAAATCCATTTACATGCTGTTGAAGGTTCAGTCTTTGCTTTTGGAGAGTCACACATGCCCCAAGAGATCATGTTATTTAACAATCTAATGAATGAATGCAACATTTTCCCAGTTAAAGCTTTTATAATATAGTTACAAATACTGCTATGAAGAAAACGCCTTTTTCATGGTTTTCTGTCACATAACTTTTTTTTTTTGCTGTGGCTGCCATCTGCTGGCTGCATGGCTCTAATCTTTTTTTTCTGACAGACAGAAATGTAATTTAAATAAATTGGACAAGTCAAGATATAGAACACTGTCACCTCTTAGTGACTTCACCGAAGTCTGCTGGACATTAAAACATGTACAGCCAGTAGTTAGGCTAAATCGATATTGTCAACAGCCCATCTTCTCGCGGGAGGGTGTCCTGTGAAAGTTAAACATGCAAGATATTCAAGGATAAACAAAATGAGTGTCATAGTGTCATAATTTCATGAAAAGTTTCATAAAGTTACAGTAAAGCCATAAATTAAAGAGTAACTACAAAACCCAAAACCAGTGAAGTTGGCACGTTTTTTAAATTGTAAATAAAAACAGAATACAATGATTTGCAAATCCCTTTCAACCCATATTCAATTGAATACACAGCAAAGACAAGATATTTAATGTTTGAACTGGTAAACTTTGTTATTTTTTGCAAATATTAGCTCATTTGGAATTTGATGCCTTCAATATGTTTAAAAAAAGCTGGCACAAATGGCAAAAAAGACTGAGAAAGTTGAGGAATGCTCATCAAACACTTATTTGGAACATCCCACAGGTGAACAGGCTGATTAGGAACAGGTGGGTGCCATGACTGGGTATAAAAGCAGCTTCCCTGAAATGTTCAGTCATTCACAAACAAGGACAGGGCGAGGGTCACCACTTTGTGAACAAATGCGTGAGCAAATTGTCGAACAGTTTAAGAACAACATTTCTCAACGAGATATTGCAAGGAATTTAGGGATTTCATCATCTACGGTCCGTAATATCATCAAAAGATTTAGAGAATCTGGAGAAATCTCTGCACGTAAGGAGCAAGGTGAAAAACCAACATTGAATGACCGTGACCTTTGACCCCTCAGGCAGCACTGCATTAAAAACCAACATCATTGTGTAAAGGATATTACCACGTGGGCTCAGGAAGACTTCAGAAAACCATTGTCAGTTAACAGTTCATCACTACATCTACAAGTGCAAGTTCAAACTCTACCATGCAAAGACAAAGACATATATCAACAACACCCAGAAACACCGCCGGCTTCTCTGGACCCGAGCTCATCTGAGATGGACTGACGCAAAGTGGAAAAGTCTGCTGTGGTCTGACGAGTCCACATTTCAAACTGTTTTTGGAAATCATGGACGTGGTGTCCTCCAGGCCAAAGAGGAAAAGGACAATCTGGATTGTTATCAGGTCAAAGTCTCAAAGCCAGCATCTGTGATGGTATGGGGGTGTGTTAGTGCCCATGGCATGGCTAACTTGACCATCTGTGAAGGCTCCATTAATGCTGAAAGGTACATACAGGTTTTGGAGCAACATATGCTGCCATCCAAGCCACGTCTTTTTCAGGGACGTCCCTGCTTATTTCAGCAAGACACATTCTGCACCTGTTACAACAGCGTGGCTTCGTAGTAAAAGAGTGCAGGTACTAGACTGGCCTGCCTGCAGTCCAGACCTGTCTCCCACTGAAAATGTATGGAGCATTATGAAGCGTAAAATACAACAATGAAGACCCTGGACTGTTGAACAACTTAAGCTGTACATCAAACAAGAATGGGAAAGAATTCCACCCAAAAAGCTTCAAAAATTGGTCTCCTCAGTTCCCAAACGTTTACTGAGTGTTGTTAAAAGGAAAGGTGATGGAACACAGTGGTAAAAATGACCCTGTGGCAACTTTTTTTGCAATGTGTTGCTGCCATTAAATTCTAAGTTGATGATTATTTGCAAAAGAAAATAAAGTTTCTCAGTTCAAACATTAAATATCTTGTCTTTGCAGTGTATTCAACTGAATATAAATTGAAAAGGATTTGCAAATCATTGCTTTCTGTTTTTATTTACGATTTACACAATGTGCCAACTACACTGGTTTTGGGTTTTGTAAATGAGATTTATATTTGTCCAATTTGTTTTGTGTCACCAAATAGTGCTTGATTTGGTTCTAATCTTATGTTATCATTGAGTTAAATTGTGATAATATTGAAATGTTTTCAAATCGACAGCAGTTATTAAATAAAGGACAAATTTTCGCAATACAATGTTCAATGAATGATAGAGGGAGGGCCAGTGGGCTTGGGCGACTTACAATCTAAAGAGAGAGAGCCAGAACACTGTATGCTTTATGCACATCTGTATTGTGCTTAACTGTGTACATTGTTCCATGTCACTCTTCCTCCTTTGGCAGTGTCAATGTATGTTTGTCATGCAAGGAGCGAGAGAGAGAGAGAGAGAGAGAGAGAGAGAGAGAGAGCAACTGAAACTCAAAATTTAACGACTCTTTTCAGTAAGTGATTCAAGTTCAGTTTGTTTAGCCAGATGATTTGTTCGTTTTGAACGAATCGTTCACGAACAAAACATCTCATGATCTTTGACTCGAAGGTATCAGGCAGCTCCCAGAGAGGTGCGGCTTTATTTATCCAACGTCAGGTATAATTTCAACATAAACTATCCGGGGTAGACTGGATGAAAGTATAAAACCTTTGTTGGATGCAAAAATGAGGGGCAATGAAGATGAGGAATTCATGGACACATCAGACACCCCCTGGTATTGGTATTACCTGGCAGACTGTGGAAGGTGGCACACATTTGAGGTAATTTTATTTATTTAATTAATTAATTATTATTGTTATTATTTTAATTCAACTGTTTTTGGATCGGTGACTCTCAAAGTATCGCTGCTAAGCAGAGATTTGAATGCTTCTCATTGGTAAAGGATGACCCCCAAAGCCAGTTAAGGAGTGAGGATATTGAAGAATACTATCGTAGAAACTCCAGAGGAATTTTAACAACTGACAGCCACAGTAAAATTGATTTCTCAGGTATGTTAACGTATTATAAAAATTGTAAACTGAAAAAATATTATAAAGTTGCAATTTCCCAATGTAAAGCTTGCTTAACTTGCCCTCTTCTGTTTTTATGAAGAAATGTCACAGACGGACCTCAAAACAGGGATGGTACGACGGATTCAGCGGAGCTTTAACATTGAGAGAAGGTGAAACATTGATTTACTTGAATATATCACATAACTACTAACCGAAGTAATGATTGCTGTTTTAAGGCAGTCGTCGGTTTAGTTTTCTCAAAAACGAAAGTGAAACCAAAGTAATGGACAGCAGTTGACTCTGTTTTCACAGTTGTTCCTGCTTCAGTGCTTCACCTGTCTTCTGGGAGAAAGTAGACCCTTCTTGCCCATATCAGGTAACGGTGAATTCATAGATGATAAAACTTGTGTTTACCAAGATAATGGTTGTTTTCCTTCGGCTGAACGGGCGAGACAAACACTGTGGTTCTTGGCATCAAAACGTAATTCTGAATCTATTAAATTCAGAAATTTGCTTGTTACAGGGTCCTTTATTTCATAATTGTGCAGAGTAAAAATGCCCCTCTCGTATTTTGTCATTCCAAATATTGTCATGGCATTTAGCCTGCTTGTTCTTAGTTTGCTAGCTAAACTGTGTCAGTGTTACAGAACATGATAAATATGGTGAAAGGGCTGACTGTGACTGAGGTTTAATAGGGACGCTTTGAACATGGTGAAGTATAAGAACATTTCAGCCTAAGCCTTTTGTTTTGTTTTCAGTTAATCCCTCTGAGTGAATCAACCCCAGAGTATAACACAGTGGCCAATTATGTGAAGACTGATGGGCTACTGGACGGATCCCTTTTATCGATCAGCAGGATACAGAACTTGGATCTTTGGGAACTATACTGTAGGTGGGTAAATTTATAAGTTTTTCCCCTTCCAGCCTTTCATGATGCCCCACACTCCCCTTTGTCTGACATGTCTCCTCTATTTGTGTAAAAGGAAAAAGAAGCAGTTGATGAGAATCCATTGTGTCAAACACATTGAAGAAAGAAGACTCTTTCATGGGACTGAAATCAAAAACGTTGACAAAATTTGCAAATATAACTTTGATTTGCGTTTAGCTGGACAACATGCCCATGTTCATGGGAAAGGTAGGTTACATAAAACATTTGCAACAATGTTTTAAAAAATGATGCTCTGTTAATCATTTCCCACAATTCATTTGAGTTTCCTTTTTTCTTAAAGGAATATATTTTGCAAAACGTGCATCATATGCAAACAAATACAGCCGGTGGAGCACAGATCCCTTGCCGCTGTATGGTGGAGGAGCACAACATTTACATGGCGAATCAACTAAAATAATCTTTTTGGCTCGAGTGATGATTGGGACACCGACTCTTGGACAGCCTTATTTCCAAAAACCTGATCATGGAAAGCTAGAAAACTTACACGACAGCTGTGTGGATGACATTGGGAAACCCAGTATTTTTGTAATTTTTGATCCAAATCAAATATATCCAGAGTATTTAATTCAATACAAATAAGGTCGACCCTGATGGTGTTGGGCATGTTAATGTGTGAGTGTGGTAAGGTACACATGGATGAGAGTGCATGCACATGGTTGTGTGGTTGAAGAATGTATTTATTTGTACATATTCATAGACAGATTTATATCATTTTTATAACTGTAGAATATTGTTGAGATGCATTGAAATTTTGTTTGCTGTAGACATGTCTGGGTTCATTTACGCCGTTATAACAGATTCTCCCAAAGGCTGTTTCACTTAAAGTCCACATTAACCTACTGAATGCTGTTTGTAAAGTTGCACACAGCAATATTTGTGTGTTATGGACCTCCAAAATTTATTAAAAAGTTGTTTATACTTTTCACTCACTTTTGTTTCACATTTAGAGTGATAAATGTTATATTTTTACTTTTATATTTGTTTTGAAAAAGATAAAGAAAGTGGCCTTGCAAATTTAAATTCTTGATATAAATATAAATGTGAAATATATACGTTGATGTTAATTTTAATTTGAGAAGTTCAACATTAATTTAAAATCAAAATTTACATTTAACCTGAAGCTTTTACTTAACATTTATATTGAGCATTAAAATTTAACAGTGACAGTATCTTATTATTTTTTAATAACAATAAACGTGAAAAAGATTTTGCTCTTAATATGATTTAAAAGTGACTTAAAATTTGAGACCATGATTTTATTACGATTTAGAGTTTAATGTGAAAAAATGTTGCTGATAATTTTAGTATGTGCAACTTTACAAACTGCATCCTTATAAACCATATGAGAAATGATACACTCCTTTCATGCTTCATTGCCTCTATCCACCAGCACCTAGCTGCCATACTTGCTCTAATTACCAACTTTTAAAGTCAAGAAAGTGACAAAATCAGAGGTGGAGTCATAGTGCAGATGTTTAAAAAAGGTTCACACTGAGCCCTGTCTAGCATTAATGATTTCACACTAGTTGTTTTGAGCTAGCTTGCCAGCGGCAGCAACTGGAAGTCGATAACCACAGGCGTAAGTCAACAAGACCAGAACCCTGCTGTGGCTTTCACATCAAGCTATAACCTTAGCTGGGCTACTGCGTGCATGTAAACGTACTGAGTGACATGTAGCGACTGAACCAACAGTACAGAGTCAACAGTACAGAGTAGGTTGGGAGTCCTGTGTCACAAAAGCCCGCTCATACATCTCCCTCTCATATCTCTAGACTTAAGGAAGTAGTAAATACATATATAAAAAAAGAATAAATAAACAACACAAAATGAAATTGGGACAGACAGCATCAAAAAAGAGAGCAAACATCACTGTAGTGCTTCAAAGCTGGAAGCCATCAATTGAAAAGTTAGGACTGAAGGAAGATGCTGAAGTAACCAGTTTCCTTCTGGACAAGTAGCTAACATTTTTGTATCAATCTTTATTTGCTTTACACTGGATTTTTTTTATTGCGTTGTCAAACATAAATAACTGTTTTTGTATAAGAGTTTATTTTTATATTTAAAAGTTAAAGGCAGATTTGTGACTTTTTCATGGGACGACTCCAACAGTATTGGTCCTACCAGTGAAACTGACAGGCAAGAAATGGTGTTGAAAAATGTTTGCAGTCCAAATATGTTTCATAAGAAATATAATTTAGCTGATTGATAGCTTTTCCAAGTTTGTGTTTACAGTCAGTCAATAAAATGACTGATAACTGATTTCATCTTGGGTACACTGGGATGTGTACTGGCAAACTCAACTCTTCATGGGGTATGTTTGAAAACCCATTTTCCTAATCTGGCTGAAGATGTCAGCCATCTTTGCAGGTGTTGTAAGACAGCTAACACAACTGAGCAGTTTCTAGTTGGCAAACAACCTGCACACAGTATGGTTTATAATATGGCGTTCATTGATGTCTATAGGATAGGACTTCTTTTGCTGATTTTTTTTATTTTTGAAAGGCACCATGTCTGCAACATTTACACCTGGACAATAGAAGGTTCCATAATTGACCAAATGGACCTGTAAATGGACCAGTTTTTATATAGCGCTTCTCTAGTCTTACCAACCACTCAAAGTGCTTTACACTGCTAGCCTCATTCACCCAATCACACCACATTCACACACTGATGGCAGGCTGATATTACGGCAGGAGCCATCAGCTATATCTAATACATCCACACCACATTCAAACACCACTGAACAACAGCGGGAGCAACTTGGGGTTCAGTGTCTTGCTCAAGGACACTTTGCCATGTGACTTCAGGAGCTGGAATCAAACCCACCATCTGGTTGTGGGGCGACAACTCTACCACTGAACCACAGCCACCCCCTGGAACATGGGCCCCTCGTAGAAATACCAGGAAAGGAGTGACTCCAGAGAGACTCCGAGCGCCACAAGTCTTCATGCTCTGGCAGAAAGACATACAGACATAAAGACAGTATATATGCTCATGGTAAAGTAGTGTGGCAACAGGTTTTACATATTCATTATGTGAGTATTTGTTCTGATATAAATACAATACTGGTGAACTGGAAAGATAAGAAGGCTATCACTGTCAACCACTGGCTGAATCTACTCACAGAACACACATCACTGGAGAAAATATCTGCTGACAGAAAAAAACAAATGTTTTTTACAGAAAAGTTGACACCATTGATTAAATCACTAAAAATAAGCTTTTAGCTTTATTTTGCTGCATCTGTTAGCATATGCGACACTCAAATGTTTCCATTTAGACACTGGTGTATAAAGAGAAGAGGAGAGGACCAAGTACTGACCCCTCTGGTACTCCTGTCAATAGGCCATGTGATTCAGACACTTCTCCTCGCCATGACACTGAAGGATCTGCCTGTGAGGTAGAACCTGATCCATGACAGGACAGATCCTGAGATGCCAAGAGAGTGTAGAGAGGAGAATTAGGGAGGAGTTCACAGTGTCAAAGGCAGCAGACAGGTCCAGCAGTATTAGGACAGAGGACCAACCAGCAGCTTGAGCCAGTCGCAGTGATTCTGTGACTGACAGGAGTGCGGTCTCAGTGGAGTGGTCGCGCCTGAAACCAGACTGATAGGCATCAATCAGGTTGTTCTTTTACAGATGTTCAGAGACTTGGTTGAAGACTGTGCGCTCAAGTATTCTGGACACGAATGGCAGAAGTGAGACTGGTCTGTAATTTTTAACCTGGGCTGGGTTGAGATTAGGTTTTTTGAGTAACCTAGGTAACCTTGGAGTAACCTGAGCTTGATTGAGGGTAGGATGGTCTCCAGGATGCTAGTAGGAATTAGATGAAGAGAACAGGTAGTAGGTTTAGAGTTCAGAAAAGTCTGGAGACCTCATCCTTATTCAGAGGAGCAAAAGAGCAGAGTGATGCACCAGTTGCAGGTTAGAACTGAATGAGCTGGTCAGGCTCAGAGAATTGGTTTCTGATGGTTACCACTTTCTCAGTGAAAAAGGAAGCAAACATGTCTGGAGTCAATGCAGTGGATGGCTGAGCAGTTGGAGGAGAGTGTAAGGGTTTAAACACCATGAACAGTTTTCATGAGTCAGAAGAAGCACAGATTATGTTCTGATAAAAGGCTTGCTTTACAGACTTAAGGCAGGAAATGAAGGATGCAACTTTTTGCTGGTAGGAGGAAGATCAGTGGGTTCTTGGGATTTACACCACTTTGTTTCTGTTGCTCTGAGTCCTCCTCTTTGTCCTCTTTGTTCTCTTAAAACTTCAGAGAGCCATGGACATGCAGCTCTAAGCACAAATCCTGGTCAAAAATGACACCTAGATTTTTGGGAGAAGGTTTGACATATTTAGACAAGGTACCCAGATTATTAATGTTGAGCTCCAGTTATGTAGAGCTAGAGAGCCCATTGGTTTGGGGGTGGTTGAGGTTGGTTTGGGGGTGGTTGGGCAGGGGGTGGGCGGATGGGTGTGGTGGGTGGTGCTGGTGGTTGGTCTTGCACCCGGTCCCTCTTGGCGTGGGAACTGGCGCTTTGTGGGACGCCGGTAGGGACTCTCCTGTTCCGGCGGACCTACAATGCACCCACTGGTCTCCATGGTCTTTGGGGTGCGCCTAATTGGGTGCTCTTGTGGTCCAGGGGCGGGGCTACCTGGCCATGCGGCCCAGCAGGAATTTGAGTAGCTTCCTGGGTCTTTCGCTGAATGGCTTACAAGCATGTCTTAACTACACAGCTCCTGTCAGGGCCCATAACACAGACCAGTAGGTCACTGTCAGAATGAGTTAAGTCACTTTGTAAGCCCAACACACAGCTTGGTTCCACTATCTCCACCTCTCTGCATCACCTTTCCTGATTGACCCACCTCTCTCTATTGGATTGTCACTTCTAAGGTGTTCAGCTTGATACACTTCTCACTTTTCTTTTCTTTTCTTTTCTTTTCTTTTCTTTTCTTTTCTTTTCTTTTCTTTTCTTTTCTTCTTTCTTTCTTTTGTTCCTCAAAAGATAGGAAAAGCAGCACCCCATCTCTTTACTTGTACCCCCGCCTCCCCAGTTTACGTGTTGTTGTCTTCTGCAGGTACATGTTCTCTTATAAAACTATCGAAATCCTTGTTTTTGTTCAGACATCTAGGTGCATGTGTGTTTTTATTTCTTCCACTAGGTGTCACTGTTGTACTAGTTAGCACAATCAAGACAGCTTAAAGGATAATCTAATTGTTCAATAAATGTAGGCATTTTCCAAGCACGGTGAGTCCTCGGCAGCACTCTGAAACATTGCTGAGGGAGCAGAGGCTAAATGCTGGGGAAGCAGTGCATGTGTACGCTCTATGCCTCAATCATACCTATTACAATAGTACCCCTGGTATTAGTAAAGTCTTTGATGGAGACTGTATTTGAGAACAATAATGAAAATCTTTTTCAGAGTTACACACAAGCCAATATGCATGCATAGTTCTTTATTTTATTAGGAGATGCAGCTTTTCATCGCATATAGTAGACCACAGCAGTTTAAAACATAAAAACACAAACATTTCTTGCATTACTGTTTATTTTACTGTTTAGCTTCGTGCTCAGCAGACCACTGGGAAAAAATAGCTTTATTTTTATCAATAAATCCAAAGTCTAAAGCTACACAGAGACATAGCCACGCTGACAATCTTATCACGTTATCTTTCTGTATTTAGAAATTTTAGATCCTTATTACATTCGCATCTACACAATAAAAAGTAAAGGATACCAAAAGTACTATTTCTTAATTAAACATATACATTCATCAACTTTGGCCTAATATCCTATTGCACTCTATGTATTTGTGGTGCTTTATTTGGTAGGTTGTGTAGTACTTTTTTCCCTGCATGAGCCAGATTTCAAAGTGTAGCAGATGGTGTTCCATAAATCAGGTTTATTTTATGCATAACAAACAAATATTCTAATCAGTGTCAGAATTGTTATTACTTAACTGTCTGGCCCAATTGTTCAAAAGCATGCTAAAATGCTCTCTTGGGAGACAAAATGCATGCTATAGTGTCCGTGTGCTTGGCAAAATATGATAAACTGCCCTCTTGGATGGCAAAAACTTGAGCTGTATGTCTTTTTCTTCATCTCGCCCCTGCCCTTCAAAAAGTCTCTGCATGCCACTCTTACACAATAAAATATATCCTCCCTAATGATAATTTTATATAAATTGTAAAGCACATTTGAAATGTTTAAAACTGGGGCTGTGGCTATTTATGCTCTTCAAAGCTGTTTCCCCAAAATATATTCATCTTGGTATTATGCATGTGATGAGAACCGTTTTAGAGTGTTAAAGAGATGAACCCAACATGCTGTAATGTATCAATTACAGAGAGAAATTAAAAACTTGCAAATGTTTTCATCAGAATTGACAGAAGGAAACACTAAATTAGTTTCTTTAATTATCATTTTCATATTCTAGGAAAGCAAAGTGAACCTCTACCTTCTTTCCAGTGCAAATCCAGCACAAAAAAAAAAATTAACCATTTCTGTTGATAGATTGTTGCTAAGAAAACTAGCTACCTTTATACATTGCTGATAAAGGTGATTCTTGGACAGTTATTCACACAATCTGACATCTTTTTTCCAACCTTTGACCCAAAGTGTCCAACTATTTCAGAAATCTGAAAAACCTGGAAAGTGATTCACTACCTCGGATAAAATAGAACTAAACACCAAACTGTCTTTGGTAGTGTTAAACTGCCACCGGCATTGTCTAGTTTGTTAATGCAATGTATCCTCTCAAAATAACGGCATAAAAAAGCCCCCCCCCCCCCCCCCCCCCCAAAAAAAAAAAAAAAAAAAAAAAAAATTAATCACATTTGAATGATGATGCTCTCGCATCTATAAAAGGCCGGACTGATCAGGGCACAAACAGACCACACATGACCGATCGAAGAGAGCAGCAAACTCAAAGAAAGATGCAGCAAGACTTTATGATGGAAGAAAGACCATATCCTGAGACCATGAGCTGGGGGGACATCATGGATTTGGTGGACCCCCTTGATACAGAGGCTGAGCAACAACAAAACAGCCAGTCCCAGCAAGTGGCTCAGACGCCTGAACAAATAAGGCAAGAAGAAGGCCACCAGCACATCCAACGCTGGACCTTCAGAAAGAGAGGAGATTTGCCTTGTCAAGATGTGAGATTGAAATCACAGAAACCTGACCAGAGAGGGGCAGGAGGCAAGATTAACAACAACCAAGCCTGTCAACCTGCCCCTGACCAAAGGCAAGAAGGCCACCAGCACATCCAACGCTGGACCTGTGGAAAAAGGGGACATTTGCCCTGTCAGGATGTGAGATTAAAATCACAGAACCCTGACCAGAGAGGGGCACAAGGCAAGAATAACAACCACCAAGCCTGTCAACCTGCCTCTGACCAAAGGCAAGAAGGCCACCAGCCCATCCAACGCTGGACCTTTGGAAAAAGGAGAGATTTGCCCTGCCAGGATGTAAGGCTGAAACATCAGAACCCTGACCAAAGGAGGGCAGGAGGCCAGACTTTCAACCAAGCTGACCAACCTGCCCCTGAATATAGGCAAAGAGAAGGCAACCAGCAGATCCAACGCTGGACCTTTGGAAAAAGGGGAGATTTGCCCTGCCAAGATGTAAGGCTGAAACATCAGAACCCTGACCAAAGGAGGGCAGGAGGCCAGACTTTCAACCAAGCTGACCAACCTGCCCCTGAATATAGGCAAAGAGAAGGCAACCAGCAGATCCAACGCTGGACCTTCGGAAGAAAAGGAGATTTGCCCTGTCAGGATGTGAGACTGAAACACCAGAACCCTGACCAAAGGGGGGCAGGAGGCCGAGCTGACCATCAAGCTGACCAACCTGCCCCTGAATAAAGGCAAAGAGAAGACAACCAGCAGATCCAACGCTGGACCTTCGGAAGAAAAGGAGATTTGCCCTGTCAGGATGTTAGACTGAAACACCAGAACCCTGACAGAAGGGGGGCAGGAGGCCGAGCTGACCATCAAGCTCACCAACCTGCCCCTGAACAAAGGCAGAAAGGAGGCAACCAGTAGATCCAACGCTGGACCTTCGGAACAAAAGGAGAATTGCCCTGTCAGGATGTTAGACTTAAACACCAGAACCCTGACAGAAGGGGGGCAGGAGGCCGAAACAACAATCAAGCCTACCAACCTGCCCCCGACTAAAGGGGGGCAGGAGGCCAATAGAAGCACCACCACCAAGCTCCTGGCCAAAGAGAAGAAAGGGGCATGCAGGAGCACCAGAACCACCACCACCAGGTTTCTGGACAGAGAGGAGAAGGAGGTTGCTAGGCCATCAACACCCAGGTCAATCCAGAACATCAGAGACTCCCTCCCAGATAGCAGGTGGAGGCCAGTTTAATGAGCCAGATTGAACTGGTCAATACTATTTTTCAAGAGGCTGCAGCAGGAAGTGGAAGAACTTCAGAAGGAAAGACAAAATCAAGAGAGCGTAAAGAACCAAGAGCCCTCCCTTCAAGAAGTCATACCCCAGATGAGGAGGTCAAAGAGGACACTCAGAAACCTGACCACCTGAACCCGAACACGACCCAGGTCATGCCTGAAACCACTGAGCCATCCAAGCTTGAGAGGATCTCTCTGTGGAGGAGATTCAAGAAATTCATCACTCCAAAACATCACCAATAAAAAACAATAAATAAATATAATAATGATAATAATAATAATAATAATAATGATAATAATAATAATAATAATAATATATGATAATATATATAATAATATATATGATAATATATACAATAATATATATGATAATATATACAATAATATATATATATAAATAAATAAATAAATAAATAAATAAAACAAACAAACAAACATACTGTTGTATGACCATTTCTCTATCTGGTAAGGTTTGTGCAGACTTGTGATGTGTTTCTGGTTTTCACAGAGATTATTGTGCTGTGACAGAATGAAATGCTGTATTTGATGAGTGTACATCTGCTGTTAACACAGGAAACCCTCACACTGTCCTCACAGTGTTACTTCTTTAACACAAATTATGATACATTAACATTTAAAACCTTTTTTTCATTCTGACTAAAGATTCTGACAAATGTTTGTTTTGGTGTCTTGAGCAGGAGAAATGGGGACGATATGACTCAAAATACAATCCACCTTTTGGGAACTTTTTTCAAATATCATCAAGGGTTTGAAAAAAATAGTTTAAAGAATTTGTGATGGCTAAGGTTTGAATTTACACCTTGAATAGAAATATTACTCTCCAAAGGTCGAACACTCCATGATTCTGATCAGGCTTGGGGAATAATGGAGTTACAAATTGAAAACTGAGTAAAAATTGGGATTATTTTGTAGGATTACAATTTCAATGCAGAGTTGAATGGAGATGGTGCACGCATGTGTCACACACGACATGCGCACACCCCACAGCGACACTTCAGGAGACTCATGGCCGGTAGCACAGAGCCTTTCACAAAGTGAGGTGGGGATTAAAGCTTGGAACAGGGCTGTCTTACGGGCATGGCACTTGTTTGCTTTTCAATAAAATGTTTAATTCAGTTTCCTCATCTCAGACATCTCCTGTATTTTGAAAAATGAAGGTAACATGTCCTTTGATGTGTGTAAGAAGTCACACCTTATTTAAGAGATGCAAGATGCAGACACATCTTTCTGCAGCCTTCGCTACAATATCTCAGCGAGGCAGAAACAGCCGCCACAGTTTCTGCTGCTTAAATGTAAAAGCAGAAAATCTACCTCTCCTTTACCGTCATGTGACTTTACAGGTGGATGTTGCTTTAGGAAATGTAAATCTTGTCCATATGGACATGATAAAAGAGAAAAAGAGAGATAGAGAGTGCAGGAGGGAATAAGAGAACTGCCATAACACATGGATTTTGAGTCACAGCCCAGTTAAGATTCTCTTTCTGTCAGTGGTGTTTGAAAATGAGATAAAAGTGTTTTTGATTTATTTTAACATTGTGATCACATGATTCAGATATTAGCGTACTGGCTAATAAAAGACTTGTGCATCACTTGTCAAATTGATGAAGATGTTTTCTTCATTTGCTCGTGTTCTGTCTTGTTGCTTGTGTTCTCTAAAGTTGCAGTGCTGTGAGCTCTCAGGGCCACCGTAAGTTTGCCTTTAAATTCTTAACTCCTGTGAGAATTATGTAAAAAATGTTATCATTCTTCCAGCCTTTAACACACTCTCAGTATTTACTCACACATACATGTTATTAAATTAAAAGCTATGCAACCACTCACTTATTATGCTATCATATTGTGTATAATGCCTTAGACATGTGTGATTCACTATCTGCCCAGCAACAGAGAATTTGTAATATGATCACACCCATGCTTGTGCCTGAATAAAGAGATTGTGCAGAGGGAAGAACTTTAAAGATGTTGATCACACCCTGAGTGGTGAGCATTGGATCACTCTTCCCTTTTGCAGAAGCTGAAAAACTAGAGCATTGAGTTGTGAGTTTTCTTGACTCTGGTTCTTATTTGAAATAAATGTCATTGAACCTGACACTCCTCATCATTCCTGCTTGCATTTTTGGGTTAGCACAGCTGGCTCGTCCATCTTACTGAAGGTAGATCTTACATTGCTCATCGTTGTCTCTTCTTTGCTTTCACCAAAGCGCTAGCACCTCGACCTTGTCTTTTTCTCCTTAACTTGGAACATCAGGCCTAGCACCAATTAGCATCGCCATGCTACAGGCTGCTAACAGCTGATCTTGTGTGTAAACAAGTAACCATGGTTACATGTAGGATCTCTGGACAAACATAGGAACAAGTAGCAGTGGGGGGGGGGGAAATACACACACACATACATACAGTCATGGCCAAAAGTTTGATTTAGTGATTTAATGTGATATGGAATTAGACTATATCGATATAGTTTAAATTTGCGTTGTGATCCTTTCTCTGCTGCGCTGCTGACCAGGAGCTCTCCACTCCACGTGCCCACGCCCCTCTTCTTTCATGCACAGAGAGGGGGGGTACAGTAAGAGACACTCCAGCATTCTTCAACAAGCATGGAGGAAGCAACACTGGCTGCAAAGCGCGTGAAGGAGGAATTGGTTTGTAAAAGAAAAAGCAGTGGCTCAGTAATTTGGAGATGGTTTGGATTTAAAGCATCAGATAAGCAACAAGCCTTGTTTTCCCTCTGTGTGCCTTATGAAAGGAAAAGTTACAAGTGGTGTACTATAACAAAAGCGGAGTCCTATCACATTGTTAGAAAGAGAAAGAAATCTGTTAATCGATTTCAATAAGCCATTTATAGTTGTCAAACTAAAAAAAATGTATATTGTACTTTTCTCATGAATAGATTTACTTCAGAAAAAGACTGGCTTATTTTATTTTATAAGCTATTTTTATTTAAGATATATTTTTCTTTAAATATGCACCTTATGGAGCTTTAATTTCAAAAAGGTACTCCTTTTGTTATACAGTATTTATGTTTACATTTTATTATTTGAACAACTGAGAATTTTTTCATGAGCCAGGTGAAGAAACCTGTTTATTTATTCATCTGATTTTGCCACTATTCACAGAAATAGCCGGTTTCAATAAAACTAGTTGTGACATGCCATATTTGACTTTGACTGAACATTTGGGCTGATTTTGTGGAAAAAATATAGGGATATATATCGTATATCGATATTCAGCCTTAATATATCGAGCTATGACTTTTGGTCCATACCGTCCAGCCCTAGTTCAATTGTTGCCAAACAGGCTCCAAGGCGCCCAAGAAAGTTAAGCAAGTGCCAGGACCGTCTCCTGAAGGTGTTTCAATCAATCAATCAATCAATCAGTCTTTATTTATATAGCGCCAATTCATAACAAACGTTATCTCAAGACGCTTTCCAAGCGTTAACAGGTCTAGACCTGTAAATGGTAATAAAATTTTATTAACAGAAACCCAACATCAAGACAAGATAAGAAGTCTTATCTCATCTTAACCCACCATGAGTACAGCACTTTGCAATATTTAGCAAGTTACAATGGCAAGGAAAAACTTCCCTTTAACGGGCAGAAACCTCGGACAGAACCCGACTCATGTTAGACAGACATCCGCCTCGATGCTGCAGGATCGAGCCACCACCAGTGCAGAGCTTGCTGAGGAATGGCAGCAGGCAGGTGTGAGTGCATCTGCACGCACAGTGAGGTGAGGACTTATGGAGGAAGGCCTGGTGTGAAGGAAGGCAGCAAAGAAGCCACTTCTCTCCAGTAAAAACATCAGGGACAGACTGATATTCTGCAGAAGGTACAGGGACTGGACTGCTGAGGACTGGGGTAAAGTCATTTTCTCTGATGGATCCTCTTTCTGATTGTCTGGGGCATCTGGAAGAAGGCTTGTTCGGAGAAGATGAAGTGAGAGCTACCATTAGTCCTGTCTCATGCTAACAGTGAAACATCCTGAGACCATTCATGTGTGGGGTTGCTTTTCGGTCAAGGGAGTGGGCTCTCTCACAATCTTGCCTAAAAACACAGCCATGAATAAAGAATGGTACCAGAACGTCCTCCGAGAGCAACTTCTCCCAACCATCCAAGGGTAGTTTGGTGATAAATGCCTTCTCCAGTATGATCGAGCACCTTGCCATAAAGCAAAAGTCGTAACAAAATGGCTCTGGGAACAAAACATAAAGATTTTGGGCCCTTGGCCAGGAAACTCCCCAGATCTTAATCCCATTGAGAACTTGTGGTCAATCCTCAAGAGGCGGCTGGACAATCAAAAACCCACAAATTCTGACAAACTTCAAGCATTGATTATGCAAGAATGGACTGCCATCATTCAGGATTTGGTCCAGAAGTTGATTGAAAGCATGCCAGGGAGAATTGCAGATGTCTTGAAAAAGAAGGGTCAACACTGCAAATATTGACTTATTGCATGAATTTTGTGTAATTCTCAATAAAAGCTTTTGATACTTATGATATGCTTCTAATTTTATTTCAGTAAACCATAGAAGCATCTGACAAAAACACCTAAAAACCCTGAAGCAGCGGACTTTGTGAAAATGTAATATTTGTGTCATTCTCAAAACTTTAGGCCATGACTGTACTGTATGAGTGCAGTGACCCTATTTATAATGGTGATTCACTTCTTCTTCTGGCTGACTGCTGAGGTGTACTGAGACCTGCCGAGTCATACGGAATCCAACTCAGGTCCGACAGCAATCACATTATCTTGTCATGTTTGTAAAGTTTCTGTTATTTTGCACATTCATTTTTTTGTCTTGTCTTCCTGTTTAATTTTGAAATCAGTAATGCTTGTCTCTGTTTCCAATCCGTTCCTGTCTGCCCTGCTCCCTGTCTGTCACACCTGTTTCCTGACTGTCTTCCCCAGCTGTCTCATTACTCCTCATTACCTCCTCATTTAACCCTGTGTCTCTCACTGTCTCGTTGCCAGTTTGTCGTACCTCACAGTCCTCGTTCAAACCTTCTTTCATTGTCTTGTCTTGTCTTGTCGTGTTTGGATATTGCTTGCCTTTTTGACCTTGTTTTTTTGCCTCATGTTTGCCTGTACCTCAGGCACCTTGCACAGAAATGATGGTCATCAGCGTTTGCTGGAGAAGGCAAGGTGAGCGATACGCCGAGGTCAACATGGTCTCCATGGTTGGCTTTGGTGGAGGAGGTGCAACAGTCTGGGCAGGCATCACCAGTCAGCTCAGAACAGATTTGGTGATTGTAGATGGCTCAGTCACTGCACGTTCTTACCTCAGAGACATCAGAGAACCCATCATCATCCCCCAATTCCACCAGCACACCCCCAACTTTCTGTTCATGGATGATCATGCTCCACCACATGGTGCCATAATTGTCACAGCTGGACTTCAGGAAGTCAGAGTGCCTCATATGGTATGACCAGCAATGTCCTCTGACCTGAACCCCATAGAGCTCATCTGGGACCAGCTGAAGCAGAGACTGCATGCTCGTACCCCACCCCCACATGACCTGGAAGAACTGCATGTAGCACTTGTGGAGGAGTGGAACGCATTGCCTCAGAAGAACATCATGAGGCTAGTGAGGAACATGAGACATTGCTGTCATTGCTTAAAACCTTATTTAAAATGTGAGTGGAATAAACCATTATCACAACCTGGGAAAAAGGAACATCTGTACATTTGTATTAATTTTTATTTACATTGGTAGAGGCCAAATGGACATATTTGTTCTGGATGTTTCAGCACATAAGCTTGCGCTTTCATGAAGAAATATGTGTGTGGGAAATTGAGTTTTATGGATTATTTTGGGCACATTTTCCCCTTTGTTGCTCTTCCAATTATCTCACCCACAACAATATCATCATTCTTTCATCGCTCAGGAAATGTCTTATAACTCCTCGTATGTAAGTTCGGATTTTAACTCCATGTTTTTTCTTTTCTTTTTTTGGTACAAAACAGCACATTTTCAGCAACACATTTTGTATTATTTAACCATCTATCACAAGCATGCAAAAAATGGAACAACTTTTGAGAAGCTCTCTCTGTGTCACTGTCCCTTTCTGTGACAGGACTAATTATTCAGATAAAGAAAAAATAATTTTTAAAAAAAGAAAAAAAAAAACCCTCGAAAACATTTAATTGCCATTTCAGCTTCTGTAGTTTGACCACATTATAAAAACAGCTTCATTTGACACAAGGAACACAACACAGACGTTAGAACAGTTCCTGCTTGGTAAGGCAAAGACTCAGTTCAAGCAGACTAACACTGCCAAACTAGAGATATATTCAGCACATACTTTTTGCTTTTAATGTCTGATACCTAAAATACTTAAAATGCAACTTTGATAAACATTTGTTGGAGGGCAACTAAGCATTATTTGCAATGGGATTTTTAAATTATAATAGATTTAATAGGAATTGCATCAAAGTCAGAACTTAAATTTGGAAGTTTGGAAGAACCTTACCAACACAACCTAAAAAAACAAAATGGCTGCTAAGTCCTAACATTAGAGAAAGAGTTCATTAGCCAAACCATTCATCAGCGTGTGTTGTAGTTGTCTTATACAGACACGTCTGCTGTGTTGCACTAAATATGGCTTGGGTTATATATCATCTGGTATTGCTTTCAATAGCTAACCTTGCTGATGAAAACTCAATCACAACCTTGTTAGTTTTTTGTCCTCCTTTATTTTCCCCCGTGGTACAAAAAGGTCAGCTTGAGTTTTCAGTTACTTCCAGTTTCAACTTTGAAACATTGTAGGGTTAATGGATGATTAATGGCACAAGAATCAGATGCTTCTAGCAGAAATGAAGAGCAGCTACTGAAGAAGCAAAACAAAAACTAAATACAATATTATTTTAGCATCTTCATTTTTTTCCCAAATAGTTTATTAAATCATTTGTTTCAGTTTGTGAGATAAACAGTTTGACACTGGTTTATGAGCCTTCACTCGGCTTTTTTGATTCATATTTTTCCATTAAAAAATTGGCTCTCCAAAAAAATCATTTTCTAAAACTAAAATAATAGCAACAGACAGACAAATAGAATCATAAAGGAAATATGTCATTCAGTATTTAGTAGTGACTACTTCAAAGCCCATTTAGATAAAAAAAAAAAATCTTCTACTTTAATTCTTTTGATACATTCAAATTAAGTGCCCAAAACATACCTTAGGTAAAAATTAAACTCGCATGAATTTGAATGTAGCATCTCCTCAGGGCTCCATTTAGCCCCCACCCCTCACACTTGGAGCTCCTCCAAAACAACGCCCCATCACATGCACAAGCACCGCTGATTCGCGATAATATGATGGTGACTGATTCAAAGCCACAGACTCAAACCGGTCCTCGGATCATCGTTTTTGTTTGTTCTACGTTACCAGTGATTGGGGTACAGGTCATTTTTCTGCCGTTCTCCAGCGTACTTGGATCCCTCTTGGCTATGAACATTGAATCAGGGCTCGTGCACACTGGAGAAATGTAGGAGGTGGGCAGAACAGCTAGACAGGATTTGATTGGTTTAATAAATTGGATCCTAAACACTTGGATTGGTTGGTGTTTTCCAGGTTTACTCCTGCTGTAGACAGCAGATATTTTTCACTCTGTTTTAAAAACACATCATGTATTGATTGACATCAGGACATAAAGATCATTTTAACCAGGATAACAAAAAGTCCATCTAAATCTGATTACCAACACTGACTTTAACTGCATCATTTCACAACTGAGCATCGCTTTTTGTTTAAAACAATGTTGACATTAGTCTGTCTCATTAGTGAATTAGTTAATAAAGCAGTACAATTCCATCTTTGAATCTCAAACATGCCAAGCCATAAAACGATCTTCCACAAGCATCATAGACCATAAAATTTAACAATGTGTCATTTAGAGCTAGCTTATCCTTTGGCTTTTTAAAATCCTGTCTTAATTCATTCTCTGGAGGACAGCGTGTCACTTTTTAAATACTTCAGCAAGTTTCTGAGTTCAAAAGTTGCTCATCTCTGTCCTCTGCCTGATCCTGAGTCCCTGCCTCTCCATAATGTTCCACAGCTTGCGCAGGTTAGACTGGGTGATGACATCGTCAGGTTTGAGGTGTAGTGCTCGTAGATAGTTGGCCTCTGCCTCTGGAAGTTTCCCATTCAGGTGAAGGATGGCACCGAGGTTCATCAGAGCAGCAGGATACTGGGCAAAGACAGGGAGAGCAAAAGTTGAAAATGCAGAGAAAATAAAATTCATGTTAGGCTGTAAAACCCTGAACCTGTTGATGCCTGGTCTTCACTCATTGTTACATTATGCTGCAAGGGTAAAGCTAAATACGATTTGGTTTTTACACAGTTTGTTTTATTTGTAGATTCTGAGCACTATTTCCTGTGCAGCTTGATCTTCTCTACTCTAGAAGACACTGTCTACACTATCCGATTCAGTGCTATGACAGAGATGAGCCTGACTGGAGATGCATCTGGTGTATGGCTGAAATACACCAGATGTGTCTCCAGTCCATCAAGTCAATGTGTCAACATACACTGGATCTGTTCTGTTGTGGTCCAGCTGCGTGGCTGGTCTGGCAGGTCCCAGCTAATATGCAGCCATCCTATTTTTTGCTGGATGCCTGAGCTGAGACACGTTAATTCAGAGTAGAGAAGATTGAGTAGTGCACGGAAACTACCTAAAAGGAGCCTGAAACTTTTCAAAATTAAACAAACCATGTCAAAACCAGATCGTATTTAGCTTGACTCCACACAGAACATCTCGCAACTCCAGCTGTGTGTCAGTCCTGTGGCTTGCACAACTGAACATGCAGCTGTTGTGAGTTGAAAAAAACATCGTGCTGTATTATCCATCTAGATCGCTGTGTTCCCAGTATGCAGGCCTGCTCGTCGTACCTAGGGTCTCTAAAAGTAGTCTGGGAGGTCGAGCCTTTAGTTATCAGGCTTTTCTTCTCTGGAATCATTAACCAGTTGAGGTTCGGGGAGCAGACACCCTCTCTACTTTTAGGAGCAGACTTCAAACTTTCCTTTTTGATAAAGCTTATAGTTAGAGCTGGATCAGGTCTGAACTAGCTCTTAGTTATGCTCCTATAGGTTTAGACTGTTGGCGGGGCTCCTGCTTCCCTCTCTCCTCTATCTGTCAGTCTAACTTCCAATCTTAATATCCCATTAAAGTTATTAAACCATAGATCTCTCTGGGAGTCTCTGAGTTTGTCTTGCAGTTCCTCTGGATTAATGCTGTTGACTGCCAGCTGCTGTGGACCTGTCAGACTTCAGCTGCTCCTGCTGTTACAGTCACACCATAATCATCGAACTATGGACTCTGTCCGTGTCTCTATCTCTGTCAGTCAGTCTGTCTGTCTGTCTGTCTGTCTGTCTGTGTCTCTCTCTCTCTCTCTCTCTCTCTCTCTCTCTCTCTCTCTCTCTCTCTCTCTCTCTCTCTCTCTCTCTCTCTGTGTCTTACTCTAACCCAAACACAGTCAAGGCAGATGTCTGTCTAACATGAGTCTGGTTCTGCCTAAGGTTTCTGCCCGTAAAAGGTTTTTTTTTTCTTTGCTGTTGCTACTTGCTTAATGCTGCAAAGTGCTGTACATAACCATAGTGGATAAGGATGAGAAAAGAGTTCAAATTTTGGGTCTCTGTTAATAATATGACATTAACAGGTCTAGACCATAATGTCTGTTGTGATTTGGCACTACATAAAGATTGATTGATTGAAGTTAAAAAAGACTCTAATTTTGTGACAGTCTGCTTAAACATAGCTAAACTTATGGGCAGGATGCTTGAATTTAACTGCTCCCAGCTTATTGGAACATAATATTTCTAGCAGCAACTCACATCAAACAGGTACAGTCTTGCAAAAAGTCAAAAGAAATACTATAGTAACAGATAAAACCTAATATATACCAAAACATTCTGCTGATGGATAGTTTATATCACCAGGTAGTGAAGATCATGGAGATTTAAGTCCGGCCCTCTCTCCTGACTGCATTAGTCACTGAGCAGTGTAACGTATCAGAGACCAAAGCTTTCTGTTTCTTTAAAGACAGATCCAAACAGGATAAAATAGCTAAACCTTGACTGCATGTGCTGACAGATTAGAGACTCTTTAACCATACAGTATTGATCAAGAATTATCACTACACTTTCCTCTCTTTGGCTTATCTCTTTTCATGTTTTCATAAGCACATTCAGGTTCCAGCTCCTCGCTATGGACAAGACAAAGTTTCCATTTTATACCCAGCAGCATCACCGTTTGCCAGGGACAACGGTACTTTATGTTAATCTCAGGATGATGGTAATACATAACATTTCGTAAATTTAATTTACTAAGCAGGTGAGTGTGTGCATTTAAGTATTAAGTGCTAGCAGGCCCACCAATCCATGCACTTACATCTGGTCTAAGGCTGGCTGCACGTTCATACTGCCGCTCTGCTGCCTCATTTAAACTGGCTTGCCTGAAGAAAACAGGGGGAAGGAGAGGCAAAAAAGAGTCATAAAACTGTCATTAAATCATTATTTCACCATATTTATAACACTATAACACTTAAAGAACAGTGATGCTTCAACCTTTAGCATGTATTCAGTCATTTGTCATCTGCAGATGGTCGATTTCTCTCCCACTATGGTGTCATGTATGTAAAACTGTGGGGTCTTGACATTATTTATCATCTTCAGAAACATGTCTGCTTATTAAAAACAGCCTTTTAGGCAAAAACACAGTAATGAATAATAATCATTTATTTTTATTTATCCATTTTTTTAATGTAAAACTTTAAGGAAATTAGATCTAATTGTTCCTAATTCTAGGACTTTTGAAAACAAGGGTTGAAACTTTTTCTCTTTAACTTTACTGGAACAAAAGCAAAGATGTGAGGATATGTATGGAGAAAAAATCCTGCCAAAACTAACAAATAAAGGGAATATGTTTTACAACAACAATTTCATTCATGTGCAAAGAATGTGTGTGATACGTCTGTGTCCTTACAAGAGAAAAAACAAAAAAATATCTTTACAAGACAAAAAAAACGCAGGTGTGACTCTTTATCTACAAGTACATTAAAATATTTCCTTCAAGTACAAGTTTTTTTTCTTACTACGAGTACAAAAAAATACCAAGTAAGTTCTACCATAAATTTCCCAGTTCGTGGTGTAGCTGAAGATTTTTGCACAGATTTGGTTGGTAATTTCCCAACCAGCAGGTGGCCCTGTGGGTCAGTTTACTGGCACTGAAAGTTTGAGCATGACCTACAGTCTGAGCAGGATCTCAAAAGCAGCACAACACCATCCAGCAGCCAATCAGGAGGACAGGATACTCGCAGTTTGAAAAGCCACAGGAGGCCAGCTTTAGTGAACATCAAAATGAGCAATCAAAGGTGAGTTTGAGATGTTCTCTCGTGAAAAGCTAGAGTTAATATAACTCCAGGAGTTATTTATTAGTGTGTAACTTTAGATTAAATGTCAGCGCGAGAGCCTGTTGAAGTTAGTGTGATAGCCCCATAGACTGTATAATTAATGGGCATAGCCTCCGCGACGTCATCCGTCTGTTTCTGAAATGGATTTTTGAAGCAAAACAGCCAGCGCGGCCATATTGGAAATGAGGCGGGCTTTGAATCTCCACAGTAACAGCCTTAGGGTGCCTGGCAGTCATGTGAGCTGAGCTGTGCCTCTGATTGGACAAATTGACGATCTTAATATCTTCTAAACTGCATCGTTAGAAAAAATTCACCCCCTGTAACAATGTGTGCCATTAGCGAATTATTTTGTACCAGGCTGTAAATATGTATATTTCAGATGTGAAAACGGCTTTTTTGGCTTGGTGTGTTTGTGACTTCCTGTACCTGCAGAGCCAGCCTCAAGTGGACACTCGACGAACCGTGAATTTAGCACCTCAGCATTGTCTCATATTTTCAGACCAGATGTTGCTGCTTGGTTAGCCCTTAGGTAGTGGTGTTGATTTTTGTTTTTCTGAGCTCATATGCGGCAATAATATTTTTAATAAAATACAGTTTAGAAGGATATAATTAAAACCTTCATCTGACACCTTGCTTGTGGTAGCATTTTTAGGTATTAAAATGAGAAAATAAAAAATAATGTCTTCTCAGCTGTGGTTTCATTTGGTTTTGTGACTCATAGGCAAGGCAACACAAGGCAAGAAGCAGCAGCTTAACTTAATTCTGTTTCAAAAGCAGCTAAAACCTCCTCACAAGAACTTTAATTGTAATTCTTTTAGAATTAGAAAAGAAGATATAGATCCAGCCACGTGGACACACTGAGATCTTCCATCCAGATAGTTTGCAAACCAGGCTACTGCTTGGGTAGATAGGTCAATGTGCTGAAGAGAATGCAACAGCAAGGCATGGTCTACAGTGTTGAAAGCCTTAGATAAATCTATAAAAAGTGCTGCACAGTATTGCTTACTGTCCAGAGCCTTAATAAAATCATTTGAAACCTTTAGGGCAGCTGTGACGGTGCTGTGCCGCTTTCTGAACCCGGATTTAAATGAAGATTAAATATAATTCACGTCAAAAACCTTCTTATCTTGATCGCTGACAAACCTTTCAAACACTTTGGCAAGTATACACAATTTGGGAATAGATCTATAATTGTTAACCTCGGAGAGCTCACCTCCTTTTAGTAATGGGAAAACAAAGGCAGACTTCCAAATTTTTGGAATTTGGCTAGTCATAAGACTCAGGTTAAAAATGCGAGACAAGGGCTCAGCAATAAAATCAGCAGCCAGTTTCAGAAAGAAGGGATCAAGTTGGTCAGGACCTGCAGCTTTTCTAGTACCTTAGTTCCCTGAGAGCACTCTGAACCTCAGAGACAGTTACAAGAGAAAAATTAAAAGTGACATTATCATGTCATTATCATGTCTCTTTAAAGAAATACTGACTATACTAGGTAAGTTAACTGAGCCTAAAATTTATGTTACAGACGCAGAGAAATTTAAAATTTGTAAATATTAAATATTAGCTCATTGACCATTTATCTAAATTCTAAAATCATTTGCCGCAATAGATTAAAAGGAAGTTCCTCTATCAGAAATTATTATGGGATGTATGTTTGAATATAAGAAAAGTCAAGATTCTAGCACACCTTTTCTTGATCTGTTAAGCAGCTTATGGATCAAATTCAGCAAAATAAACCTTAATCCTATTCACTTTTGATTAACGTCACAGTCTGCAGGGCATTAAATAATCACTTGGACCAGAAGAAAATCTTCATTTAGATTTTCAGGCATGAAACCCCAGTCAAACCCTTAGACTTTGAACTTTTTACAAACTACCTGTGGTGTTGCATTGTGATAGAATGCCTAAGAGCACTAATGACTTCTCCAGAAATGTAAAACAAAAAAGAGTGACGGCACATTGTCCAATATGTTTTTTACATACATCTCATTATTTACAGAATATTCAACATCTTTTACTGCTAGTTTTGTAGGGAAGACATTTACCATTCCACAATATTGGCATAATCTATATTTCACATTTGATAAATGAATTCTATATTTCATTTATCAAATGGCAGCAGTGTAAAATAAACTCCATACATACTAAATTTACAAAGCTCCCGTCATTTCCTGACATCTACGTTCATTCAAATGTAATTGTTTTATATCAGCAGTTAAGCCAACCTGAGCATGTGAGCAGCATTGAAGACCACATCAAACTCTGAGCTGTCAAGCTCTGAAGCTCTCTCTGCCATCTCTGCTGCCTCACCCAGACGAGACTGCTCCAGCAGAAACTGACCTGTAAAAAAGAAAAGACAAAGATGTCTGTCTTTTTTTTAACTACTGGACTAGCAAGGTTTGTTTGTTTGTTTGTTTGTTTCAAACATGAAAACAGCAACACATTCAAGTTTACAAGCCAGAAATGTTTGTATGGATTCCAAGATGTGTATTGGATGATCCCATTATTACAACTGTGGCAAATTTCCTCAATGTCTACTATTTGGATGGCAATATATCTTAAAATCATTTTCTTTTTTTCCATTTAATTCTTGGTGTCCAGATGAGTGTCCAGATTTATAGAAATTAATTCATAGTTCCACCAAGGATCAGCAAATATGAGCATGCTAACACACTAAAATAAAATACTGTACAGTTTTCATGTTTAAAATCAGCATTTGCCAGTATGTAGTTATATTGTGAACATGTTAGCATGAGAATTTTAAAGGATGTAATTACATAACTGCTAGCCTAGCTATGACAAGTATGTGACATGCAAAGCTGTGGCTTGCATGGCTGTCTTGTTTGAGTACAATCTGAAGTTGTGTCTGTATGTTTTTTTTTATTGTTTGGAATACCTAATGTTCTTTTGTAACTTTTTGCTAAAAAAAAACATGTTGTATCAAATGGATAGCAACCCCCCAGGAATGGCAAATGTTAGCATGCTAACTTGTCAAACTAGATAAGATAGTTGGAAATCACCCTTGTCATGGTGATTATGTCAGCATACTGTTTGCCCAAAGACTAAATGAAGTGTTGGCAAGGCTGTTACTAGCATGTCTAATAATGTGTCATGTTGTGACAATCAAACAGAAGTGGGATGGGATCAGGAATGTCCATTTAACTTGTCAAAACTATTACTGCCTATTGGAGCACAGATGGCCTAGTGGTTTAGGTCGCACTCCAAATGGGCAAAAAGCCCTTGAGCAGGCAGCCCAGGTTCAAGTCTGACCTTTGTCACTTCCCCTTCTCACCCTGTTTCCTGTTCTATCCACTGTCCTGTCCTCTCAAAATAAAGGCATAAAAAGCCCCCAAAAATAACTTTAAAAAACAAAATTATTATTGCCTATTGGAATAGTTTAGGCTGTTTTTCCCCACAACATCATCTGTGTTCTCAAAAACAAAGGCAGAAGGTATTACTTGCATTTTCTTGTGGGAGTCAGAGTCTGACCACCTGGTGCAGCACCCACATGTGTCTGCTCTGTGGCTATAAATTAACAACTGAGCTGGGCCACAGCTCAGTTTCTTTATTGTTTTTTTATTTATTTCTTTTGGGGAGGCAGTTTGCTCAGAATCCCTTGCTGTGAACAAAGGGAGGAAAGGGGATGTTTATCTTTGCAATCACCTTCTGTGTCCTCACTCCTCACTCCTCACTTCCTTGTATGTCTTTGTGTGCATCCTTGTGTTTTAAGTTAGCAAGATACCATTACCTCTTACACACTAAAACATGGAGCTCCTCCAGTGAATACATGATAGCCAAAGCTGCCAGGCTTGTGATAAAGTAGCAGGCTAGGCTAAATAAACCTTAAGCAAGAAACCAGAAGATAGCAATGAAAAAGAAAATAACCTGATAGGCAGAGGGGGGGGGGGGTGGGGGCTACAAGGGGAAACAGCTTTGTCCAAAGACAGCAATTCAGCTACTCACAGGGGACTAAATGAAACTCAAAGCTGGAGATACCAGGCGCAGAGAAAGCACCAGAAAGAACAGAGAGAGAGATAAGGAAGAGGAGACGGAACATGCTCAGTGGCGCTCTCAGGAAGACAGGGCAGACTTCATATCCTGTGATGAATATCTTAAAGATAGTAACATGGAATAGCAAGGAGCTTGTTTCTCCAATCCCATATAAAATACTGCAGTAAGAACAGATGGAACATGGTGCAATGTTGTACTCTTTGTTACGAACACTAAACAGTGTACCCTTATCCTGTTTCCTCATCTATATAACCATAGCATGAATACTTTGTTTTTACATATGTTTTCACCAACCAAACAAAACACTCCTCTAGTGATTTAAATTAGTCTATGTAATGCAGATATTGTCTTTGGTCATGTGTGTGTGTGTGTGTGTGTGTGTGTGTGGGGGGGGGGGGGGGGGGGCTGAACACAGATTGTTAACTTTTGATGTAAAGTTACAAAGTTTAAGTGTTAAGTGTGATATGTTTGGAACACATATATTATTATAAAAAAATACAATTTATACACTAATAAGAGCTGTATTTGAGTTCAAAGGCATCCTCATTTCTTCCACAATTAAAAACCTCATTCTTTTCCTCTTCTTACCGTAGTGCATGTAGCAGTTTCCTTTTGTTGGGTCAAGTTGAATGGCCCTCAGATAAAACTTCTCTGCTTCCATCTTCTGCCCCTGAAAGACATGAAATAATTTTGTCAAAACATAAATTTTATTAGTTCATATTTGCAATTAAGACGACATCTTAAGATGGGGGGGGGGGGGGCAGTGGTATATGTAAAAAATTGGTGGGGCATTACTATGTAATGTTAGAACCCAAGTACCCTAACTACTGCTTTATTTTCCTTTTTTATATTAAGGGATCATTTATGGCATTACAAAGAATTAGAGTGGTCTCCTGTTTTATATCTTACACATATCCATAGAGAAAGAGAGAGAGGTACCCGGTACCAGTGAGAATTGAAAGAGAAGAGTGGAATGTCAATGTAATTAACAATGCATTTGTATGTGTGCGTTTGCAGTGAAGTCGTAGGTAACGGCACCAGGATTGTTGTGTGACGTGATCATTATATGACAGTACCTCAGCTTCTACACAGTTATGTTGGTGTTTGGAAAAAGGATCACTGTCTGATCCTTAAACGTGAGATGAGACCGCAGCAGAAAGCTGTGCTGGGTTGAAGTTGCTGGGTGTTGCATAGTATAAGCACCCGCTCTCTGATATTTTCCTGTTTCTTGTACATCAGCTCCCTCAGCAGCTGAACCTGCCATAGAGAGCCTTAACCAACATGATGATGACCCACTCTTTCAGTGAACTGGCACAGCTTAACATTGTTATATATTTTTTCTAATGTCTCTTTTGGTCTATTTAGCTTTTTAATACAAACAAACAGAATAAAAAGTGAAAAAGTTGTGGTAAAAAATGATCATGTTTTAATGTGACTTGTTACTATTTAAAAAAAAAAAACAGTAACTCCGCCAGAGTGTCATTTTTGGGTCACTTTATTTATTTAGCAGCTTCTAGTGTGGTAGATGTGTCAGTGAGCAGGAGTATGGGGAATGTGAGAGGGGCTAAGCTGAAATATGGCCACTGTAGAAAACAGTGCTGCTTACTGAGGGTGTGAGGCCAGCAAAAGAGAAGCTGGAGTTCAGAGAATGAAAGTCTCCCAGGGTATAACTTATGCAGAAGCATCAGCGTGACAAGGAAAAGACATGAGTAAAGAGATGAATGCTGAAAGCAGCAAAATGAGAATAGAGCCCAACTGATTTCTGGGGCTGATGCCACTTCTGATGTTGGGGACTTAAATGGGTAAATATGAGTGACACCCGCAAAGAACGCTTCATCTGGATCATTCATTCATTCATTCATCTTCTATGCCGCTTATCCTGTTAATCTTTTCTTAGATAATTACTTAAACCAATTAATCAATTATCAAAATAGTTGACGATTTATTAAGTAATTGATTATTGGATTAATTGTTGCAGCTCTACTTTCTCTCCATGGATGTTATTCCTCTCTCCTACAGCATCCATCACTATTACATGCAAATGACTTGTTTTGCAAAGTAGATGATGACTTCATTTAGCAACTTCTAGTGACTTCTGGGACAGCCAATAGCGACATTCCTTACTGAGGAGTTGAAAACACTGGCTGCCTGCGCTGTACATGAGGCATGGAGTGGATAAATAACTCACTGAGTTGCTGTGTAAAGTTTGGTCCCCCCAGTTCTAAAATCCTATCTGCGCCCCTGCTCTTCTCATCCAAATGAATAGTGCCAAAAGTCACACATGAATACTTCAAATTTTCTCTTTCTTACTTTTGTTCAGGGGAGATGGGTGTCTTTAATATGCTCTACTCAGAGTCACCCTTGGGCCCTCATAGCAGTTTTATCACAGCTCTGAAAGCGCTGCAGAAGAATAGACCATATGAGCTCATCTCTCTCCAATGCAGTCAGTATGCATTATTAATTAATACAGATCCTGCCTCTTCAGATCCTGTTTAACTATGCTAGTTTAATGGACCAGTACTTATAAAGCACTTTTCTAGTCTTACCGACTACTCAAAGTGCTTTACACTGCTAGCCTCATTCACCCAATCACACCACATTCACACACTGATGGGAGGCTGAAACTAATGCAGACGCCATCAGCTATAACTAACACATTCACACAACATTCATACATGACTGAACAACAGTTGGCGCAACTTGGGGTTCAGTGTCTTGCTCAAGGTATGTGACTGCAGGAGCTGGAATCGAACCAACAACCTTCTGATTGTGAGGCGACAACTGTACACCTGAGCTACAGCCGCCCACAGTTAGTTAAACACTTCAGTCATTGCTGAGATCATCTGTTTGCTTTCATCATACCGTGCGAGTGAGTGTCTGTGTGAGTAGCAGTACTTACGATGATAGACAGGAGTTTTCCATATGTAAGATGGGCAGGGATGTGGTCAGGTTTGGCCTTGAGGGACTTTCTATACCAATGGCCGGCCTCCTCCAGTTTGTTCAGCCTCATGTAGGCCTCTCCTAAAAGAGACACAGAGTCTTGGTGGATTTTTAAAAGAGTGCACAAAAGTATGTGAAAACTACTATCAAGGTATGATCCATAGACTACATAGAAAATAAATAAACATGTTGATCCTCAAAAGTGAAGCCAAAGCACTCAAAGCTCCCCATACTGACTTGATTCAAAATGAACAGGAAGTGGTGCTGTCCATTTTCATTAGCAACAAAGCTGTGATAAACTCATCTAAGACTTACAACTTAAATACAAATTTTTAATTATCCACCAAACAAACTTTAATAAAATTTCAATGAAAGATATTTATATTAAAAAGGGTCAAAATCAAATATTCACATCAAAATTAAATTTCATAATATTGGCCATTTTAGTAAAGAGTAGATACAATATGCTATATACCGTAATATATAAATAAAGTGGTTATTATTATTATTATTATTATTATATTACTTCTGTGAAAGTTACTGACAAAACCACAGCTATAGCAATTATTTCTATTTTTGCAATCAAGAATGCTTTGTTTTTGGCCTAAAATTTTGCAAGGAACATTTTCAGCAGCAATGTAGCCTGCCAATATGCCTCAGAAAAAAATGATAATAAGAAAAAATAATAATCAAAACACTCTTTTTCAATATTCAGCTGTTTCTTTGCTTTCTTTCAACCTGAACACATTTAATTTTATCAAAGAAAGAGGATAAAATTTTTATTTACACTGCTTCATGAAAACTACCTCCTGTTGGGTGACTTACAACAACATTTTCTTATACTGACACTTTTTTTCGTAGGACTCAAACACAGGAAAACAACAGCACTGTGGGGGTTTTAAGCGCCGTAAGAGACTGTGTTTGATCTGAGCACATGCCTTCAGCTCCTGGAGTTCAAAATGACATCAGAATCCCCTGAACATCTTAAAAACACAAATACCACCCTCCTCCACCCCCTCCCTCCACCTGACAAAACACATGTTATATTCTCATTTAACTCTTTAGAGGAGTTCTTGCAAACATCACCCTGCAAGCTTAACTATGCATCCAGGATGAGTGTCCAGTAATGTAATTTGTCTCACAATAATAATAAGAGCGGGATGTGATTAATGAATGGACTTAACTTCAGTCCCACTAAGAGTGGATGTGGATTCAGAGTGTGCATTTATCAGCTGCAGTGTTGGACTCAAACAGGTGGTTCAGGTCTACTTCTTTTGGCAGTGAAAAAATAAAGATTCATAATCCTTACAAAGTAAAGATCATACACCAGTAAAAAATTTTACAGCGTCAATCTTTTCAATTGCTGTTGCTAAATATATCAAGATTAAGTCCTACAGTTTCAGTTTTTTCCCATGATTCAGATTTAAGGCTGCATTTAAAGAGTGTCACATAACGGTGCTTCCTATTTCAAGTGTAACCTACTGAAATTGATCAATCTTAGTTTGAAAATTGAGAATCATCTGTGGATCCTATGCACTTGTTTTGCTAAACACAGCTAATTTATGATTTTCTGTATTGATTTATTGCTGTCTTTGTCTCAACCTCAATCTATCTTTATTTTATTCTGTGTGAAACTTTTGTGCTGCTGCTTTCTTCGCCAGGACTCCCTTGTAAAAGAGATCTTGCATCTCAATTTTTGTTCCTGGTAAAAAGTTAAATAAATAATTAGAATAAGTTTGATAAACTCAACAGGCTCATTTTAATATTTATATGGTAAAATAGACAACCAAGGATCAGACTCAAAACACGACACATGAAGGACTCTAAGTCCCAAACATTGCTACTACTACTTTTGGGTTGCAAAGCTGAAACTTTAACAATATGGATTGAAGATTGTTCTTGCTTGTTCAGTGAAAACAGTTTATGTGTTAAACCTTGCTTTTCACAGACGTCCCTTTGAACTAAACAAGAGTGAGTTAATGGATTATAATTACACAAAAAAAACTGGGGAAAAATAAAGACTTCATTTGGATTACAACAAGTAATTCCAGCACTAACTTATATTAGATTCAGAACAGATTCCATGCCCTTCCACTTGAATGCTGTTTTTTGAGAGAGGTCTCAATACAGGCTAACTTATCTACACCTCACTCAACAAGGACTCAACTGAACACATATTTTTCAGATTTTTACAGATCAGTAACTTCAAAAATCTGCTGGAATAACAGTTACAGAAAAATGAAGAAAATGTATAAATAACTGTTGCCTCAACCAAAATAAAAATGAAGTTTTAAAAAAAAAATAAAAAATTAAAAAAAAAAAAAAACACTTTTCCAGACTCAAACAGTAACTTACCCATCATGTTGAAAAGGCTGTGTGGTGCAAATTGTCTGGGCATTTTCTGCACTGCTTCCTTATAAACAGACAGAGCATCCTGTGTTAAAATGAGGGGGGAGAGGGTGATCAACAAGTCCATTTCTGTGTTGCATCAGCTCATCACATGCCCTATAATTGATGAGGGACTCTTATTTTGTGCAAAACAAGCATTACAAACTGTAGAGTATCATTTTCAAATCTAAACGGCTTAGCTTCAGGCCCCGTTTACACAACAACGTTTCACAATGTTTCACTCTAAAACGCAAAAAAGCAGTGGAAAAAAATCAGCATTTTCACAGTAACGCTGAGGGACTGAAAACACTTTAGTATACAAAAAGGCCTGTAGGTGGCGATATAACTGTAAAGTCTTTCGGTAGCCCTCCACCAAAGTAGAGGCGGGCTGATCATCTGATGTTATCTGATGTGGAGCAACAGATGAAGGTTTAGTTAAAGGCAGTCAGCAGATTCAGCAGCACAAGCAGAACATAATAGTCCATCATTGTTACTGTTGTTGTTGTCTGGTTCACATATGGCAATTTAAGTTGCCACAAAGAAAGTGTAACGTGAGCGGAGTGTTACGTCAGAGTTTCCACTGAAAACTCTGGCTTGCTGTTTACACACCAGTGGTGGCAGAAAAATGCCACTCTTGGAGGCTGTTTCCAAAAATTTGCATTTAAGGTCAGCTTAAACACTTTCTCCGTGTAAATGAGGCCAAAATGCAACAGTACTTTCGCGTTTCACCCTAAAATCGTTGTTGTGTAAATGGGGCCATAATCTTAAATTAAGAATAAGTGGTAAATTATAAATATTTTTGTGGTTTTCTGAAGCAAAATCTCAACACACCTCCTGTTGACCCTGTTCATGGAGCAGTTTCCCCAGGTTGTATAGGCAGCTGGTGACAGAGCTCTTGTGAGCGTGAGGGTCCTTTAAGTTTTCGTCTGGAATGTCAGCACAGGTCAGAAAAGTATCTTTAGCCTCCTCCATGTTGCCCTGGTTCATCAAGATGATTCCTGTGTTCAAGTAAGCTGCTGTGAGGAAGAAGAGAAGCAGACATCGAAGGATCTGTGAGGACTCTGTTTGAAGTGGATCACAGCGACACCTTTTGGTTGGAATCGTGCGCACACTGTCGTGATGACATGACTCTTAACAAGGTGTGCGTTTGTTTTAGAAATGAATGGAGATCAGATCTTCTTTTTAACACTACTTTTCTTTGTTCAAGACAACTTTTGACCGGTTACAACGTGACGTGGTAAGGTATTTATCAACAGTTACACAGCGCTGTTGTTTGAAACATGACAACAAGTAAACGTTGTCAGTTTGTATTGTAGTTTAGTAGACAGCAGCCGGCAGCCGGGTGCTGTAACCTCACTCTTCATTTTTTTGATAGACCCTTAAGTTTGAACAGATCACTGCTGTATTACTGCTGCAACCTTGTCAGCTGGCGTGGTGTTGTCATAGAGAAACATAGTGCTGTAAATCAATCTAGTCCTTCCTCTGGTCCAACCTGATCAGGAAGCTAAGAAGTAACATTTAATAACCTATTTTGGTGCAGATAACCTCATTTTTAAGTTGTGAGCCTCTAAAAACTGAAAAATCAACCACAAAGAGAGCCATTTATTCACTTACATGCCAGTGTTGGACGGCTCCCAATGGCCAGTTTGTAATAATGCAGGGCTTCAGTGAAGCGTTCATTCTCCTGTAGAAGCAGACCACTAGGGAAAAAAAAGTGAGACATTTGAAACACCACAAACCTAATAAAGAAAAATTTGCGTTGATCTCTTGAATCTGCTAAGGAAAAGTAGGCTTAACCAAAACTATTGAACTTCAAAGTCATGAGGACACTTGTGAGGAAAGCTGAGGATTGAAATATAAAAACATTTGCAGCTTTCGTGTCCCTGAGTTTATGAAACTGTTCATCAAATTCACACAGCGCCACTTGAAGGTGCCACCATGTGGTTTTCCTGCTCCTCTCTGTTAGGGAATGAAGCAAAATTTTTCCTATTCAATGCCCTTCTATTAGATCTATTTTCATTTGTTCATCCATCCTCTATTTTGTCTTCTCCCCTTGTCTTGTCTGTCTTTTATGCTTTGCTGGGACCTCAAATGATGGATGGGAAGAATCAGAATTTTTTTTACATTTTGGGTTGTTTTTATAATTAGGGCTTAAACAAGGCCACTTTACTGAACAAATGAACAGGCAGACAGTTTTTGACCTGTACTGCAGCCAGCCACTAGGGGGAGCAGTTTTTGTGATGACCTCACTTCAAGCCGAGCAAGATGATGTCCATTTTTTTACAGTCTATGTTCAAGACTCAAAGACTGCAAACAAGAGATCTTAAACACTCACAGGTTATACAGCATGTCAGCCATGTTCCCTCGGTGGTGCAGAGCATTTCTGTATGCTGCCTCTGCCTCTGCCATCTTCCCCTGGTTCTTCAGCACATTCCCCAAGTTCCCCCAAGCTAAAGGAGACATGTCAGTCAACAGAGGGGAAACAGTGTCGGTGTTCATTTAAAAATAATTTCTGTCAATATGCCAAACTTCACTACTTGATCATATTTATCAAATATTTGCAAAACGTTGCAGAAAATTGGATTTCTTATGTGAAATTATATGATGTTGAATAGAACACAGTACGGTACGGTTCACCTGCAGTCACACTGGCCAAACTAACTGGACTTTAGGCCTGAAGCGTGCGTGAGCAAGGTATAAATGGCCACTGTAACTGCACCCTTAGAGGAGCTAACTGGAAGATATTTTTGTGCAAAGCTAAGCTTGAGAATTCCCCTTCTTTACAAGTTCAATGTTCAATTAAGCCAATTACATTCACCCAAAATGTGAGTGGGGAGTATCATCAGTGGGAACTGTGGTGCCATGTGTAGAGTGGGGCCAAGAACTGGGGGCAGCAGAAGAGCCAAGTGTTGTAGTCGAGTCTTCATAGTTCAAGTCCTGAGAGTTCGAGTCAGCAAAGAAAAAAAGTTCAGTCCACTTCAGCTGAGTGGAATCCAGGTCGAGTCCTCAGTACCTTAGCCTAAGTCTAGGGGTGTCCCGATACAACCTTTTCAATTCAGATTCAATACTGATATTGCAGCCTAGAGTATTGAATGATACTGATCCTATACGATATCAGCACGAGTGATACATGCTTTTAGTAAACATTTGTAGTATGAAATGTTAGAAGAGGCTTGATCAAGTGATATTACTCAAACAGAGAACAATAGTCTTCTGTTAATACAATTTTTTATTACCATTTACAGGTCTAGACCTGTTAACACTTGGAAAGCGTCTTGAGATAACGTTTGTTATGAATTGGCGCTATATAAATAAAGATTGATTGATTGATTGATAGTCAGCAGCAGTAGGTATGAGGAAAACTGACCCATTTATTAATAAAATATGGGTTACATAAATTTCAACCTTTAACATAAGAATAAACTCATAAAATAAAAAATAAATCAGAAGACCCTTAAAAATAATAATAACAATAATAAAGGTCACTTCAGGGGCTGCACGATGGAGCAGCGGTTAGTGCTGCAGCCTCACAGCATTAAGGTCGCCAGTTAGAATCTCGGTTCAGACAAGGTGTGCCTTTCTGTGTGGAGTTTGCATGTTCTCCCCGTGCATGTGTGGGTTCTCTCCAGGTACTCCAGCTTCCTCCAACAGTCCAAAAACATGCTCATCAGGTTAACTGGTGATTCTAAATTGCCCGTAGGTGTGAGTGTGAGAGTGAAAGGTTGTCTGTGTCAGCCTGTGATTGGCTGGTGACCAGTCCAGGGTGTACCCCGCCTCTCACCCTAATACAGCTGGGATAGGCTGCAGACACCCTGAACCGGATAAGAGGGATAGGAGACAGACGGACGGATGGATGGAAGTTCACTTCATTATATTCCTTTTTTATTGTCAGTAAATGGTTGGAAAAACTGAGGGCATGGGCAAAAGCAAAACAAAACAACATAATATAACAATATTTTCAACTTTCCATTGTCCAACTGCTCAGAGTCCACAGCTGCAATCTCAAAAATGATATGTAACTCTAATAACAAGAGCAGAAAACAAATAATAATCAGTCAACCAAACTGATGACTACCCTTCCTGCTCCTCCATCTCTGCTTTCTGCAGTCCAAGCATGATGTGGAGGTCCTTTTTAAAGAAGAGAAGCATTTCTGCATGCTGCCCTGTCAGCCTGCTCCTGTACTCCTCGATGATAACTGAAGCTATACTGAAGAGCCTCTGGCTCTCAACAATCGTGCAGGGAGCACAGAGGGACTTAGCTGCTGTTGCTGTCAGGGTGAGGAGTGGAGCTTGGTTGGCTCTCCAGTAATGTAAAGGATTGTTCTTACATTCAATAGTGTTCTCACAGAGGTAGCTCTCCATTTCAAGACTGCCCCTGGGGTGATCTGCTCAGAAGACCTGCTGCTGTGCTGCTCTCCTCCAGTATCTCATCAAAGATGCTGCCAAGGCTGCTGCTTGCAGCCTCTATCCATGGAGTCTTCTTCACTGGCTTGGACACTGGTTCATCAGATGGAGGTGTCTGATGTTCCTCTACTTTCAACGCTGCTGTCTTTAAAGCTGCCTTTGCATGTCCCAGGTTTTCTACATTTGTGAAGTACCTGGCATAGATATAAAATATATAAAAGAGTCTGGATTGGACTGCTTGTATAGGAGTGCGTATATCGGAGATTTTAAATGCAGACGATATAATCCGATAATCGTATTTTTGCTGATATCGGACCGATATCTGACATCAATATCGGATCGGGACACCCCTACCTAAGTACCTAAAAGCCCAGAAAGCAAGACACAGGAAACTCACCTGGTAGAACTTTAAGTATCTAACTTTTAGTATAGATAATATTATGATAAAAATAGTCAAGACTGAGTTCAGGATAAGGATATTTCTGTCTGTGAACCATAGATTGTATAAAATATGGACATAGTCTCCCTGACGTCACCCGTCTGTTCCTGATACAGTCAAAGAAGCCAATCATTGGACAGGGCCATCTTGGATATGATGTGGACTTTGAGTTTCCTTTCTAACAGCAAAAGGGCGCCCGTCAGTCACGTGAGCTGAGTTCAGCCTCTGATTGGACAAACACATAATCCTAATATCTACTAAACCACTGAGTTAGAAAAAAATTCACCCCCCCGTACAGTGTGTGCCAATAGTTAGCATTTCAGACCCAATGCTGTTAAAGTCTGTTTTTTGGCTTGGTGTGTTTGTGACTTCTGGTCTTTCTGCAGACAGCCTCTAGTGGATCCTCCATGAACAGCAACTTTTAGCACTTCAGCGTAGGCTTCATTTTTCTCTACCAGATGTTGCCCCTTGCCATGCTTGATTCAGAGAGCAGAGAAGAATTGTGTATACACTATGTACAGGCAGAAATGAAATCCTGCTATGTCAATACACAACATAAGGCTATTTAGTCTGTTAAATAAAAGAACAAGGAACAGCCTGAAGGGAGATGAAAATTACATGCCAGCTGTTACCTGAAAACTGATCTGTTATTAGGACCTCAATACCAGAATAAAAAAAAAAAATAACACAGCATTCATTGATAAATAATCCAGAGTCTTCCTCCAAGCCCTAATACAGCCAGAGATTGAGTCCAAGTCTAAGTCGTGGTAGTCGTCATCAGTACACAAGTCTGAGTTGAGTCAGAAGTCCAACATAACTGAACTTGAGTCAGACTTAAGTCCCAGTCCTGGACTCAAGTAGTACAACACCAATTACTGCTTAGTATGTTGTAATTATGACCTAAAGTTGCACGAAAAAGTACGTGAATCCTTTGGAATTACTGAGATTTCTACATAAATAGGTCATAAGATGTGTTCTCATCTTGATCTAAAGCCAAACACAGTCGAGGAGGCTTTTAGAAATATTTTATGCAAGTCATCAATTCTTTACTGTAGGTCTTTTGAGAGCCCTTTTTTGCAAGGCATGGTTCACATCCGGCAGTACCTCTTGAGCTCTCAAGAGCAAACTCAAACTGGTGTGCAGTTTTTATAGGGCAGAGTTGCTTTAACCAGCAGTTCCATTTGGACTCCAGAGGCCTGTTGCACAAAACTAGGATATCTTATCTACGATCCAGCTGCAGGACAGCACAACATTTTTTGATATTAGTTACCATGGAGTAAGCCTGCTCCAGACCAGGCAAAGTTCCAGGATCTATTTGATCTATTCCTCATCTCAGCCAGCAGCCACCACAAATAGAAACCAATAGTTACTCCATATATATATATATATATATATATATATATATATATATATATATATATATATATATATATATATATATATATATATAAAATTTCAAATTTTTCCAGATTTAGCACTGACATATTTTAAATTTCACCAGCTTTTAATTATTCAGTCACTCTAAAGACAAGTAACTGTAAAAATGTCAGAGTTACACTTAAATAGCACTGGATGTTGGCTTTTATACACTTCTTTGCAAACATCAGCCTAACCTAGAGGGTGACCCAGCAAAATTCGGGATGAAATATTGTATGGTTTATAACATAATAAATTTACATAGAAACAACAAAATTCTAACTCTGGTTGCAATCCTCTGGACACTTCTCAATTTCTGGTTCAAAATTAATCTCTTAATGCGTCTGGTTTTCAGTCCTGAGATTTTGTTTTTCTTGCAAACTTCTTTCTGTTGAAGTCATTAAAGTTCCACAGAGTCTTGACGATGATTTGAGAGCGGTCATACTCCTATCTACCATCCAGAAGAAACTTACCAGTTGAAATGTGTGGCTCCTTTTCTAATTTAACTTGCAAATGATGCTTCAGATACTTCTTACAATTAGAATTAATTTTGGGCAGCAAAGGAAGCACTAATGTCATAAATCAATGCTTCTATGTGGAATGAAATGTACACACATGAAATGTACACACATCTAATTTATACCTGAAAGAAGGAAATTTATATTTAACTTTATTATGTAATAAACCATAAAATATTTCATCCTGAATTTTGCTGGGTCATCCTTTGTAATTGTATGCCTATAATGTTTACTAATCTTTATTAAATGTGGAGCATAGCAGCACAACAAAACACACTTAGAGCAACATTTAAGCTTTAACCAACAAAACTAAACTAACTAGTCAGAAACTAAAAAAGCAAGGTTAGCCTACTTTTCAGTTAGCAACACTGATTTGATACGCATAAGTAATGTGAATGCCAGGAACAAAACAAAGGACACAAACACTAACAAATACAGCAAAAAATATAGCACATAAAAAGAAGAGGCACAAGTTGGCAGCTTATGCAAATAACCAACATTTAGCTTGCTGATACTAGCTAACAGCAGCCACTATAAGCTATTAGCCATGCAAAGCATTATTTAAACTATGTCTCTTTTAATCAGGCTTTGTTTCTGGACAATAGTTTTTAGCTACTTCTCAATGTTTGGCTTACATTGATGTTAACTAGGATCTTTCTCTTACCTTTAGCTGGGTTCACATTAATTCCAGACTTGTAGAGATTTTCCTCATTGCTCCAGTCTCTGTTTCTCTGAACAGTTCTGAGTCCATTCAGCAGCACAAGTCCCACACAAAAACAGAACAGTAAGGCCCTGGAGCCTCTAGTTTTCAGTCTGATGTACAAAGCTCTGGCACCAGTAGCAACCAGTAAACAGAAGCCAATACTGGGAATGTAGAGTACCCTCTCTGCTATTACAAAACCTACATAAAAGAACAAGTTTGTGGCTGGGATAAAAGGCAATGAGATAATGGCTAATGAAAATAATACAAGGTTTTCTGTAGGGGGCAGAGAAGGCTGGGCAGGGCAGTGGTGGAGTCCTGCTGACCCGTTCACAGCTGAATTTGGCAGCCCCTGGTCTGTGTTATGGTTTGTGTCAGGGGCATGATAAGAATTCCCATTAGTGATTGATTTCCCATTAGTGACACAAGCCTTCTCAGTAGTCTCTTTGTCTTTGAAATTAGAGCCACAGAGGCCAAAAAAAGCCAGGAGGATGAATCCACCATAAAAGGCAACAGTGTAAAGGTTCCTCCAATCGGCCAAAGATCTCACCAAGGGCACTGCATCCATGGACCAGTCAAAGCTGAGCTTTTCTGGGCAGAGTAGGAGCCAGGCGTTGGCAGCTGGAAGATGGAGGAACGTTAGAGTCCGAGTGAGAAAATGAGGCGAGTCAGCAGCCGGGTTGTCAGAGTTAGAGAAGTTGGGTGGCTTGTTGCCCATCCAATAGAGACGAGCCAAGAGCAGAATCAGTCCCCAGGAAACGAGAATACCAAGACTCAGCAGAACACTGATGTCCTTTTTCTGGAAGAGAGTAGGGAAAAAACATAGATCAACATTACATCCAAGCTGTAATATCTAGTTTGTGTACAAAAGCCACCTGGGTTCATTTTCATTCAGGTAGTGTTTTTGAATACACCTCAGGTACTGCACGGTCCAAATAAAAGTGGAAAGCCCTTTAAATTTATTTGTGATCATGTTAGATGGAAAATTACTTAATGATGTTAAAGTCAAAAGAATATGAACTGCTGGGATGAAAGGTATGGTATCCTACCATTGCAAGGACAAAGAAATCCCTGAAATTTTTTTTAAGCTGCCCATAGCAAAAACCACACTGATCCATAATTATGTATTTCCATGTAACATATAGTTTTCAAATTGAAATTCATCTTCTCCAGAAAAAATACTGCTCTTTATGACATGGCATATGTAAAATTCAGAAGGACATATCGATTGAAAAGCTGTTCCCTGTATTGAATGCCACTTTAATCAGTAAAAATGTGCGTGTTGGTATCAAAGTGCTCTAATTTTTAAAGCAGTTTGTTTGATTCTAACTGGTGAATGTTTTGTATTTAAAATCTCATTTGCTTTGTCAGTAAGTTCCAAAATTAGTAAGTTTTAAAATAAAGTTAAAGAGAGGCAGCAACCTGAAAATTCACATATATCATCCATCATTTGCCATGTGTTGGCAATCCACTTTATCTTGCTGGGGTCAACTTCGATGTAAATCTGAAGCATGAGAAGCTTTAGTTTCTAAGTCCTTCCATGTTGCCTGTCAGGATTGGAGTAAGTGTGACTGGTAATCAGCTTAAGCCACATTGTGTTGGTGTGTAGATGCTGTTTAGATCTCACAGGAGCATTAACTCTGCTGCATGATCGCCATTAGGTCCTCTGTCACGCAACACCTTTAAATGAACTGTCACACGCCACCGGGTGCTTAATGCACCACTGACCTCTCTGACCACAGGTTCTGAGCAATAGCATGTAGCAATAACCAACTTTGGTGCTGATGATCACATTTTCAATTGGAGATTATGAACAGGCAAATAAGACTATTAAAGATCAAGTTCTCACAGTGCTTTTAAGTTCTTATAAGACTTAATTAAAAATGTTTAAATACAAAAAATACAATAAAATCAGAACAGACAGGCAACCTGACCAAAGAAAATCCCCTGCTGGCCAAAATACAATAAAAACTCATCGTAAGCCTCTGAGCTCTTGATTTGTAATTAGGGGTTCAAAGACACCCCCAAGAAGCCAGGACACCCAAGACCCAAGATCCTCTTGATTTTTACTTTACTGAACCTGTCTGAGGGGAAAAGGGTGTACTCTGCACTTCAAAAAGTGCTTGTTTACATACTATACATGGTTTTTTGTATTATTGTATTGGACAAACAGTTCATGCCTGGTGGATCTAGTGTTCAGTAATAAGTTTGATTTAAGTAATTATCACTGTGAGAGCTGCTATAGCTCAGCGTGTTCACCTGTTTTTTTTTTTTATTTCATCTCTTTATTGAGTTTACGCTACTGAGGCAATCATTTAAACTCTCTGTACTCTCTGGAAAAGCTAAGAGGTTGACAGCAATACCCCCTCTCCTACAATGGATACAGCTGAGTAAGTTAATGAGTGCACCTTCAGGAACCATATGATGGAAAACACCAGATATCCAGAGCAAACTCATGTTAGGATTAGGATAAGAGGTTTAGCAGGGGCATGCTTGACACAAGGTCAAATTCAGTTGTTGATTTCTGCTTATTAAATGTGTATTAAATGAAAAAGTGTGACTCTTGCAAAGGTCAGCTGAGGCAGGAGATGTTGGCAGAGCAGTTTACAGGAGGTTACTTGTCAGTAGTAAGTGTCTGGAAAAGGGTGAGCTCGAAGAATTTATGAGCTCTCAAAAAAGCAGAGAGGAAGGGAAATTAGAAAAAATGGGTATTGATTAAATTACCTGAAGGTTGTACACACAGGATAAGATGGAGTTCACATAAACCATGGTGTATGTATTGAGGAATGGGCCTTCATTGGCTGTCAGGGGAGGTAACTGTCTGAGATAATCCAATTCTGCTCAGAAGATGAGCCAATTTTCAGCACGAGAGTCATTTATGGTGTAGATGACTGAGCTTCATTCTATCTCTTGGAGCCTTGTCTGTTTCTAAATCATTTCTTAAAGTTTGTGTGGACCAGAAATTAATTTGTGTTATGAGTTTGTCACACCACAGAAATGGGTCGTTGACCACAGAGACAAATTTGAAAGATTAAAAAGCTGATAAGTATATAAAATTACTTCTCTCTGATGTGGAAAGATGGCGGCGTGTCAGTTAAAGGCACATAGCCACGCCCACATGCAGGAGGGGAGCCACCTCCGTGTACTTCACAAGGACGTTACCTACAGTAACAATGGTCCTTAAAATTCCTTTAAAGTAAGAATTAAAAGGAAGACAGAAATTGGATTTTAGGAGATATAGAACTCTTTAAAAACTTTACAACAAAAACCCTGCAATACATCATCCTGTTCTTTTCTCTCTTTTTCTTGTAGTTTGAATTCATGGTTCCTCCACCACATCAGCCCCCCCCCCCCCCCCCATACTTTTCCATCTTTCCATCGTTAATACATGACTATAAACAATATGGTAGACAGGTGTTGCTTTGCATCTGATGAGGGTTTAGTTGGAGTGGGACAACCACACACACATAAACACACACACACACACACACATACACACATACACACACACTCACTCATGTACACAAGGCGGAATACAGATGAACCAGCTGAGAAAACATCATCAGAGGAGCTGTCTGCACCAGGGGTAAGGATTCAGTCACAGCCACAGGACCCCAACACAGGGCCCAGAGGAGAGATGCACCAGACACCAATCTCCACCAGGAACCCATGTGGAAAGACACCTCCCTGTGAATGTGTATCCTGACTTTGGGAATGACTAGGAGCCTGCTGCCAGAGGAGCACAGGGTCCATTAAGGTTCATAAGGTAAAAGCAGTTCTTTAAGATAAGAAGGCCCAAGACCATGAAGACATTTAAAAACAAGTAGAAGAACCTTAAAACCCATCCTAAAACACACGGGGAGCCAATGCAATGATTCTGAAACCGCAGTAATGTGGGCCTGCTTCCTGGTCTTAGTCAGGACACGTGCTGCTGAATTTTGTAGTAACTGTAAACCTGAGATATTCTTTTTAGGAAGACCAGAAAGCAGGGCATTACAGTAGTCTATACGACTGGTGATAAATGCAGCAGCGTCTCAGTGTTGGCCCGAGAGAGAATGGGGCGGACTCTGCTATGTTCTTTAGGTGATAAAAACCTGTTTTTGTAATATTCTTGATGTGTGGAATAAAATTGAGCTTTGAGTCAAAAATGACTCCTAGGTTTTTCACTTGTTGTGATGGATTAAAGACAGTGCTTGAAGTTTGGGTAAAAGTTTCTCACTGGGCCTTAAAACCGATGACTAAAACCTCAGTTTTGTCCTGGTTAAGCTGGAGAAAGTTATCTGCCATCCAGGATTTGATATCCAGAATGCAGCTAAAAAGAGCATCCTGGTGTCATCAGGAGACACGGAGATGTAGAGCTGCGTATCATCAGCATAACTGTGGACATTGATTCCATGTCTCCTGATGACACCGCCAAGAGGGAGCATGTACAGGTGAATGTAGTTTGTATATCATAGAGAGTTTCCTAAGATGTGGTACACAAGTTTACCCTGCAACAAACAAAGATAGATTTTTCCTCAAGAAAAAGCCTTTCAAGAGCATGCACAAACACAAACACAAACATAAACATAAACACAAACATAAACACAAACACAAACACAAACATAAACACAAACACAAACACATATAATTTAGAGCTAGACTGCCCTTGCACGCTTCACTTTAGGGGACTTTTTGTTACTTTAGTTGTGCTTTTTATGAGAACCAGCTTGTTGGCAAACTGACCAAATCATCTTCCAGGATGTTGGATTGTTATGCTGCACAGACATTTTGGCTGTTCAAAAACAACAACTCACCCTGAAAACAGCTTTGTTGCGCAACAGCTGCACCCATAATGAGGCCAAGCTCCTCATCTAAATTTCCTTGCATTAATGAGCAAACTTCCCCACTGCATAATGTTTGTCCTGTTTAGCAGAAGACAGATCAGAATAGCTTGGTTTTCATGCACCACGCTGCAGAACAGATTTCCTAATTACACTCCTAATGAAAAGCAAACACACACTTTGCACAGAGGCATCTCTAAATCCACAACACAGGAACTGTTAATAACTGGCTGGAGGAACTGTAAAGAAGACAAATTAAGAGCCAGTGAATACTACGTCCCCTTTTTGAGTCTATCAATTTACCTTTCCAAGCAAGAGAAGAAGCACCTGTCCAAACTGGAGCCTCTGGAACACAAAAAGGTCATACACAGCCGACACAGCCAGCACCGTCACTCCTTGTTCCTTCCATAGCATACTGGCTGCTGCGCACCAAAGACTGCTCAGCATCCAGCTCCAGAAAAGAGTGTCCGAGCAGCCATCACATTTTCTGCTCTGAAATGATCCTTTTCTACGAAATCCACAGTGTTTCATATAGCAAAGAACAGACAGCAAGAAAAACAAGGCAGCGCCCACATCTGCCCGTCCAACAACACCAGCGACCGCTTCAGTGTGGACAGGGTGAGATGCAAAAAGAAGACCGGCAAGCAGACTCCAAAGTCCTCCACCCAGCAAAGGGCGACTGAAGATAGTGAAGAGTGCTGTAACGAGGGCATGAAGGATGACATTTAGCAGGTGGTAGCCCCAAGGACGCAGACCATGAAGGGTGTAGTTGAGGCGGAAGGAGAGGGTGCAGAGTGGACGGAAGGACTTGTGGCTGCCACTGTGAGTGAGCAGAGTGCCCCAGAAGTCATTGTACAGGATGTTCATCCACGGAGTCTCAGGGAGTAGGTCCTGGTTTGTCCTGATGGCTCGACTAAAAGAAAAGACCAGAGAATGTATTATTCACAAACTTTAAGTTCATTAAGAAGAGGTTTGATATGATACATGACGAGCAGCTTTAGTCACTTTGAATCATGTTTTATAATATGTTGAAACTTTGTTTTTTTGGCCACTTGGGGGCAGTGCTTTGTGAGAACAACACAAGTATATAATAGTATAGTAATATAATATATAGTAACATAATCATATACTAGTCTTCAAGGTTTATTAGAACCAAATTGTTAACACAGAATTTTAAATTTTTATATTAATTTTTAAATTATTATTCTGTGAGCCCCATAGCACAAATGCCTAAGTCAAAGAAAGTTAAATAAAATAAATGATTTAACAATGATGATATAGATAAACTATATATTATATCATCAGTAGTACTAAATGATAAATATACAAAAAAATGTGGTTTTTATTCTTATCTGAAAACTGAAATATTTATTTACTGTATTATTTTATTTGATTAGGACAGTGCACATCAATCAACATTTTAGCAAACAAGTCAACGTAAATATCCCGAAATTAGCACAACAGCTAAATTTCATCTGTTGTCCTGAAGCAGGAAATTACAAGAAGAAGAAAAAACAGAATAAATGACCACATGATTCACAAGACATTACACAAAACCCACAGAGACAAACAACAAACAAAATGGACACAATTCATACACAACATATAACTGAAAAAAAAAACCCATCTACAAGTAGAATACTAGAAAACTCTCAGCAGCAAGCAACAGAAGAAGAGACTACATTATGCATGACTGCACGACTGCTTTGTTTTCAACCAATGTTTAACTTTCTTTTTGAATGTTAAATAGTTGTCACTATCTCTGATATGTCCAGGGGTACGTTTCACAAAGCAGGTTCAATAAACTCTGAGTCTAACCCTGAACTCTGAGTTGAACTTCTCTGAGAAAGGAAACTCTGAGTTTTCAGTTCCAGAACAGCTGATTTGAGTTGATCAACCTTGAGTAGTTTCACCAGGAGTTAAGCTTGTGCACCACCACAATATAAAGACCAAATCAATGGAGCCCTGATTTGATGAGGTACCATGGTAATGGAGAAGAGAAGGGCAATGGTTTTTACCCCACTAGATTTAAGATCTTAATGTGCTCATATGGCCAATTTGAACATGTTTTTAGAAAAAAGTGCAAGACTGCTGCAGCTGCAAAAGAGAGGCAGACGGCGTGGGAGAACATTGCTGCTCAGGTCAATTCTCATTGTTGATTTTAGTTATTTTAGTTTGTTGTTTCTGTTCGGACTGGAGACCTCCAATGGCCTGGTTTTCATTTCTTCTCTACTACTACTACTTCTCTACTTCTCTAATTTTTTGTGGTAATTTTGTTTGGGGAGAGGTGCTGGTGCAACGGCTCATTGCGTGGCTGAGTCAACACCTTTCCCTGTTTTTTTCTTGTTTTGTTTGATCATTTACTTTGATTTCTTTTGTTTAAATAAAGCCTATGGGTTAACTTACATTCATTTTTGTGGCATGTTTTTCATATGTTATGGTCTCTTTTTTTGTGATGAGCTTTGGTTTATGTGTTGTCCAGTTAAGGAGGCTGTAACAATAATGTAATTCCCCTCAAGCACAAACACAAAGGTTTGGTTGCAACAATTACAAATAATGTACTGAAAGTTTACCATAGTTTGACCACTAGAAAGGTGTTGTTTTTAAGATGGCGTCCCAGATGGACAGGAAGCCCTTAAAATATCTTTCATTATTTGACCTAGTCAATCTTTATCCCATGTTTTCCGGGTCTATGAATCCACTGGACTTGTCTAAATTGCACGGAGCAATTTAGCCGTGTCATATAAGTCCTACTCACTACATGTTTTTTGGACAAATTCCCTTTTTGTTAATAAAACACAGACTTGACCACGAATGTAAAAGTTATTGCACCCATAAGTAACTTACATTGGAGTTTGATAACTTTTGATCTTTAAAAACTCTGAATTAGCCCAAACAGAGGCCTGTGTGTGAGCCCTTTAAAATGATCACTCATTTCAATTTGAATAAGGTGATAGAATAATACATATGTAATACATCCTCTATAGATGTTTGAGTATATAGGTGATTTTATACTAAACCCAACAAAACTAAATTCACAATTTTTAACAATCCAAAAAGTGGTGGAAGAGAAAACTGACATTTGAACCTGCTTGCCTCATTGAAACAGTGTTGGCAGCACAGTGTGCAAATGTGTTTCTAGTCCCACATTAAGCAAGGAATGTCATAGAGGACCACGGGACCAAGGCAATGGTGACGTTTGGGGAAGGCAAGGCAACAGGGAACTGGACTGTACAGAGTTGGGAAGACATTGCGCCTCTCATCCAAGAAGCCTCTCTAGCAACATAAAAACCTGCTTCCCTAACAAGCATTTTGGAAATGACAAAGCCTCTTGGATGAGAGGAAACGTCTCGTTTGAGTCTTCAGAATAGGCATTAATAAAATGTGCCAGACTTTCTTTCAAGGTTCAATTTGATTTCACATGTGCAAATGAGTTGCCACTGGCAATCTTTTGCTATTATGAAATAAATTGTCATTGTTACAGGATTTTGAATAACCTTAGATAAATTTAAATTTCTTGACCTATTGATGACAGAAAAACAAATCCAGTCATTAATTTTTTTGGTAAAATAACATGTAACATTGCCTTATAATGTCTGTAGAATAAGTCAATCATTGATTTTATGTTATACAACACAAAAAGGAACAAATTTAGAGTAAGAAGTGGTTGATTTCAGTATAGCTCTTAAAAACGCACTTTTGGCTTTGATCCAATGTGAACGATAGGTAACGAGTGAGAGAAGGCATTTCATGTGTTTATTATGTTTCTTCCAGTGTGTTATTCAATTTGAGCATTCATTAAGATTGTTAAATACTGTTTACATTTAATGCAGAAATACCACCTTAACAGTACAGGGAGTCCGCTCTTTCCCCAACAGGAAGAAAAATGGAGTTAGCTTTGAGCTCGGGTTCGTTTTGTTAAGGTGAAGTGACTGGACTTAATTTTTGCATTAGTCATAAAAAATACAGTCGTCTGTTTCCCATTTTCATCAGGAAGATTATGTGTCTGGTGATCTGATGGGGTTCAGGATGGGATACCAGAGCCAGGTCCAGGTGAGACTGGTGGAGGGTGCAGTCCCATCAATACTAACAACTGCAGGTTGACCGGCAGCAGCAGCAGCCCCAAGCCCTGCAGCAGATGTAGACAAGGATTTGTCAGAGATTCAGGCTGAGATTCAACCCAACAAAACTCACTGTAGCACTGTGGCTCAGTCTGGATTTGAGTTTTCTGACTCTAGATCAGTGGACAGACCTCTGATAGAGCTCTCTGTCTGTCTCTCTTTGTGCTCTGTGATGACGGCTCAAAGCACATTGCTTTATGATCAGCTCTTACTGCTTATTTTTGAAGTTGTGTATCTGATGTCAAACTTTAAATCTGCTGATGTGAACACAGCATCAGGCTACATGCTGCTAGCTAACAGCGCTCACTCAGCAGGACACCTGCTCCGTCCTCCACTGGTTCTCCTCACACCACAGCTCAGCTGCTCTCCTCTGGCTGTTATTCCTCCTGATCCTGTCCTGTTCCTGCTCTCCATCTGGACTAACAGGTTCATCATCATCAGCCTGAGGACCATCAGACGTATAGAATACAGATTTCCTTCCTCTTCATTGAGAGCAGTGACAGTCTGATCCATGTTTATTAATGTTAAACAGAGGCAGGATCAGCAGGACGCCCCTCTGTGACGTCACCTTCAAATGACAGTTTCAATGAGGAAGTAAACAGAAACAGACTTTATAAATGTCTTCAGGAGACTCTGTGAGTTATTGATTTTGAATTTCTTTTGTTAGTTTTAAGTTATTCTCCTGTAACTTGCTTTATTGTTGTCTTCAACCTGCGATAGGATCTTTAACTAAATGTTGTATTTTCATATAGTTCTTCAAGCATCCTCATTTTTTTGTAATACTTCATGACTTAAATCAGGGGTCTCAAACTCACGGCCCGCGGGCCAATTGTGGCCCCTAGAACAATATTTTGTGGCCCCCTGCCTGAAATCAAAGCTTTATGTTAGTGCGGCCCACAGGTTTTTTCTTACATGCATCTGGGTGTTTTATATTTTTTAACACTTGTGGGCTACCATAGCTCAGGCTCATGGCAACAATGCAAATTAGCAAATTAGCAATTGGTCACTTGTAACATGTTTGTGTCACCGAGTGGAGGGAAAATATATCCTGTCACCTAGAGCTATACGGTGTTTGTTGGTGTTTGGATCATGTGCCTTTTTGGCAGCACCTACAGTGGGGGAAATAAGTATTTGATCCCCTGCTGAATTTGTAAGTTTGCCCACTGCCCTGGGAAATTAACACACTCTAATTTTTATGGTTGTTTACTGGTTATAAGTATAGACAGAATATCAGTTGAAAATACATAAAAACACACAGTATAAAAGTTATAAATTGTTGTGCATTTTATCAAGTGAAAAAGTATATTAGTGACAGCAGGGGATCAAATACTTATTTCCCCCACTGTATCTGTGTGAAAAGCTCTTCTCCACAATGAACTTTAATAAGTCAAAGTTCAGGTCCAAACTTACAGATGAGCTTCTTAAAGCCACACTGAGGGTCTCAGCTGCTTCCTCCCTCAAGACAAATGTTCTGAAGAACTGTTCAAGTTCTGTATGTTCTGACCTGTTAAGACTGAGAAGATTGGATCAGTTGTACTTTTGTTTTTCGAATATTTGAAGCCCTTTTTTTGTGGAACACTTGATGCGGCCCAGCCTCACCCAGACACTGCCTCAAGTGGCCCCTTGGTAAGTTGAGTTTGAGACCCCTGACTTAAATCAAACTTTCAGTCGCTCTGCTCCTCAACTCTGGAACTCACTGACACCAGACATCAGAAATACTGACTCACTACCCCTCTTTAAATCCAGACTCAAAATCCATCTATTCCAAGTTGCATTCTCTCTTCATTCTCTCTTTAATTTCACTGACCCTTTGTAATCCGGTGGTACTTTTGCTTGTTGTTTTTATTAATTTTGGGTTATTTTTTATTGTGTTTTTAATTGCTATGTAAGGTTTCCTTGGGTGCTTAGACAGGTGCTTTTAAATAAAATGTATAATTATCATTATCATTATTATATAAATTAGCAAATGCTTTTGATGCTTTTGGCTTTTTCTGTGATTTTGCATGACACATCAAGGAGGGGAAAAAACAGCGAATGGGGCAGATCAAAGACTTCCTTAGTCTGGAGATTGTACCATCATATCAAGTACTTAAAGAGGAGAGAGGAAGAGAAAGAAAGCAGGAAACAAACATGCAGGTATGTCCAAAGGAACTGTTTAAAGCCTTAATCCTGCTTTGTTTTGTTTTTTTCCTCCGAGCCTGCAGCCCTGTCATCGTGTGAGCCATAGTAAATTCCTCTATTTCCCAGGATTGTTCTCCCTCTGGCAACAGCAAGTGGAAGTTGAAGTTTCTCAGGCTGCATTACATCACTCAGATAACTTTCTTTTTTGCTGTAGCTCCACAGTGAGCTGATATTTATAAAAACCCTTTACAATCCCTTGCAGCTTTTTTTTCTTTTAGTTACATTACAGTCTTTAGAGAACATAGACTCCTCACATTACTGCTTATTACTGATTCTGTGAAAATATAAAAGAGTGTAAAATGCCCACCAAAAACTACAAATGAGTTTCCCACTTCCCTGTCCCTTTAAAAAACAAAAGCTCACTACCAAATCCAAACATGGATAAATTCACCCTCACCCGATTCCCTTGGGTCTGTAAGCATGACTCAGATCTCAACACTCTGTGGTGAAAAATAATTAAAATACTCAAATCAGCAGAAACCCCTCATCTCCATCCCTGCACTTGCCCTGCAATAAGCAATGGAGGATGAAAAGAATGCATTAGAGATGAGGCTTTGAAGCTGGCTGAATGGAGAACAGATGAGAGTGAACGGTTTTTATAGAAAAGGAACAAACACACAAAGGTGTGTCTTTTTGTGTTTTTGCACGCGTGACAGCAGAAGACCACAAGCTGATGGCTTCATTGAGACCTGTCTCTGCAACCTGCTGCTCGAGTGCTCTCCTGTAGTGAGTGCTCTTACAGTAGGGGGGTTTGTATTCAGCCTGCAGCTGTGAGGCAGGCAGGCAGGCAGGCAACAGGGGACTCCATTCACAATCCTCAAAGAACAGGATGGGTTTGGTTCTTTACCGTTACACACTTCTTTTTCTGTGGGTAGGGGAGATGGAATAGGAGAGATTTCTGAAAATATGCATGAGATGTTTTTTTTGTAAAATGTGGGGTCTTTTTTCACCTGTCTACTGCTCTCAGAGAGAACAAAACATGTTGTCTTTGTTTGGGTTTGTGTCTTTTCAATATGCAAATTCAGCGTTCAACAGGCTCCCAATCAGTGATCTCACCAAAACTGATTTGCTTTTCTGTTGCTCTGTCTGTCTGATATGCATAAAATATGACAAAATATGCAGAAATGAATTACATTTTCTGTTTGCAGATTATAAAAAATATTAATTAAAATGATAAAAATTCTTTCACTAAATTGGACACATAAGATAAAGTGTGGCCAAATAAATTGAGAAGGGCATAATGACGCAAAATCAGGACTTTTTTTTTTTTTTTCTAATTTTCCACAAATTCTTCAAAGGAGGAGCAGAAATGATGAGCAGATGTTTAGAGAATCAAGTTAAAAAACTGTTATTTCCTCGTCAGTGCAAAATAAAAAAGGGCCACCCTCTTTTCTCCACGGGGCTCTTAAACGATGAGGTGGAAGATACTGACTATTTTATATAAGCTGTAGTAGATAATGATATAGAATAATAACACATTTAACCATCTAGCTTAAGTATGTTTACACTGAAAATGATGGTATTGACAGGATAATTATAATTATTGTGAAAAGTTCATGACCCCTTTCTTAAACTACAGTTTCAATCCTTTCTGTCCTGACTATTTTTCCAGAACACCTCAAGAGGAAGAGGGGCCATGGAGAGATTTTCATTTGAAATCTCTCCCATTTTTACTACTCCTGTTCTCTGTGTCTCATTGTGCTGACTTTGATGAGACCATGCTGCATGTAAACAGACACTTCATGGTGACGTATATGGGCCATGCATGTGCCTAAAGTCTTGTTCATGTTGAAGTAGTGTACTGGCCAGCTAAAGCCTGATTTACGCTGGATGCGTCCGCCAGGTTTGCGCAGCTTCGTGCGGATGACATCATTTGAACAGCCTCGCCCCCTCACACAGTCCTTTAATGCAGAAAATTCTGCAGAAAAGCAGAGACTCCTCATGTCCGAAGTGCAATAAATGCTGGCATTTACATGATTCACCGCACAGAGATCACCTTGATAAGTGTGTAGTTAATAATTTTGGCATGAAATTGCTGCCAAACTTGGCAGAGAAGAGGAATTTGTGAAAAAAAAATGTAGTAAACTGTGTGAACAACCTCTTCTTCTCTAGTTTAGTACTGTAGTAGACGTGTGTTTGTGATACACCGCCCCCTGCAGTTTAGGAAAGCTAAACTTCAGTTACAAGACAAAACTTCCAGGTCCCAGAGCAAACCTGATAAACCACATCTGATTCCCATCAGTATCTCAGACAACAAGAAAGAGGAAAATCTAACCTCCTTTTTACCATCTTTACCAAGAGTGTCTCTGTTAGTTTGGAGCTACAGTATTTACAGATAAGCTAATGAAGCTAAGCTCCAGAAGCTAACGTTAGTTTAACTAGAGCCCTTTGGACAACAGCTAACAATGATGGACGATCACCAAAGAACAAAAACTAGAACAAAACAGGCCAATGAACTCCCTTTGTTTCCTTTTTCTGTTCTTTTTTTTTGCCATAATACCAGCTGTTTATCACTGTCAGTCAGGGTCATTTACTGCCTGTCCATCTCGCCCACAATGAACAACTAACCAGTAGAGGGTTGAGCCAAGTGCAGAAAAACAGGGTCTATTTTTAAATAGGTTAAAGTCATGTTTTGTCAGATTCTTTTGTAACATTACTGAATAAAAGCATAAAAATCACATTAAAAAATTATCTTGAGTCGTAAAGACGATCAGGGTGTGAATCCTCCTGCACCCTGCGTCTGAAGGCCTACTGCTGTTGGCCTGCCACACTCTTGCTGTGACGGCTCAATATACTGTCTGTATCTGTCTCTTTCTCTCTCTATGTATCTCTCTCTCTTAATCACTTACTCTCACACACTCTTGCTCACTCTCACTCACTTTCTGCATCTTTACTTAACCCCCCCACTCACCCAAACTCTAACATAAGTCTGATGCAGTTTTAAGTTTTATGCCTGTTAAAGGCACGTTTTTCCATAGCATTGAAGCTTTCTTGTTGCTGCAGTGTTTCATCCTGTCTAATCCAAGTCTCATCCTAATCCAGACAGACTTAGACTTACCTAGTATTGATGTTGAGTCTCTGTTAATAGTATTTTATAGTTAATTCAGCAGGTCCAGCCCAATGGGCAACATCAGGTTTAAAAATGAAGCCAATGCAGAAGTGCTAAAAGTTGCTATTCATTGAAAATCTGCTAGAAGCTGGCTGCAGAAAGACCAGAAGTCACAACCACATCAAGCTAAACAACAACAACAAAAACAACAACAACAGACTTTTAAGGCATTAAAAAAAAAACATTTACAATCTGGTTAAAAAAACTGCTTTGGTCTGAAACATTAATTTCACTATCGGCTGTGGATGTTTTTTTTTTTTTTTTTCTAACTTAGTGGTTTAGAAGATATTAAGATCTCGGGTTTGTCCAATCAGAGGCTCAGCTCAGCTCAGGTGACTGATGGGAACCCTATAGCTGTTAGTGAGGAGGCTCAAAGCCTGCCTCTTGAGTCAGGAACTCCAATATGGCCCCGACCAACAATCGGCTTCATTACTTTGCATCAGGAGCAGACGGGTGGTGTAGTGGAGACTACATCCATATTTTATACAGTCTATGGTCTAGCTCTATTAATGTTTTTTGAAAGCATCTTGAGGAAACATTTATTGTGATTTGGCTCTATATAGATTAATTTTGATTTCCTGATGGATTGACTCTGCCTCCTGATGGGATGAATAAGCAAAAGATCATGAAAAAAGGATTATAAAGGGAAAGGATTTTTTTTTTTGTTCATTAAATTTGACCACAAAAAATTGTCAGAAGGAGATGTTTAGATAATATAAAACCGTGAACATCTAATTAATTGTTTAAAACACATCTTAATCATACCTTTGAACTAGTGGTCTACAAAAAAACAAGGCTTTCAATGCATCCTCAACCACTTGATCTCATTATTTTTAAAATTCTGCCACACCCACAGTATAAGTGGAATAAGAGGCTGTGTATAATAGAGAGGTGGCAGAAATGAATGTTTTGGACAATGTCAGGGATCACCTGGATCACCTTGACATTAATCCAATACTAACAGGATTAGAAAGTGATCACAGAGTGCACCGAGTTTCTAAGACATGCACAGAGGGTCAGTGGGTAATCTGATTAAAACTTACTTGTTCACTTGTGGCTTCATACTTCATACTTCATACCTCATACACTGTGGCATCACCTCTGTGATCTATATGAAACAGTGTGTAAAGTTGGGCCATAAGCACTTTTATTGGCTCTATTCCCAGCAAACTCTGCAGTTGGTTACAGATAAAAATCCTATAAATTTCACCTTAGAACATCTCACTCTGATAAGCCAAGCTGTGTGTGTATCAGACTAGTTTCTGTTCACCTGAAGAGAAAACAACATTCTACCGATGATGGCTGAGATGGATGCAGCTGTAGCTCTCCATGTTTTTATTTAAGTGTGTATGTATGTGTCATGGTGTGTGTTTGTTGTGTTGGAACCATGGACTGTATGAGCACAGCGACCCTTTTTGTTGTAGTCATCGACTTCCTCTTCTGGCTGAACACCGAGGATTACCAAGACCTGCCAATCCAACTGCAGCCCCATAGCAACCCCATTATCTAGGTGTCAATCAAGCTATGCTCAGTCCATTCTCATTTTGACTAAGCTGTTTACATGCATTTTAATAGTTTAGCCTCGTGCTGTCCAAGCTCATAGTCCGATTTCTGAAGCCGCATGTAAACGTACTGACTGATTTATAATTTGGCTATCAGCTCCTCTAATCCTGTCAGTATGTAGCCACAGCACAGTCATTAAGATAAAAAGGTAGAGGCAAAGGGAGTGAGGCATAAGTACCCTGGTTTTTATTTATTTCACCTGCCTTAATATCAGTTGATATATAGATGTAGATTTGCTGCTAAATTCACTGAAAACAATGCTAAAAAAATACAATGCAATAAAACTAATACAATGTTTCCCTTTCTAATCAACTATTTTTATCTGTTTAGTTTTCCTATCTGGAAGCTGAGAGCTCAGGAAGTGATCTTAAAGGGTGTGTTCAAAAATCCCACATCAGTGACTCCACTGGCAGAACAATAACCCCAACCAGAAGCAGCACCCAACTTTCCCACACTCTGTCCCACTACAAGCTGGCACAACTAAATACAGAAATGTTCAGAGAACAATCATAAAAATCTGTCAGTGACCTAGTTGTGAAAAGATTTATGATTGGGCATTTCCTAGTGAGAAATTGGACATTTACTAGCAGAGTTTCAGAAGCAATCATTTGAAATGTATGAATGGTGATAAACTCCACTGACTACTGGAAAACCTGGACACTTATGACACTTTGCTATCTATCTATCTATCTATCTATCTATCTATCTATCTATCTATCTATCTATCTATCTATCTATCTATCTATCTATCTATCTATCTATCTATCTATCTATAAATTAATCTGTTTGTTTGATTGTTTGTATACAAGGCACTAACCTACATTTTTTCTTTCATTCTCTGTTTACTAGGTATATCTATTCACTGATTTAAAATGGCTCATCTTGCAGCTCCAAGAAATTTACCCAGGTTGCAATGCAACTAAACTGGACTTAGGTTGATTGAAAACCGCATACATACAACTTTGACCTTTTTTTTTTTTTTAAGCAAGGATGGCTTCTGCAAATAAGAATCCTGACAGTGTTAAATAGCGCCATGACAAAAACAGTCTTGTCCCTCTCAAGCTGCTGCCATGAAAACATGGCTAATGTCCTAGGAAATGTCTTGACGTGGTCAGGTTTGGACTAAATGTTGGACATAAATATCAAAAAGAAACAGAAAAGAAAGAAATTGTGCTTGACCCCTTTGAATAGATCAATTGCTGTGAGGGGCATGATCAGGTTGTCTCTGGTGTCACTATGCTGTAGAGAATTATGGGGGCTAATTGGATCGTGTTTCCTGCGCTCACTAGAAGAGATCCACCCCCCCTCACAATGAGAACCTCAAATGTCAAAATTTTGTTGAATAGAATAGAATAGAATAGAATAAAATGGAATAGAATATACTTTATTAATCTGTAAGTACATCAGAGAAAACTCAGTTACTGTCATAACAAGTTATTTTCATTTAACTTTAACTTTCTATAACTGAATATAACATGAAGAGTCTGAACAGACTGCTCAGGAGAGCCAGTTTCATCCTGGACTGCTCCTTAGACTCCCTGGAGGAGGTGGGTGAGAGGAGGATGCTGACAAAGCTTGCATCCATCATGGACAATCCCTCTGACCCACTGCATGAGACTGTGGGGGCCTCAAGCAGCTCCTTCAGCAGCAGACTGAGACTCCCACCCTGCAAGACGGAGCGCTACCACAGATCATTCCTCCTAACTGGCCTCATTGGGGAAAGTGTTGGTTTGTAAACCCAAACTCAGCTGCAGCCAGATTGGGGCACAGGTTAAGTGCGCCCAAACAGGTATTGAAGAGGAAGTACTGCGCATGTACTTTTAACAAGATTCTATGGCCAAAGATATTAGCTTCCAAGATCAGAAACACATCACTAATCGGACAACACAGATGAACGATCTCATGAACTCATCATTAACTGTATATTTATCTTTCTCAGCTAAAATGAAGATACACATAGTCCAGAATATTATTCTATTATTGACTTCGTATTTATTTATCTATACCTTTATATCTTATTTAAGGTAATACAGCAAGTGCTGGGGTCCCTAATGCTCTCTATTGGCCTGTTGCCACTGCAAATAAAATAACCTGACCGAACCTGTATCATGTTTTTTTGACTATTTCATTTCTTTTTGGTTGGATGGTAGCTTGAGCATGGAACTGGATATAAAGAGTGAGTTATAGCAAAGAGCTGATGGTTGTACTGGAGTCCTTGTGGTTCACTTTGAGGTCTTCAGCCTCTGTACATGGGGAGCAGGATCTAAACACTGGTCAAAGTGGCAACCCTTAAGTCTATAAAGCAGTAGAATATTATAGAACATTTATAATGGGGCTGAACGATTTTGGAAAATAATCTAATTGCGATTTTTTAGGACCAATATTGAGATTACAATTTACCATGAGATTTTTTGGTGGGACGTTTATCTTCTGCATTATTCCCTAAAAACAAGCAATAAATCATTATGACCAACATGACAAAGTCTTCTGTCAACATATAAACAGTTCTTTCCTTGGTGGTCGGGGTTCTATCCATGCAGCTGTCATACATGGCCTTGTGCTGCTCTCTTAAATGCTGGAACAGTTTGTAGTGTTGCCCCTTGCATGTTTTACACAACACCTTACGCTGTGCCACATCTTTACTAAATCCAAAATAGGTCCAGACAACAGACGTGCTATTCCTCTTTGACACCAGAGTCTCCTCTTCTGTGTCCTCTCTCAGTCCTTCTGCTGAGGCCATTTTTAAAGATGTCAACAACAACACAACAAATCAAAACTAGCCTGGCTGAAGTTGTTTTCTTCATCCCCCTGCTTGCATGTGTCTTGTTGTTCTTCTGAGATTTTTGGCCATTGGCAAACCAGCTGAAAGGTCTATATTGCTGCTGTCTACTGCATGCATGTCACGCAAGGTTATGTGCATATGAAACTTTTATTTTTTAATTGCAGCCTTTGCGATTTAAAAATTGCATTCTGTTACATTGCGATGTTGATTTAAATTCAATTAATTTTTCAGCCCTAATTTATAGAGCCTCCCAACCTGTGTAAGGTGTCAGGTGATAATAGCCACCGTTTGAATATAGTCGGTTAGTTCTAAGGTTGCACCTCTTCAGACAAGAATGATTAGAGTAGCATTTCTCCACTCCGATCTTTGTCTTGCCTTGACCTTCAACTTATTGCCATCTTTCTATTCCAAGAACTGGAAGCATAAGACTCTTGACCCAAAAAGAAGAAAATGTTTGATAAATGACCAGGGGAGGTCAGACCTCTGATAGATATTCAACTTCCTCCACCTGAGAGTGCTGAACCAAAACCCTGCTATCTGCCCCCCTAGAGCATAAATTACCATCTTGACTTTGACGGATGAGAAGCATTGTAAAATACTGTATATTAACAGAAGAGACTGAAACGCAGTGAAGTTAGATGCATATTGACGAGTTCTCCAGGTAATAAGTCACCGAGGGGCTTTTCATGACAACCTCATTGAGTCACAGACACATGTTGGACAGAGCTGATGGATGAAGAGCAGCTGGGCGCTTACCGGGATATGTGACAAGGTGCAATGGAGCATTACAGAGCAAACAGAGCTCATTTTTAACACCCTTTTCCACTTTAAATCTGCTAATGCTAAATCAACTTTCTATCTCAAAATTGACTTTATTATTTCATAATTTCGACTTTCTATCTCATACTATGACTTCTTGTCTCATAATTATGACTTTTTTTCTCAAAATTATGACTATTATTTCATATTATTTCATATTATTTATTATTTCATGATTTCGACTTTCCATTTCATGACTTTATATCTCATAATTTCGACTTTTACCTCATAATTATGACTTTATCTCACAATTTCAACTTTTTTAATTTCATGATTATGACTTTTTATCTCATAATTATGACTTAATATGGACAACAACAAAAATTCTTAAAGACAAGTTTGTTTATTTTATTTTCTAACGGACGGAAATGGACCTCCACAGTCCAATGTATCTATTTCCAGCAGACAAATGAACAGTAATTTATTACAGACTACAGACAAAACTAAAAACAAATATGCAGGGGGGCGCAGCGACCCGTCCCCCTCCGCTTCCGTAAGGAGGTAACAGGAACAGATGACAAGTGGAAAAGCGGATGCTGGATGTCGGCAGCATTGCGGTCTGTAGGAGAAACCTACCTGTCATCGTAGCAGAAATCTGCATCCAGTGTGTTCAGATAGAGACCCACAGCCACGGCGGTGCACACCAGTTCCGTTATCATCTCTCAAAATCCCGAAATGGGAGAGAAACTGGGATAGAAAAGACTGGAATCAGGCCCTCCCCTCTCTTGTGAAGTCTCTTGAGTTATTGTGATATCAGCTCAGCCGCTCGGCAGCACAGCTCTCCAGACAACGCAGGGTATTTCCCGTGTCATGCAAAGTGTATGAAAGTTAGCCATATTCCCTCCAACCCGCTGTGTTGACAGTCGGGTCAGTGGTGTGGGAAGGTGAAGATAACGCTGGGTCTGGCGCAAAAACGTTCAAATTTCTGTGCTGCGGTGTTGTACGTCTGGATGTGACTCTCTCCGCTTCGCTGTTGGATAGAGATGTGCGGAGAGACGCATGTGGCTTTCAGAGGAAACCGCGCATGCGCTGGAAATACTGTATTCCTTTGAGTTTTTTATGCTAAGAAAAACAGCAGCCGCCCGTACAAAATCATCAAGCAATCTTGTAAAGTTAAACTAAAGAACTACTTCATCTTTTGACATATCAGCATCACATTGTTTACAGAAGCGGATTAGGGCTATCATCATTGATGGCGAATATAATTTTGGGCAGGTTGTGATTAAAGTCGAAATCTTGGTAATAAAGTCGAAATACCCTGTCCTGGTGTTTACCAGTAGTACGCGGGGTACGGTCTGCTCCTCAACAGCCACAGGCGCAACTGCCAGTAGAAGCAGCTGCCGGTACAGGTATTACAGCAAAATGTATGACACCGATCATTTTTAGAGATATGCGAGTTTTTATTAAGACTGAATGTCTGAATCAATTACTTGCCCTCATTAAAAGTTTTTTTTCAGAGGTGGTGAATGCGCTATTCACTGCATGTCTGCATTAATGAATTACAGAAGAAAAGTGATGCCACAAACAAACAAATAAACAAACAAACAAATAAATAAACAAACAAACAAATAAATTTGTTTATTTAAATAAATAAATAATTGCACTTCTGACATCCCTTCACCTTCATTTGGGCACAAACATTTTCAAATGGAATCCCCCAGGACTCAGAATGAAGCGGTCACAAAATATATATATATATATATATATATATATATATATATATATATATATATATATATATATATATATATATATATATTGGGTAGGCAGTCGTCAGAATGTGTGACTTCACTGTATCTATAAATGTTTACAATATCTATAGAATCTATTATTTTATGTTTTGGAATGTAATAATCAAAAACACACAAACACAGTAAACAAATAACAAAATCCCCCAAATCATGGGAACTACTTTCAAATAACTTACATTAAAACTTGCTAAATCACGAGATGAATCACCGCATGGCTTGACAAGAGAAAACCCTGGCAGGATCCCACTTGAGGATATCTGTATCCAGATGAAGGTGAGGATGTCAAAAGGACATGATACTGTTTAGTGGTTCTGAGATGACCATGGGAAAAATACAGTGAGGTTACACATTCTGATGGCTGCATCCCTACCTATCATAAATTGTCACCGCTGCATTCTGAGCCCTGAGGGATTCCATTTGAGAATATTTTTGTCCAGATGAAGGTGAAGGGATGTCAGAAGGGCAAGAATTTTATTTATTTATTTGTTTTAAAGGCATCAATATTCACATTGTAATTCATAAATTACTAATGTAGACATTCAGATTTTGCTGCCAACACCCATACCAGCAGCTGCTACTGCTGTCAGTCATGCCTGTGGTTGTTCAGGAGCTAACTGTAGTCCACGTACTACTGGTAAACATCAGGGCAGGGTATTTGGACTTTTTTCTCTTAATTTCAACTCTAATCTCAACATTTTGACTTTATTCTCGTTATTGGGACTTTAATCTCAACCTGCCCAAATTCATATTCTCCATCAGTGATGGCCCCAATCTACTTCCATATACTGTCATAAGTATAAGAAGCCTGAAAAGATAATGCAAGAAAATGGGGCTTTTCTAATTTTTTTTTATTAAAGTTAGAAATATATTCACAGGTTCAGCTTCATTTAATAACTCATCAGAGGAACAATGCTTTTACAAAACCAACATCTCTCTGCAATCACAGCAAGGTAAACTGCGAGCTACAATCTTATTTTCCACCACATGAGCCGTCCTCCGCGCTGGGGAATTGGCATTGGCCTCTATGTAGAGCCGACTATGCTCGAAGGCAAAGGGACACATCTAAAAGTTACAACACTGTGGCTTATCAACAGATGCAAGATCTGGCCTTTTTTTAGAAGGAAAAAATTCTTGGATTTATTTTGTAGTAATGGTGGTCACTGCAAATAGACTGGCAAAAGAGAAGGGACACAGAAGAGCAGAGTGACAGAGCGTAGGCTAAAACAGCAGGTTAAACTGTTAGTGATACAACCCTCAAAAGAGAGGTAGTTTTGAAACAATACTTCAACCTCAATTCATTTTCTTCCAAAACAAATGCACATCTTGGCAAGAGTCACTTTCTTAAGACAGTGGGTGATGGTGCTCATGGAAAATGGAGAATTTGTCCCGTAAAGCTCTACTCATTCTGGACAGTCCTCACAGTGCCTTTAAACTGGGTTATATATGGTACTCCTGCTATTTGTTAGCCTGTGGTGACTTTTAGCTTGCTAGTCCTCTTCTCTAACTAGCTTTTTTCAGCTCTAATAAAAAAAGATGGTGCTCAAATGCTCAAATCAGTGAAACAAAGCTTATTAAGTGTGCCTTTTACCATTAACAGAATACATAAATGACATTTTTATTGAAAAAAAAAATGTGTGTAGAAGTCATAATGGATAAAACATCTAATTACTTTGTTTTATTGTCCCCTGAATCTTCTGTTGGAGGGTTCCTGACCCCTCTTAATACTTCCGCCTAAGTGTGTTTCCCCACAACCACAACTAATATGTTTTGTGAAGCCTGGAGCATTTGTCATGAAACATGCAAGTGGAGTGTGATAAGTTAAATGACTGCTGAAGAGGAAGAAGAAGATAAAAACACTCCCCCGAAATTTCCTGAATGCTCCTTTAAAGTACTGTTCTCAAGACAGGTCACTACACAAAGCAGGACATGGGGTAAGGGGCAAGACAAAAGGCTTAGAGCAGCCTTTCTCAAAGTGTGGTCCATGTACCACTGGTGGTACTTGGGCTCCCATTGGTGGTACGTGGAGGAATTAAAAATAAATAAAATAAATTGAAATTAAAATATGTAATACCATCAAATATATAAGATTCTAGTAAGTTTATGTATGAAAATGAAATGTTTATTTGAGTCTTGATGTTCTGAATGTACCGGCATTAATGTGATGTCAATGTCAGCTGAAGTTTTTTAAATAAAGCTACCGCTGCTGACATAGACCAGTATCTACAACGCGTGGTGTTAAGGCTGCATTAGCAAGAGGTTGAGGGTGAAGGTGGCCAAATTATGAGACTTATATCACGGCTTTAATCTAGGAAGAAAAGTGCTTATTGGGTGGAGAATCATTCAGTTGCGAAAACCGAAGAAGAGGAGCGTGAGCCGAGCAAAGGTGCAAACAGTAGAGCCTTTAGCACCAGTCAGATCACCACAGCATCTGCTAGCAGCAGCAAACGGTATAAATCAGTGAGAAAATGACTCCAGCTACATCAAATTTGGATTCATGTACAGTTTTTGTACATTTATTTGTGAATACTTTTTGTTTCACTTTTAGATGAATGGAACATTTGAATGGAATCAATTTTATGCTACAGATTTTTTTATCACAGTTTTAACGTTCAAACTGTGTATTTATATTGTTTGAAATAATTAATAAACTTATTAGGTATAAACCCTCACTTCATTACTTTCTGAGGTGGTACTTGGTGTAAAAAGTTTGAGAACCACTGGTTTAGACGGATACATTTCAATGAAACAGACATGAAACACTTTCCAATGAGAAAAGCACGTCTACAAACGTGGATTTATTTTTTGTGAAAAAGAGCATTAAAAGATGTATATTCACATGACATGTGATACATAGACAACATTAAAACATTGCATTATATTATTTAAAAAGGATCAAAAGGAAACCAAAACAATTCTTTAAGTATAACTGCTGATTCTTCAAGAAGTGTACTAAAATCATGGTCATATGTAAATGTTTATTCAGATGAATGTCTTCCATCATTATTCTTCAACCCAATGACAGCATAACATCTTGGTGACAGCAGGGGGTCAAATAGTTGTACCAGTGCTGAGAATGACAAATCCTTCTGAAGACAGACAGACAGACAGACAGACAGACAGACAGACAGACAGACAGACAGACAGACAGACAGACAGACAGACAGACAGACAGACAGACAGACAGACAGACAGACAGACAGACAGACAATTAAAAAGGAAATCCAAGAACAGATGTAGCTTTTGAGGATAACAGTATTATACAGCATATTGTAAACTAAGAAGAATGGGAAAAGCTCCTAGTTTACTCAGCTGACAGTTTGACAGTTTACTGATTTTAAATAGTATTAAAGACAGGGTTGGTAGTCACAGAAAACTAGCATGAATTTGAATGTCTACGATCATATGATGGTGACTGACTCCACAGACTCAAACCGATCTCAGCATAGCGTTTTTGTTTGCTCTACGTTACCAGTAATTAGGGTATAGGTAGTTTTTCTGCCATTCTCCAGTGTACTTGGATCCCTCTTGGTTATGAGCATTGAATCAGGGCTAGTGCACGCCAGTAAAATGTATGCACACGAGGTGGGCAGAACGGCAGGAGGAGATCTGACTGGTTTGACCCTAGTATTTATTTATTTATTTTATTTATATGTAATGTAATAATATCAGTGCTGCTGCTGCCTGCTGGCAGTACTGGGGTTAATAAATTAGCTGCCAAACACTAGGATTGGTTGATGTTTTCCCAGGTTTACTCCTGCTGTAGACAGCAGATATTTTTCACTCTGTTTATAGAACACATCATGTATTGATTGACATCAGGACATAAAGATCATTTCAACCAGGATAACAAAAAGTCTATCTAAATCTGTTTACCAACACTGGCTTTAATTTATTCATGCAGTTTTAAATGTCTATAGACTTTTTCTTGCAACTGTATTTACTACAAACTAAGTTTGTGAACTCTTTGGAATTCCCTCTATTTCTGCATAAATTGGTCATAAATTGTGTTCTGATCTTCATCTAAGTCACTACACTTTAATAGACAAACACAGTGTTTTGCAAGTGTTTCACAATGCTGTGTACAATGCAGGTTTTCAGGACTGTTTTCTACACTGCAAAAAACTGAAATCTTAGGAAGTGCTTTTGTCTTATTTTTAGTAAAAATGTCTTTTTAGGCTTAATATGAGGGTTTATTTGGGCTTGCTCTGCTGCCTGTATGATCCCCATCTGATTCTCTCCCAGCTCTCCACAACAAGAAACACAAACACATACTTTAGTTTCATTTTCTTTTTCCTCTGTCTGCTCCTCTCACAAACTTCGCTCATGCACACCCCGGCTCTCCCCCTCCTCCCCTGTTCAACTGTGAGTGTTGGTGACAAGTCACAGCACTCAGGCTACTCATTACATCTAAAACTATCACTATCTCTCCACTGGCTAACTTCATCACTGCTGTCATCCACTGTCATTGTTTTCACTGTCCATGACTTCTGCCTCCATTTTTGTCTATGTTCACACTGCAGTTAAAAGTGACCTGATTCTGATTTTTCCACTCAAATGTTTCTGCTTTGTTTCTGACAGTGTGAACACAGGGCTTAAGTATCTGTTGACACCCTGCATTAATTAGCTGATTAGAGTGTGTGAGACCACTCATTATAGTATGGAATTTTTTGCACCATATTCAAAATTTATAACCTAATTAAATTTTGCATTTCCTCAACTGTGAGCTACAATCATCACAATAATAAAAGAACTTCTTCACGATATACTGAAGTAATGAGATGCACATATATATGGTAGCAATCATGTATTTTCAACAGTATTTCATAATGGGGGGGGGTCTAAATTAACCCCCTGCTAGTCGTTTTTTTCTCTTGCAAAATTTCTACTCAGTTATAAATAAGTTGCAGCCCTGCATGACATTTATGCCTACACAATTGTTCTATATTCTGTATAACTAATTGTTTATTCCACTTTTATTCTACTGCTTCTCAATGACAAATTTGATGCATTCAGCAAATAAGCATGTTTATGCTGTTCTCTCTCTTTTCAGAATGTCACAATGTCACTTTACCTGTTCTTTGAGGTAGCAGAGGCGATCAAGAAGAATCAGACCCTCAATGCAGGGAGCAAGGGTCACTTTCAACTATACAAAAATGAAGACAAAGATTAATTAGTAAAAATATACACTCAATGGCCACTTCAGTGTAAGTACCTTCCCAGCTGCTCATTGATGCAAATACCTACAATCGATCACAGTGGCATAAACAAACTGATGTGTTGTGCAAACCGAGCAAACCAAGCATCAGAATGGGGAAGAGAGGTGATTTAAGTGACTTTGAATGTAGCATGGTTGTTGGTGCCAGATGGGCTGGTCTGAGTATTTCAGAAACTGCTGATCTACTGGGATTTTCACACATGGTCATTTACAAAGAATGGTCCCAAAAAAATATCCAGTGAGCAGCAAAATGCCAGTCAGAAGAATGGACAGACTGCTTGGAGATGATAGAAAGGCAACAGTAACTCAAATAACCACTCGTTACAACAGAGGTATGCAGAAGAGCATCTCTGAACGCACAACAAGTCCAACCTTGAGGCAGATGGGCCACAGCAGCAGAAGACCACACCAGGTGCCACTCCTGTCAGCTAAGAACAAGAAACTGAGGCTACAATTCACACAGGCTCACCAAAATTGGACAATAGAAGAAAAACTATGCTACAAAGAATTAGAGCAGTTCTGACAACTCTGCACGGTGTACCTAATGAAGTGGCCCATGAATGTACGCTTAACTTTAATTCATCCCAGTGTCCTTACCAATTGTCTGTCTATTCAATTTGTACACTCTTGTTGCTAAATTTCCCCCTAGGACATTACTGTGTTCCCGAAACCAAAACCTCAAACCCTTCATGACACAAATCTATTCAGTAGCTGGCCCCTGATCCCACAAAACCCCGTTTTGCCTGGTATCATGAGGGAAAACTTTGATGCTGGTTGAAAAGACAATTAGTGGCTTCAGTAAAACCAAGAACTGCTTTTGTTTCGAGTTCTGTTCAATCATGATCTAATTTAATGGTGTGTATTTTCTATTTTTAGCACTCTGTTTTTTTTTTTAAAGGAATGAAAAAGTTGAACACAAAGTGGAGCTTGAACAGGCTGTTGTGGCAGGAAGTACAGGATAATGATGTACAGTGGTGGACGGCAACTGATGGCCAGCAAGCCAAAATTAGCCTGCCACTAAAAATACCTTTCCCCCAGGAACACAGTATACACCATGACCCGAATACAAGATGAGGTTTTTATAATAGAAAACAATGTGAAAAAGTGGGGTCGTCTTATGATTGGGGTCTAACCCTGACACATGCTGAGGGTTGTCTAGGGTCGCTACGTGACCGAACAGCAGAGGGCGCCAGTGTTTTGTAAAGTCAGTGACCTCACTGTAGCTGCAGTGATCAGCCAATCACAGCAGAGACACAGACAAGCGATGAAACATGGAGAGGAGCAGTGATCGTCCAGAGCAAAGAGGATCAAAAGTTGGACACATTAACAGACAACTGAGGTGAAGTTATGATGCTAATTTTAAGATAATGGTGTTCAATGCAACATTAAACAACCGCCAGGCAGCCAAAAAAATATGGAGTAACAGAGTCTGAAGATGGAGCGTCTGGAAAATAATAACAGTAAAAGAAAAGCTGATCGTGGTCCTCAAAGCAGCTGTTTCCAAGAGACTGACAGGACAGTGTGTGAGTTTGTTATTGAGAAATGAAGGCACCATTAGCAGAGCTCTCATCAGGATTACATTAGAAATACAGATCTTAGTGATTGTATTTGTAGCCAAAAACAAAAGCAGTCTCTATTATTTCAAGGATTTTCTCAGAATTTTAATAATAAATAGTTTCCTTTTTCTGAAGATTGATCTTGAAAAGAGGAGGGTCATCTTATATTCAGTTCAATACGGTCTATATAGCCAAATCATTACAGTAAATGTCCTTAAAATGGTAAACATGTTAGTTAGGCTCAGAGGAGTGTTGATAAATGGACCGCAGATGGCCAAGTGGTCTAGGTTGCGCTCTATATGGCGAAAGCCTTTGAGCGGGCAGTCCGGGTTCCAGTCCGGCCTGTGGCGACTTTCCTGCATGTCACTCCCCTCTCTCACCCTATTTCCTGCTATATTCACTGTCCTGTCCTCTCACATTAAAGGCATAAAAAGACCAAAAAAATAACTTCAAAAAAAGGAAAGTGCTGATTATTTAAAAATGATAATCATTTCACTGTTAAGTCTTAAAAGACAGTGTGTGTGAATGGGTTATTAAAGACAGCAGCCTTAGGCTCAAATACACCAGTTATTTCTCTGGTCCAGCTCTGCTCTGTTGACTACTTGTCTGGCTCCACAAGTTATGTCAGTTTGCTGTTATATTCAAGCTAAATACAATCTGTTTTTGACACCATTTGTATTTTTTTTAAAAGTCGCTGGGTGGTTTTAGGTAGTTTCCATGCACCACTTCCTGTCCCACTTAAACTGCCCTATGGTGACTTGAATGGAAACCTATCTGATCCGGTGTCGTGACGGAGCGGGGCCAGGCGGGAGAAACATGGTGTATTTCAGCCGTAATTATCACCTGGTTAAAGTCTGTTTCATCATACAGACACAGTGTGGAGTCTAAGCAGTAGTCTGTAGCAAATTCAATTCATTTCAAATAAATATACAATTACGTTTTTCTTTGAGATATAATAGCATAGATGATGAAGTTTATTTTAGTAGAAAACAGGTTTTGCCTGATGAACATGTATTTTTTGCCTGTCATTGAGTTGTTCAGAAAAAAATTGCCCCAATGCCAAACTTAATTGCCGACCCCCAATGTCCAGACTTACCATGTTAAAGGCATGCATCTCATCTATTCTTGAACTGTAGGTCTCATGGTACTGCTGGATGTCTCTGTCAGTAAGCTGGAGGAGAGATCAAAGGCAGAAATAAAAGTAGGATGGAGGGGAGTTGAGATGAGGAATTCAAGTGAACATCCCACCCAATCACTGCCATTTGCTCTTTGTAACTACCAAAACTCATGTGAGGTCTAAAGGGGTCATTTCTTTCTTCTTTTGGAGGTGCCAGTGATATAACAGGCAGAAATAAATCTTCCTCATCACCATAGATACCCATTAAACCAGATGAGGTCATCAGCATCCTGGTGTCTGGAAACTCAAAAACTAAGGGTATAATGTTTTGCTACTGACCTTTGAGTCATCAAGCTCCAGTCTGCATAGAGCTTGACGAATGTAGTCCACAAATGATTTGGACTTCGAGTAGACATTTCCAACTCGCTTTTCACTGCAGGGTAAAAACACACCGATATAACTTATCAGTCAGTAATGTATTGTCCTGTGACATCCTATTTCTCAAATAGGAAATACATCTGCTACACACTTGTAATATATATATATATATATATATATATATATATATATATATATATATATATATATATATATATATATATATATATATATATATATATATATAGAAAGAGAGAGAGAGAGAAAGAGAGAGAGAGAGAGAGAGAGAGAGAGAGAGAGAGAGAGAGAGAGAGAGAATATATATATATATATATATATATATATATATTTATATATATATATATATATATATATATATATATATATATATAGATATAGATATAGATATAGATATATACATACATACATACATACATACATACATACATACATACATACATACATATATAGAGAGAGAGAGAGAGAGATGTGAAACATGCATGTAAGCTACATTTTACCTTTTAAAAGAGCTGTAGTGATCCCTTAGAATAACATGAAGAACTGCCCGGTAAAACAAAGACTCCATCTGAATCTGAAAACAACCAAACAAAAAGCTTTTTACCCTTATGTAACTAAGCTGCATGGAAAAGTTAACAGTTTCCTTTACATCAATCAGCAGCAAAGGGAATAGTTGAAGAGTTCATCTTACACTTTCAAAGCCTCATGCAAGACTTGCAAGAAATCTTTGATTGTATTAATATTTAATTACATTTATATTTCATACTAATGGTAAGTAGGGATCACATGTATCAGATCTGGCACAGAGCCTCAAGCTCTACATTTTAAATAAACATAATGACGTGAATCACAGCCTGAAATCAATAGTATAATTAACTGGCTGATTGTCTGAATGCAGAAAAAAAGGTGACAATGTGGAGGATTTGACATGGTTAACTTTGAATGGTTTGGGTAAGTGTGAAGCAATGATAGATTTGAGGACATTTAACTTCAATTCTTGTGCTATGATGACTAAATTTATGTTAAGGATTACAGTTTCGACGTATGTCTACTTACTCCTTGGCCAACTGTAACTCTCTCCAGTGCCTGTTTTTGGGGAGAGAATAAAAAGAAATAAAATGTTAGTATTTCATTAAAAGGAAATTGAACTTCAGCTGATATCAGGGGTAAAAAAAAAGAGAGAGAGAAAGAAAAAAGAAAAAGAAAAAAATATTTATCAAGACTGAATGTTACATAATACAGAATGGAAGTGTGAAAACAAACGTGACTAGAGAAAAAAAAAAGAAAGAAAGAAAGAAAAAAAAAGATACAGTTGCAATAAAAAGTATTTGAGCCCTTTGGGGTGAGTTATAAGGCCAATGGCCTTTTTGCCAATGGTCATGAACTGAGTTCTGATCTTCATTAAAGTCACTGGACAGTGTGGACGGAGTGGAAGCATGTTTTGATCTTCAACTGCTGCTTCTCAATAAGCAGTGGGAGCTGAGACCCTCCCCTCTTCAAAACACAGACACAGCAGTCCCTCCAAGCTGCAACTAGAGCAGATGACTGTGTGCAAATGAATCGCACTAATGTTTAAATGGTAAAATGGTAAATGGACCAGTACTTATATAGCGATTTTCCAGTCTTTCTGACCACTCAAAGCGCTTTACACTGCTAGTGTTATTTTAAGTATCGTTCAGGAACTGTTATGATGCAAAGCAAAAAAGACTAAACCAGAAAAAAATCTGCAAATGAAGAAAGCGTTTCAAACTGAGGCTATAAATGGAAGTGCACCAGACCTAAAGGTTTCAGTGGATGACAGCTCTATTGCTGACTTAAAGGAAAACAAGCAGGAGAAGCCACCAGGTTTCTGTTAGAGAACGCCAACAAGAAACGCCACCATCAGTGTTCTTCTTCAAAGGTGCAAGACACTACATAAAACATGTGGATTATATCTCTGACTTTTTTCTGTATTAAATTTTTCCTGTTTGAATGTAGTCTGATGTGTGTTTAACTTAGGACTCTGATGAAGGCCACAGCCAAAACATGTTGGACTGAGAATAAAGTCCTTCATGCTACAAGTGTTGCTGTGGTGTTGACCCTTTTAGACTTCTTTTCCCTTTCAGTGCACCTTGGAAGTGGGTTCAATAGTTTGTACTGAGTAAACCATATCTGCCAACAGAAAATATCATACTGCTTCCAACATTTTGTCACATCATTCAAACTCACCAAACATGCAGACATCCTGGCATTTCTGCCACAGAACCAAGATTGCTGGCGGAGGTACTGACTCAGAGGGAAACCACAAACACCATGCACTGTGTCTGTGAGGAAACACAGAGATATTAAGACTTAATTTATCAGCAGATTTGTAAAAATCCTCTTAAACATCAAAAGACTAATCCAGTGTCCTCTGGAATATTTCCATAGTTTTTAGGTTTTCTTTTTCTGCAGTGGCAGCAAAAAAATGAGACCAGGTACTGGAAACTCAGTGTGCTGGCTAAACAATAATTTAGTATACCTGCAACCTTCAGCCGGAAGAGTATTCTCAACAGCTGGCCTCATTTTGAAAGCCTCTGCACTCGGCTGTCACTTTAACACAGTGATAAGCTTATCTTTTTAAACAAAAATAAGTAAGTGCCTACCATCAAATTTGATATATGGATGGTTGATTTATGTTGTTGCCAGTAGCTTAATTGTTTGCCATCAAAATTTAGCCTCTTTATGTTAACTTAAACTATACATATGTATTATTAAGTTGAGCAGCAGTGATGTTATTTTTATTTTTTAACAAGAGAGACTGCAAGCTTATAAACAGTATTTTAGTTGATTAGCCTACTATTTATTTATTTTGACGTTGAATGTCTGTTCTAGGCTCGAGTGTTGAGCAACACAAAACAAAGTCCATATACACTGCTGCGGTGACATGACAGCGAAATGTTAAGAAAAACGTAAGTTAAAGAAGCTGTTCTTCGATTGTTGAATAAATGCATGTGAAATTGAATTCTGGTTACCTGACCAGTACTTATGTAGCGCTTTTCAAGTCTTCCTGACCACTCAAAGCGCTTTACACTGTCAGTCTCATTCACCCATCCACACCACATTCACACACTGATGGGAGGAAGTTCTATTGTAGTGTCCATCAGGTTTATCTAACCCATTCATACCCATTCACACACACCATTGACCAACAGTGGGAGCAATTTGGGCTTCAGTGTCACACTTCAACATGTGACTGTAGGAGCTGGTAATCGAACCCTCGACCTTCCACTTGAGAGGCGACAACTCTACCATTGATCCACAGCCACCTGAGAAATATTGGATGAATTTGTCGTTTTACAGGCATAAAGGTCCGTGTCTAATGGACTCCTTTTTTGTGTGTTTACAATTAGAAAAAAAAATAATAATAATAATAGTTGAGAGCACTCGAGTACTCGTTCATTAGGTAATCCAGGTAATCAAGTACAAGATTACTCAAGTGGCAACCTCCAGTCCGAACATATGAAACAATACGGAAGTGCTAAAGTCTGCTGTTCCCCGAGTGTCCACTTGAGGCTGGCTCCGGAAGTACGGGAAGTCACAAACACACCAAACTAATAAAAGCTGTTTTCACGGCCAAAAAAAAGCACATTTATAGCCTGGTACAAAGAATGTTGTCCATCCGAATCACTAATTCTACTAACAGCACGCACTGTACGGGGGTGAATTTTTTTCTAACTCTGCAGTTTCCACGATATTAAGATTGTCAGTCAAAAATCCATTTCAGAAACAGACGTGTGACGTCATGGAGACTAAGTCCATTAATTATACAGACTATGGGATTACTGCGATTTCCCATCCCTACTTAAATAGATTGTTAATGGTGCTTTTTTTGTTTTAAAACATGTTTTCAAAGCCAATGAACAATTAAAATTAGTAAGAAAACAATGATTAATCATTCAAAAATAAAATGAATAAAATAAAACTAATAGAAACAACAATCATAAACAATGAACTATATGTACATGGATATAGATGTTGTTGTTTTGTTCTTTACTTAATAACACCTAATAAATCATCTCTAACTGAAGCCTGTCTCACTCTGTGACAAGCTGTCACATGACTGTTGAACAGCAGAGCTCTCTTGCCCCTGAATCTTTTGGATCTGTTCCTCTTTGGGGAGGTCAATTTGGGGGAAAACACGTCTCTAATATTTGTCTCATTTGGACAGGTGATGAGGAAATGGAGCTCAGTTTCTATCTGTGCTGTATGACAGAGCTTACAGACTCTCTGAGATCTGTCGAACCACTGATTTCTGAATCCATCCGTTTCAATGGCCACAAGACCAGAGAGTCTGTATTTAGTGAGTTTTTTAGTGACTTTAGTGAGTGTCTGTCTCTTTAAGGGATCTTTAATTATACTTAAAAATTTTGCATAATTAAATTCTCTGTTTCTTGAGTTTCTAACATCCACTGATGGTGCAGAAAGATGCTGCAGATGCACCATCAGTCTGTGGTGTACAGGATGTTATTCTATGCTGCAGTCTGCTGGGGAATCAGTATAAAGTTCAAGGACACGAGGCAACTGGACAAACTGGTGAAAAAATCTGGGACTGTGATTGGAACCAGGTTAGACTCACTGGGTCTGTGGTGGAGAGATGCACACAGAGGAAGCTAGAGGCCAATATTAATCATACAGACCCTCCACTTCACAACATCTCTGTGGAGCAGAAAAACAGCTGCAGTGGACGGCTCATCTCTCTGCACTGCAGGACTGAGAGATACAGAAAATCATTCATCCCTGCAGCCATTAGGCTCCATAACGCTCAAGCCAATGGGAGATGAGCTGAATTAACCGTTTTATGTGACTGTTTCTTAATTTCAACTTCCAGACATTTGAATTTCCCTTCAGGGATTAATAAAGTATATTGTATTCTGTTCTATTCTTGAGTACCACTGTTTTCAATACACGGGTTTCTTCTCAATACAGACATCAGGATTGTCCTACAATGATGAGTTTATTGTAGTGTGTGTAAGCTTATATATTTTCTGTTCTCTAATGCAGACATCTTTTGAACGTAGAAGTATTGTTTTATTAATATTAGACTTTTTTTGTAATAAAGCAAGCATATCGCCTTTTCCGACTCAAGGGCTGCATAATGAATCTAATCGCAATAGTCAGTTTAGAGCATGTAATTATGTTATCACACAGAAGGCTACGTTTTGGGATTTGAATGGCTTCATGTGGCTGAATTTAAAACTGAACAGTACTGTACAAGTGTTTATGTTTTTCAAATTTACATTGTATAAACTTTATATTTGAAAAAATGTCTCGTTCACAACTTTCAATAATCTCTGCATGTTCCTTTATAACACAACATACAACCTCATATTAATTTTCATAATTTAAATTGCAATCATAACTCACAGTACTGACCAATACAATTACAATTGCACAGTTTTAGGAATTGTGCAGTACTAGTGTGAATGTGTGTGGTTACCCTCTCTGGCAGGATAAAACTCCTCAGACAGCAGGTGGTAGCAGCAGCCCACGCTGCAGACTGCAGCCAGCTCAGCTTTAGCCACAAACATCCTCAAAGTGCTGGGAGCCAAGTCACCACATGTGTGCAGGCCAACCATGACTGCATCCTGGAATTTGAAAAAGAGCACGCAAAGAAGAGGGGTAGGATTAGGAATGTGAGGGAAATAGAGCTGTGGAGGTAGACAGTGAAATGTACGTTGATAATGGGCTGTGCATCAGCACCATCATAACATCCCATACTTGAAGCAGTAATGCAAACTCCAGGCGCCGTCACATCTAAGGAGCTCTTATGGGGAAGCTCTATGGGCTACCCTCACTTGCACCAGCACAGCTTTGGTTTCAGTAATTATTCTTTGGCTTCCAAGGGCTTTGGTTGTATGCTCTGTGATAACACTCCCAATCAAAAAGCAAGGGAGCATGATTTAACTTCTCTACACAAGAGAATGAACTTTTATAGCGCTTTTTTATTTAGTCTGAACACTCACATTTCTTTCACACAGCTAGTCTCATTCACCCATTCACATCACACTGATGGCAAAAGCTTTCATGGTAAGGGACCATCAGTATTAGCTCATCTTAATCAGATAATTCTTGATCAGGGATCTGGGATCTAACCCCTGACCGTCTGATTGGGATATTCGTCCCATCTGTATCCCAGGATAAGTGCTGGATGAATGTCAGTGGCAGCCATGATGTCATCACAGTGGTTTACATCATACCTGTTTTTACTTTCAACACAGAATGTACAATGTGTCGTAAGTTGTTGGCTGTGGGTAGCCAAGGTTGCAGCCTCAAGCCCCAAGCAATGCCATGTCATTTGAGAGTATCACATGACATTTACGCCACAAGAGTTTTCACTCTTGTATTTTCTCACCTCAAGCTCATCGATGAGCTCCCGTAGCTCAGTTTCTGCAGTGACATAAGATGTTAGAGGTAGAAACACAGTGGCAGCACGGTCAGCTCTGTTTTTGGCTTTCCTTTCCAAGTTCTCCCTCTTCCTCCTCTCCCTTTCTTCAGCACTCAGCTGGCTAGAGTCCACTCTGGAGGGTGCAGTCTGAACCACATCGAATGAGAGAGCATTAAGGAAGAGATCGTCTGTTTCTTGGTGTGACTCTGAATGGCTTTCCACCACAAGGCTGATGTCTTGAAGACCAGCTAAGACCTCTTCTTTCTCCTCTTCCACAGACTTTGCTCCAGCTTCTCCATTGTTTTCTATTACCGGTACATCCTCCTGAGGTAAATCGGTGACCCTCTTTGCCTTTGCTGCCTTTGAATGTTTCTGGTACACTCTGGAATACTTCTTAAGCTTCCTGTTTCTCTCCTGGGCTCCATGTGTGTTGGTGTTGGAGGAGTCAATACCATAGACCTGCAGGCCGTACTGCAGGGACAAAAAGGAGCTCAGGTAGCCTTTCCCTGAGCCGACATCTATAACCTGTGCTGGGAGAAAACACAAAGGGAACACATGAAAAATCCTGTTTCTACAATGACTTTCTTTACTTTGTCACTGCAATAATAAGTAGGCTTCACCTGTTTGACTCCACAGTGCTGGGCCAAACACTTCACCACCTCAGACATAGACTGCACCTCGTGAGATTTTTTCAAGTTCATGAACTCATCTGGTTCCAGTTCAGCACCTGGGTTGGCAAGAACAAGAAAAAACACACAAATATTGACCAGTTCTTTAACTTCAATCCTTGACTGGTTTTTATCTGTCAGCAGAAAAAAAGGGTTGTTTCCCTACCCTTCTTTTCTCTGTGCACTTCGAGGGCATTCAGGAGTTCATCTCTGCTTAGACAGACTCCAAGGCCAGGGAGAGAGTGAGCTTTAGCTGCCTGCAGCAGTTCAAGGGTATCAACTAGTTGATTTGTGCCTTTGAAAAACCCAAATCTTGTCTCAAACTGTCCTGCTGAGGAAGAAAAATATATTAGAGTAAAGCTGCTGAACGGTTAGTTAGGCTTCCATGTAATTAACCTTTTTCCCCTTTAAAGATCAAATTTGACTGGTAACAATTAGTTTTTTGGCAGGTTCTCTATGAATAAAATATTATTAATAATAATAAATATAATACATTTCATCTGTGGACACCTTTCATGTCACTCCAGATCACCTTACATAGCAAAGTATAAAATAATAAAGAGTTCAGCTCCATAAAAACAACTACATAAAAAAATAACAGCAAACAGCAGAAGTGGATGATGTGGTTAAATAGAGAAAGCTAGTAGAAACAAATGAGTTTTAAGGTAAAGAGCAGGAATGTCATGAATGGTTTGTGGGTGAGAGTTCTAAAGATGAGGGGCAACACGGCTGAACGCTCGGGACCCCATTGAAGATAAACAGGCAGGAGGTGTAGAGAGGAGCATGGAGGAGGAAGTATGAAGAATGAGGGTTGTGTTACAAAGAAGAGTAAAAATATGAGGAAATAAGTGAACATATTCAACATGATACAACAAATATTTTAAATAAATAGAGTAAGCTCGTTCATACTCATTTTAATACATTTCTTGGAGCCGTCTTTAAGAAAGTAGTATTTACAGTACCACCATAAGAAGGATTTATTTCACTCTCTATGGAGAGAGTGGAACAATGTTTAACATGTAACCACAGGCATGCAACACTGCTCTTCCCATTCTTCCAGAAGTCATTTACCTTTGGCTTTGTGCTCTGGCACCCCCTGCTGCTCACTGTATGAGCGGATGGTAGACAGGACGACCTGAGGAGACACGGCCACAAATCGCTCCCACACATTGTGAGTGTAAAACTCCACCGTGTGCGCGTTGGCAATGCAAAGAGCCAAAGACAGAAACTGCTTCACTTCATCTATTCGTCGATGAATTTCTAGGAGGTTGTGTGGGGAGGATATCATGTTAAAAACCTCAGTTAGGAATAAATGAGTAACGGACGTACTTCAGAAGCAGATGACCGATGACGTGATCCAATCATAGACTAATAATATTAACATATATCTATACAGTATCCAAGACATAAGCAATCGATGGCAAATACCCCTCTCACTCAACTCTGCATCGGAAGCATGGGTGAAACGCAGGTACTGACTATATCTTCTTCTGCCGTTTTATGTCTGTCGGCACTCAGCATTTAAGTGCATTACCGCCACCTACTGTTGGAGACTGATCGGCGTTATTTCCGCTTAGTAAAAACTTACTTCATTCTATTTATCAACTGTCTATTTATGTTTAAGTCCATCAGTTACCTTAAATGAACTTACTGAAGTTGTATTGTTCCGTATCTTCAATAACTGTTTAAGTGTGATGCTCATTTTGATTGTTTATTCTGTAGCCTTCATTTAATTTAAAGTTAATTTTATATATAAAAACAACAATAGGCCAAAAAAAAATCAAAGGGAAAAAAATGTATGTGTTAGCCTGTTTCAGCAAGGTAAAAAAATAACATGTGAAAACTTGCCCGTCTCCTCAACTATGTATGTATCTGGGATTTCAGGCAAAGAGCTAACAAGTCATAATAATGTGACACTAAGTTATATTATGAGAAACTTGGTTGAAATTTTGAGATACTGAGTCAAAATTATGAAATACTATATGTTGAAATTTCCACTTTTTGTTCACATACGCTTTAATGTCAGTGATGTTTCTGCTTTCTGTCCTATCCAAGCAAAAGAAATGTTACTATTAAATATTATATATGTTATATATGTCAAACCTGAAATATGAGGTGGATAAATTACACTATTATACCATATACTAAATTGAAATATTCATATTGAATATATATAACTGCACAGTGGCCCATGGTAGCACTCAGTGGATCAGTGTTATTACCCTAATAAAGATCCAACATTTTTGGTCAGTGCTGTGCTCACTCAGTCGACTCATTAAACCTGACTAACAGACTAACTAATTTTGCAAACGTGATGTGATGCATAAAAACCTCCAAAGGGTTAACTATCCCTCAGTCTGTGCTGTCACTGCCAGTCCTGTTCGAGGAGTTTTCAGGCACCAGTGAACATCCTGCAGCCTCTGCTTGGGACTGGTGGAGAAAGTCTTTTCCAGCTTTGCTTCTTTTCCTGCCTCTAAACTCTGGACTGTTCCTTCTCATATGATGTGAAAGGATTATTCAGAGCTTGCATACAAATTAAAGGACCAGTGCTATAATTTTAAAGGTTAAGATAAAAGTCCCCTGCTTTTACAATTAGTACACGCACTCGTCCCCTGTAACTAGAAATACACTGTGCAGGGTGTTGTGGTAAATAATGATCCATTAATGTGCTCAATAAAAAGGTATTTACTTGTTAGCACACAATTTTGCTACTTTATATTAATATATATTATATATTTTAATAAAATCGGACACAGGACTCTGTAGTAAAACAAACACACAAACAAATAATATTATTAATAATTTATTTAAATAACACTTTTCAATACAGTCACAAAGTGCTTCACAATAAGCAGTAGAAATGAAAGGCCAAACAGCTCTCCTTCAGTGAATCCAAAAGTTTTAGAGCTCCCCCTGGTGACTGGCTGCTGTACAGACCTTAAAGTTTGCCCGTTGTACTGTAATGGATGGAACATTTCTCGAAGTGAAAAATCAAATTTGACACAAGTATACTAAAAAAAGAGTTAGTCCTCTTGAATGCTCTCACAGATCCTTGAAAAGTCTGAAATGTGAAATGTCTTAAATCAGATTTTTAAATCTAATGCCATAGAAATCACTATTTTTAGTCACGAGAGGTCCTGAATTTTAAAGAGAGCGTGTCTGAATACTTTCTCTAATCTATAATGTCAGGTTAACATAGTGAATTTTTTCATTCTCTTTTTTCTTTTTGGATTAGTTTTACAGCAGCTGGTGATCTTTTCACTCACAAACCACCAACAGAAGAGAGAAGGAGAAGAAAATCAAAACATGCAAGTTTGAGGAAATTTGGCTTCAATCTTAAAATGACAATGAATGGCATGGGGGTGAGTGTGGGGTGTTTTGGGTAAAATGTCTAATGGAGCTGGGAGAAGAAGAAGAAGAAGACTTACCATTGGCTCAAATATTCTAAGTCAGGGAAAACTGTCTCCATTTGGACAAGCTGTTCTGTGAGTCTGTTGACTGAGGAGCGTCCATAAAGGACTTTTTAATCAAACCCCACACATTCACACACCGGTGTGATGTTTTCCTTTCAGGTCACCCTCCAGCGTCTCTTTTTTTTTTTCAAAGGTCACTATTAACTCTCTACTTCTGAGCACCTGAATGTTGATTTATATCATCCTAAAATACTGTTTCATTATAGTGGAATTCTGTCTGAGACAGCTCACTGCAGTATGGTGTACAGAAACTGTTTATTATTTACAAGACAAGCATAAATCATCACAAACTTCGGCATTTGCTCCTCATTTTAACAGTGTGCAACATAATGCAGAGAAAATACTATCAAATGGCAAAAAACATATGTAGTGACAGCTGTACCATGGACATTTAATTTCAAACATTACAACAGCAGGTAAAACATATTCTCATGGGCTTAATTTACACAGTAATAACTACCCTTATTAAGTTTTCCTACATGTATCTGACTGTTTATCATCTTAGGCACACAGCTGTGCCTAAACACAGCTCACACAGGGCACATGAGGATCCGTTGGTACAAAAGAGAGTTTGTAAGGAGCAGAGAGGGCAGCCTGTGGGGAAATTTATAGCATCACAAGTTCTTTGAAGATACTTTTATGTAAGGACAGACTTCTAAAATGATCTAGACTTACTTTACAATCCCCCCTGTGCTGAACACCAACGTAGTTTATCAACAAATTATGAAACATCTGCTAAGCTTTTTACAACTCAGGAATGAAAAGGAAACACATTTGTGGAGAGGTTACACTTCAAGATTTCTGTACCAAAGTGAAAGTAATTTAGCTTAAATAAAGGAAGTTTTCATTCATCAGTTCCTTCTTTGCTAGCTTATATACAGTGCACTAACACTAGAAAACAATACTGAGCGGCCTGACTCAAAAGATAAGCAAACAAATGTACAATGTTTCTTCCAGTGTAGAATTCACAGTAGTCTTGACTCTCAGTTGTTGTTTTTTTTTTAAGAAAGAAGAAAGAGCCACCTTATGAAGCTATTTTAAAAGTCTGAGCATATTATAATCATTATAATTACATAATAAGCAGATGATTATTTACTTCTCAGTCCTCCAACACAATCTAAACTGAGACATATATCCTGCACAGTTTTAGTGTACTGATTGGTTTTCAACATCAATGTTCCTTAAGCTTCTCTTCTTTCAGGAAAGATGTTCAATCCCAGCTCCACCAGTGCCCCCAGCAGCATGGTCCACAGAGGTATACACACAAACGTCAGCTTCACATCTACCAGTTTCTCCAACTTGGCACACAGCGTCAGGCAGAAGCCAAGTTTGAGCAGCATGGCCGTCAGGTACCAGGCTCGCAGACGCAGGTCTGGGGAGCCGTTGCGTGGGTCGTAACCAGGCTTGCAACGGCCTGCCATCTTTATAGCTAGCATGAGGATGAGGATGCCATCGAAAACCCAGACTGGGAGGAAGATGAGGAACCAGTTCCACTGCACCTGGAGTGAGGAGAGAAGTGAGATTGTATTAGTTGCAGAACTGATGAGTGAGACTTTAAATAATGAGTGACTGACTAAATCACATTAAGGTTTTCAGATAAGACTCCTGACATGCAGGAGCTGGTATAGAAGTAAGAGACATAATCTTCACCTTCCCGTCCAGTTTGAGTACCAGCATGATGAGGAAGACCAGGGTGAAAACCCAGGTCAACAAAACCCTTTGAGCAAGAGACATCACAGTGTCAGGAGACTGAGCACAGGGAGAAACAGAAAAGGTAATGCTGTCCCAACAAAACACCTGCAGAAACGAGGGAGAGTGTCATGGAGTATACTGATAAGAATATCCACAAAGAATGTTTGAATGTTTGAAGCGAAATAAAGCCTTGTGACGTCAAATAATGCGTCATTAACATCAGATATAAAGAGTTTTTGGTCATATTGTTTGTTTTTAGCCTTTTTGGTGGCTAGCTGCTACAGCAGCAGCAGCATTTAGCATTTAGTTGTTGATTTAGGCAGGATAGAGTCCAACTTACCTCAGCGTACAACGAGATCTCGGGTGAGCATATTCGTTTCCTTGCATGGCACAATCATAAATTCACAATATTTTTCACGCATTTCACGTATTTTATCACAAAACGTGCCCTAAATAAAGCGGGGTAGACGAAGGGATTCTTGTTCCGTTATCTCTTTCGCCCCCGCCCGTACTCAAAGCTGATTGGTCCAAGTCTTAACGACGTCATATTTGTTAAAGGCTGACATTCTAACCGTAAAGTGTATGATAACGCGCAAGCGTAACTGGAATCTCAGATGGTTTGGTTTGAATTGCTTTAATTCTTTTATAATATAATATAATATAATATAATATAATATAATATAATATAATATAATATAATATAATATAATATAATATAATATAATATATAATATAATATAATATAATATTATATATATATATATATATATATATATATATATATATATATATATATATATATATATATATATATATATATATATAATCATGTTTTACTAAATATAATTCAGTTGCTTTGAATTTATTTTATTTTTGTCTCTGCTGTCCTGCATCCTTTCCCTCAGCAATGTAATAAATGGAAAGAGATCATTGATCTTTATGTCACTGATGTAACTGCAACGGCACGTTGAACTAATGGAGACAAATACTCAGACCTGATTAAACGATGGATATAATTCATAACTTTATCCTGCAAAGCAAACTGAACTATTAAGCGCATTTTTACCTACTTGACAAAGCTTTTTTTCTTTGTAGGGAGGTTTAACGTCCACTAGATGTCAGCAGAGATCTCTTTATAACACATTCTTGTGTTTAGTATTTTTATTGTCATCATTCATTACAAAAAGCGTCATTTTAATGTTTGGGGGTTTTTATTAAACATTTTTCTTCATGTCAGTTAGTTTTTTCGTCGGACTGGTAATTGAAGCTGTAGAATCTTTCCCCTAATTGACAGTTTAGTTGTGACGTTTATTATTTAAAATGCAATTGCGTCTCTACGCTGCGGTTTACGGTTCGGGGCTGAAGTTGTATTTTTGCAGTGAGACGCTGAAAGGGAAAAGCTTCAAACATCGATGAGCAGACAGTCAGCATCTCTTCTTGACAGTAGGGAAGGCTAACCAGCACCGTGCTGAATGTAAAACCTCTGAAAGGCATCGTTTGGATCTGCGTTGGAAGCCCGGAGCTCCCTTTTCTGTGAAGTAGGTGAGACTGAGAGGGTGCATGGTGTGTTTCGAGCATCAGAAACAGTCAGGATTTCAGTGTTTGGTCAGCTGTGTGGGCTCTTTGTGCCTGCCGGTGGCTTAGCTAAGTGTGTAGCATAAAATGAGCTAGTAGCAGAGAGAGGAGGATAAGGAGGAAGACTGCATAAAGTGAACCATTAAAGACTGTCTGAAAACACTGAGGCTACACGCTCATGCTAGGACATTAGCTTCACTTGATTTATGTACTGCTCTGCACAGGTCATGTCCTGTACAAGACAGAAAATATACTTAGCTTCATACGCTATTTCTGAAGGACTGTAATATTACTGCCTGACATGACACGTTTAAGCCAAACCATCTTAATAACACACTCTACCTGCTTTGACTCTGTCACTGTCCTCTTTCTACTGCATTCAAAACAAATGAATCCCCCCTGTAAGGACCCAAAATATTTGATCTTCTTTGATGAATGTCCCCTCTGTTGTATTGCAGAGATGGGCCAATCCAGACTCAGATTTTTAAGGACGTAAAAGAAACATTTATCTTAATATAAAAATGGTAAAATCGCCGTTTGATACTTTATTTCTATCATGCAAGTATTAAATTGATCAGGAAACAAGAGCCATTCCCAAGGTCTCCTGTAATATGAGGTAACCATCCATAAATAATGTTTTCTTTGCCTTGGTGGAGTTTTAGCTTTTAACAGACCAGTCAAGCCAACAATTCTCCAAAATGAATTCCCTATGTTATTGCTATCATTAAATAGTTCCTATCTCAGGCAGTTATTCACGTGTCTTTTGAATTAATGTGAAAGATTTTGGTGGAAAGATGAAAATCAGAACCAGATTTAAGCAGAATAATGTGGGGCTATGAATAAATATTGATTTTGCGTTATTTGATTCTGCAGCTATCAGTGCTTGGCATTGTGTGTGTGTGTGTGTGTGTGTGTATATATATATATATATATATATATATATATATATATATATATATATATATATATATATATATATATATATATATAAGTAATACTCTATTTTTTATGACTCAGTGTAAGGAAGGGCCTAAGCATGCCCTTCCACTTAGGACACACAAAGGCTCAAAATCACCCTTGTCTTCTTTGAAGAACTTCCACATTGTTGTACTGTAGAGGTGGGCCATCCAGCCTCAGGTTATAAATAACATAAATGAAATGTGTCTTAAGTTAAAGGGCCAGTAGTGCAATATGAATAGGTAAAATAATGCCTTTTAAATCCGGTCATCAAGAATGAAGTTAATAAGAAAACAAGAGTCATTCCCTGTTTCTTCTTCAGATAATAATATGAGGAAGTCATTAAACCATTCCTGTATCAGCCAATTATATTCCGAAGGAAGAAAATCAGAACCATATTCAAGCAGACTTGTGTAGGGCTTTGACAGTTGATTTGGTGTAAATTAATCTGGTCACTTGTGCCAAACAGCTATCATATGTCATCAGCCATGTGACATTTGTCACTTTAATTTTTACTTTAGTGTTTGTACCCTTCAGTTCAGTCAAGTGACCAAATGACCCTGCCATTCCCACCCCTAGACCCTTGGTTGGGGTCCATTATAAAACCAAGAATGCAGTACATTAGCATCAGCTGTATGAAACCATATGATAACAAACAGCTTTCAGTCTGTAGCTTCACACCCATTTCTTGGAAATCAGATCCTGTCATGTGAGGGAAATATTTTCATCCGTATGTTTGCCTCATCTATTGCTGCACTTGTCAGACACGACTTTGTTTGGACTGAAGCCAAACGTGAACATTTTAGTTTCACCTGCAGGCAGTCAGGTAAACACTGTTACACGTGGATGTCTAAGCAGAATTTTCAAGATTGGCTTCACAAAATCTGAAACATAAATAGAGGGAAATACAGCAGTTTATGTCCGTCAGTTAAATGCAGATTTGTTTTTACGATTCCAGTGAGGTTAACAAAGCCTTTATGTACCCTGGAGCAAGATACTCCTATGTAAGTTGTGATTGCAGAAACAAACCGGTTTGTTGTTTATTACTTGTTGACAGACATGAGGAAGGATGGAATCACTGGTACTGAAAGCATTGTGTCACACCCAGGTGACTTTTTGCACACCTGTGAATCCCGACATGCATTCATGCTCACACACTTTGACAGAACTTTTCAGTGCTAACACCTTTGACGTGCTGGTTGATTTACCATTTTCAGGGTCTTGTAGCACCTGTCAGTCAGTGTAGCTGTGCAGCACATCAGCGAGCTCAGTCCATATATGTGTGTTTATTTTTATATCCATGCATTTTTACTAAGTGAACTGTTGTGGTCCCTGTGATTGACTGGCGACCAGTCCAGGGTGTACCCCGCCTCTCACCCTAACTCAGCTGGGATAGGCTCCAGACACCTGCGACCCTGAACAGGATAAGCGGTATAGAAAATGAATGAATGAATGAACTATTGTGGTTTCTAAATGGAGTGTCTAAGTGTTTGTGTGTGTGTATTTCCATCATCCACAGACCCAGACGGCCGTCTGTTGTCAGAGCAGTGTGTTCCTTTGTATTTCTTTATATTTCTTTGTATTGTTCGCCCTCTCAACCCCTTCTTCTCTGCTCCCTCGTTCTCTCCTCCTCTCTGTCTGACTCCCTCAGACGATGCTCTGTCTATTGTGCAGGCTGTACTTGCCTGCAGAGCCTGTTACATCACCAGCTGCAATGTAGTTACATCACACACTAGACTGTCCTATCATCCTTTATTACAGCTGCAGAGTGGCCTGTGAGGCGGTGATATAATTCGGAGAAATTAAGCTGTTGCGGTGGTGAGAGTGCATGGACAGGATTGCAGAGAAAAGGTCAAGTGGCTTTTGCAGAGGAGTGGGCCGTTCTCATCTCAGCTGCGCTGTGCTGCTGTGACAGGTAGTGTGGATGATAAGATAAAAGATGCTCTGTTAGGATGAGCTTCTGGTGCTCAGATTAACTTGATGAAATCATTTCTTATACACAGGAGGGAGAGTCTTTACCTGCAGCACTTTGGTTCCTGGAACAATCAGTCTTTCAAATGTAGAAGGAACATGGCTGATAGAAACAGATACCAATATCTGTACATCTGAATGTACAGAGATTGACCTTTTCCACATGGTTTACTGAGACTCCTGTAGCATGAAGGAAACCTTAATGTTGTTGGAAACACATGCAGTATTCATGCTTTGTCAAATCAAGTATTTGATGTATGAGAGAGCTTTGGTGTTCAGATCCTGATCCTGCCATAAAACATGCTGACATATTTTGCCTCATGCTGTGCGATATAGACTATTTTTTTTTTTTTTTATCTCGATACAGGTAATTTTATATCCTTTATATCCTTTCATATCCCGATATAGTATTTTTCCTTAAAATGACATGAAATGAATGGCAGGTTTCTCTTTACTTTTTCCATTTATGTACGCAACACATATTGTGTATGTATGAAAACAATAACATTTACAAAAGATAAATTAAAATAAAGCACAAATATCCAGTGGACAAGTACAACTCAAAATATCTGGCAGTACAACCAGTTTTCAAGGAATGCAGTTAAGTGCAAAGACTTGAAACGAATTCAATAACAATAACAAAGTGCTTGCTGTAACATTTCAGTATCCTTACTATTTAACAAGTGAATTTTGATCTGGCATGTTGTATCTGGGGTCAAGTGTTTTCACCAGCGCCCTGAAGCCCTTTTTTTGGACAGTATATACTGGGGCCATGTCTTGACATATGAATTTTGCTATGACATCTGTAATTTTGTGGTGTCTGTGGGTCTGCTTGTCATACAGGAAGCCTTTAGTCAACAGCTGTTTCCTACTCGTTTGTTGTGTTTTTTTTTTTCTGTTCATCACTTTGTGGTTTTGATGTCACATTAGCACTTTGTCGCAGCTTCACGCAGTCTCTGGACAGTTCTTCACGCCGTGTCTTTAAGTGGTAGAAAAGATTAGATGTGTTCAAATCACAAGTAATGACATGTTGGCGACTGTTTTGCAGATTACTGTTTTCTGGTCAATGTCTGACTTTTTAAAACCAAACCAAAGCCACACCATAGAATTGTGGTTCCCTCATTTTGGCACCAAGTCCTCTTTTGGTTCTGTTTCTACTATTTTTCTCTGTCAAGCTCTTCACATCTGCAATGGTGCTCACATCCATGCTCTATCAGTGCAGTAAGTCAGTCTTTGCTGGTGATGTAAAAATGCTACAGCAAAGTAGTAGTGGTGCTGCAGTTTCACTCACCTGCATTCATTGCTCATGTAATGTTATTGAAGCAGCAGAGTGAGACCAATACCCCACACATAAAAAACAATAACGACAGAGGGTTATATCGTACGGTAGATGTTTTTATATTGCACTACCACTTACATTGTAATATCGCACCGCACTACTTTTGCCCATATTGTCCCCTAATGGAGAACATTTTCCTTGGCCAGTGTTACTGCCTGGCTCAAGGCAGACAACAAGAAGGGAGGAGCAAGAGGGGTTGTCACATCAGCAGCAGAGTTTGCTGATGTTTACGCTGCAATTAATACTGCAGAAAACTGATCACTGATCATCTGATATCAAGAGACACCTGAGGGACAGGTGAGCTTTGATTTTATCAGTATGTGATGATGGAACAAGGAGGTTTGAGCCACTTAGTGAAAGAAATAGTTCACAAATAGAGCATCCATTATTTTAACAGTTAATAAATGTCAGTAAGAGCTGCTGGCCCCACACGAGGTTCTGACCAATGACAATCAAGTATTTAACAAAGCTAAGTAATGAATGGAAAAGCTTTCTTTAGTTATGAGAATCTGACTCGTGTTACTACCAAGCGGCAACCTCCGGTCTGAAAATATGAGGCAATGCGGAAGTGCTAAAGTCTGCTGTTCCTCGAGTGTCTGCTTGAGGCTGGCTCCGGAAGTACCGGAAGTCACGTACACACCAAGCCAAAAAAAGCTGTTTTCATGGCCAAAATAAGCCTATTTACAGCCTGGTACAAAGAATGTCTCCTGTCTGAATCGCTAATTTCGCTAACGGCACGCACTGTAGGGGGGGTGAATTTTTTTCTAATTCGGCAGTGTCCACAATATCAAGCTCGCCAGTTCGTCCAATCAGAGGCACAGCTCAGATCACGTGATTGTGGAGCGTCCTATGGTTGTTACTGTGGTGACCCACAGCACGCCTCATTTCCAATATGGCCGCGCCGGCCGTTTTGCTTCAAAAGTCAGTTTAAGGAACAGATGGGTGACGTCGCGGAGACTATGTCCATTAATTATACAGTCTACGGTTACTACACAGCTGAAGATTGCACTCAGGAACAGTTTTTGCACCAAGGTCTGACTTGCAGGTGACATGTGGTGTGATATTAAGTAGCGTGTTACCTGTTGTTATAACTTGTTAGGATAATTCATGGTGAGAAAAGTTTGAGGATAATCACATGATGATTAAAAGAAGATCATGAAAGAGCTGCTGTCTGTCTCCTGATTTTCCACAAGAGCTTCATTGTTTGAAAAAAAACTGACAGAAAGGACTTGGCTGTCTGTTATTCATTATTGATTCTAGGAGTTGTGTGTGTGTGCGTGTGCATGTGTGTATGTGCGTGCGTGTGTTTGTCTGGAAGCAAACTGTGTTTGTAATCAGTAAGCGACACCATTCAAAGCAAACCCACCAAAGTGCTTCTTGATATTGATGAAAGACCAAGAGAAAAATGAAGCCCATGTGGAAGTGCTAAAAGTTACTTTTCATGGTGAATCCTCTAGAGGCTGGCTGGAGGAAGACCAGAAGTCACAAACACACCAAGCCAAAAAAAAACAGACTTTTACAGCAATAAACACATATTTACAGCCTGGTTCATAAAACAGCTTGGGTCTGAAACAATAATTTCGTTATTGGCGCACACTGTACGGGGGGGGTTTTCTCTGACTCCGAGACAATATAAATATTACAGGTTTGTCCAATCAGAGGCTGAGCTCAGCTTACGAGACTGATGGGTGCCCTATAGCTGTCAGACAGGAAGCTGTAAGTCCATATCATATCCAAGATGGCCATGTCCAGTGATTGGCTTCATTTTACGTCCATATTTGTTACAGTCTCTCGAACACAAACATGCAACCAAACACACACACACTCACACTCACACTCACACACACACACACACACACACACACACACACACACACACAGCCACTTTTGCTTTGAATCTCAAATCATCCCAGGCCATAGTCTTGACTCTCTCTCTCTCTCTCTCTCTCTCTCTCTTTCTGAATGTCCAGCAGCTCCTGTCCTAATTTGGCTGTGAGGACCAAACACCAGTCAGCTGCCCAGCCACACTAGAGGTGAGTTCTCTGTCTGTGTGTGTGTTTCTGTGTGTGTGTGTGTGTGTGTGTGTGTGTGTGTGTGTGTGTGTGTGTGTGTGTGTGTGTGTGTGTGTGTGTGTGTGTGTGTGTGTGTGTGTTGCAGTGTCTTTACTAGCGTTGTTGTTTTGTATGAGTGCTGCATGCTTAAACAACCCCTCTTCTGTTGCTGTGAGGGTGTTAGATCACCCCCTCTATACACACACACACACACACACACACACACACACACAGAGTACAGTGCCTCAGAAAGGAAACCTTAAACTGGTATCCACAGATTTATTTATCTGAGGTTCCGCTCAGATTTTGGTCTATTTGATTTCTGTTTCATGTCCAGTTTGTAGAGGCTGGTGTGATTGTCTGAACTGATTAATCCTCTTGTAAAGTTTGGATGCCTGTGTTGCAGTTCAGGAAGTCAGCAGTCTGATTTCACATCTTGCAGTGGGTCCTTACTCCTGACATGTCTGACACTGGCATTGCACAGCATAGCATTGGATACTCACTGTCTACACTGCATCCACCAAGCATGCGTTCTGTTACGTCATGTTAAAATGTTGTTTCTACCTGTGTACAGGAGACAAGCTGAATACAGGAGTGTCTGAGGAGTGTGTTCAATCTAAAGTACGTTCTCCCCCCTCATGAATTAATGGAAAATAACGAATTGGGATCAAAATAGCACGTTGCTCAGGACACTCTGAATCTAAATCTCAGAATTTTCTAATTTTACATTATCTCCATTGTCCTCACTGTTGTTCGGACTGACACTGCCTTCTCTGATCTCCCCCCTGCAGTTGTTTTGTTCAGATTTCTTACTTACTCTTTTTTTTTTTTCTGTCACGACTGTTTCTCCAGTTATTTCTTCCACCGGAGCTGAGCCTCTTTAATAATGAACTAGCTTACTGTGGAGTGTGTTGCTATATAATTAGACCCTGTATAGGTCAAGTGTAGTGTCACTTTGTGTCACCTGAAATTGTCAGGGATTTACCCTACATGATGGAAAAACATGCTCTGCATCCCTTACCACCCAGCTGACACACACGCATACACGTACATTTACAGTATACACACACTCAGAATCCCCTCTGACACCTCTGACCCTCCATCCTGGATTGAGTGGTGTCTCATTTCCTTAAGGCATGTACGCTTACTTAAACACACGCATGTGCCTCCCTTGGCCCTGCTCAAAGATGTAACCTGCACCCGTCATGAAATATAGAGCACCCAGAGAGAGAGGGAGAGAGAGAGAGAAGCTTGAGTTACACATCACGAGTTACTCAGCTCATGAAGGAGGTCTCCTCATGTGCTCATGTTTTCAACAGAAACTTAAGACTCACAGAAACCTTGACTTTGAAGATCCTCTTCTAAAATCGTATGAAGTCTGTTAATTTAATCTGACAAATATAACTTTGGAATCTTAAAAAACAGTTTTGATGTACAAAACCCAAAACCAGTGAAGTTGGCACGTTGTGTAGATCGTAAATTAAAACAGAATACAATGATTTTCAAATCCTTTTTAATTTATATTCAATTGAATACACAGCAAAGACGAGATATTTAATGTTTGAACTGAGGAACTTTATTTTCTTTTGCAAATAATCATCAACTTAGAATTTAATGGCAGCAACACATTACGAAAAAGTTGCCACAGGGTCATTTTTACCGCTGTGTTCCATCGCCTTTCATTTTAACAACACTCAGTAAACGTTTGGGAACTGAGGAGACCAATTTTTGAAGCTTTTCGGGTGGAATTCTTTACCATTCCTGCTTGATGTACAGCTTAAGTTGTTCAACAGTCCAGGGTCTTCGTTGTTGTATTGTTGTATTTTACGCTTCATAATATGCCACACAATTTAAATGGGGGACAGGTCTAGACTACAGGCAGGCCAGTCTAGTACCTGCACTCTCTTACTACAAAGCCACGCTGTTGTAACACGTGCAGAATGTGTCTTGTCATTGTCTTGCTGAAATAAGCAGGGACGTCCCTGAAAAAGACGTGGCTTGGATGGCAGCATATGTTGCTCCAAAACCTGTATGTACCTTTCAGCATTAATGGAGCCTTCACAGATGGTCAAGTTAGCCATGCCATGGGCACTAACACACCCCCATACCATCACAGATGCTGGCTTTGAGACTTTGACCTGAGAACAATCCAGATTGTTCTTTTCCTCTTTGGCCTGGAGGACACCACGTCCATGATTTCCAAAAACAGTTTGAAATGTGGACTCGTCAGACCACAGCAGACTTTTCCACTTTGCGTCAGTCCATCTCAGATGAGCTCGGGTCCAGAGAAGCCGGCGGTGTTTCTGGGTGTTGTTGATATATGTCTTTGTCTTTGCATGGTAGAGTTTGAACTTGCACTTGTAGATGTAGTGATGAACTGTGTTAACTGACAATGGTTTTCTGAAGTCTTCCTGAGCCCACGTGGTAATATCCTTTACACAATGATGTTGGTTTTTAATGCAGTGCTGCCTGAGGGGTCAAAGGTCACGGGCATTCAATGTTGGTTTTCAGCCTTGCTGCTTATGTGCAGAGATTTCTCCAGATTCTCTGAATCTTTTGATGATATTATGGACTGTAGATGATCCATCCATCTTCTACCACTTATCCGGGTTGTCGGGGTAGCAGTGTCATCAGTGAAGTCCAGTGGCCCCTTTACCCAACCACTTCCACCAACTCCTCTGGTGGGATACCAAGGCTTCTCCTGGATGTCTGAGCTCTGAACCCTATCTCTAAGGCTGAGCCCGGACACCCTGCAGAGAGAGATCATTTCAGCCGCTTGTATTTGTGATCTTGTCTTTTCGGTCAGTACCCACGGCTCATGACCATAGGTGAGAGTTAGAACGTAGATTGACTGGTAAATCGAGGGCCTTGCCTTCTAGCTCAGCTCCCTCTTCACCACAACAGACCGGTATAGTGTCTGCATCACTGCCAATGCCACTCCAATCTGTCTGTCAATCTCTCGCTCCATTTTCCCCTCACTCATAAACATGAACTTGAGATACTATTACAGCACTATACTGCCAAAATGAAAGAACAAATATGAGATTTGCCTTTTTAGACTGGAGGTTGCCGCTTGCTTTTGTGAGAACTTTCACAGTGCGTAGAATATCTGTCTGTGTAAGCAATACCATGAACCCTGAACACTGAACACACTCAGAATCTGAACTCAGAAATGGGCTGTAGCAACTGAAGGAGACGCATATCAAAGCAGGAGAGTCATTATGAAAAATGGCTGACCAAAGTTCGCATGATGAAACTAGTAAAATAAAATAACTTATGTGAGGCATTTCCACAGCCATTCTTCAGGAATCTTTGAGCGGAATTCAGTGTTTCACCATCCATTCTCATTTACCTTCCCCAGCCAACACACAAAGAACAGCCATTCATAAAAGGAGAGGACAATAACCAATTACGTTTAGGGATGTGATGACAACTGGGTCCGCCCACCTACTGCCATAAGAAAATCTATTTGTGAGCAAGAGAATCCACTCGCGAGTGAGCAGGTGAAAGTCTAGCGAGTAGGAGAGCAATGACAGTGGTTGTGTGGTTTCTTAGATTGTTCACACAGACAGAAATATTCTGCATACGAGCATTGTGAAATCTCTCACAAAAGTAATTTGCTTGCGCAAATGTTTGACCCACGCAGGAGTAAAAGTAATCTGCAAGCTTGAATGTTTGACATGCGGGTGTGGCTCCTCTGCAGCCATGCGCGCAGATCTCATATTTGCTCTCAAATTTTGGCAGTTTAATGCCATTCTAGATACTTAAACTCTTCCACTTGGGGCTGAGATGGTCTCCCAACCTGGAGTGGGTTGTCCAGCTTTTCTTGTGACTGTAGATGATGGAGTCCATCAATTTTTTGCAATTGTATGTTGAGAAACATTGTTCTTAAACTGTTGGACTATTCGCTCACGCAGTTGTTCATAAAGTGGTGAATCTTTGTTTGTGAATGACTGAGCCTTTCAGGGATGCTCCTTTTATACCCAATCATAACACTCACCTGTTTCCATTGAATCTGTTCACCTGTGGAATGTTCCAAACATGTGTTTCAAATTAAAAATGAATGAATATTTGTAAAATAAATAGATAAGTAAATAAATAAAGTTTATCAGTTTGAACAATAAATATCTTGTCTTTATAGTGTATTCAGTTGAATATAGGTTAAACAGGATTTACAAATCATTGTATTGTTTTTATTTACATTTTACATGACTTCCCAACTTCATTGGAATTGGTGTTGTACATCCAGCTTGTGAAACCCTGGCTCCTGCTGCAGCCGTTGGAGGGATAAAGGAGCATATTCTGTTACACATCACAAGGTTTAGGAATCACACACCACCCTGACCAATGTTAATGAGTTTCTCCTCTGCTCTGCTGGACTGGAGATAGAAACAGTGTCTCACCTTTTAAGGTAGAATTAATGCAAAGGAGGTCAGGTGTGAAAAAATCTCATTAAGCATCCAAAAGTCAGAGAAGTCAAAGCTTGAGACACAAAGTCGATTGCAGGACTGATGTTCAAGTTAATGTAGTCAAAATCAAGAAATATATCCCCTGAGATAATCCCAGGTTTCATATCAAATCTGTCAAGTTTATCTTTTATTACATTTGAGAAGTAGCTTCAGCCATGAAATCTGAGAGGTTGAGCCTCACTGCTTGTCTCCAAAAAAACTTGATGATCTTCATCTAATATCTTGTAAATTTTAACTAAGCACAGAGAGGATGAAGTCCCTGATCACCAACCCTTAGCTGATTTTGATTTTGTCACTCATTACAAATCAACAGTGCTTGTGTTTCTTGTCTGTAAGTAGTCAAATTGAAAAGGCAGGAGCTGGTGGGTTGTTGCATAACTACAAAATTAAATGTTATGATGTCATGACAAATACTCCTACTCATCACACACACACACACACACACACACACACACACACACACACACACACACACACACACACAACTTGCACTCCTACTTTTCAGGAGATACACTCAGTAATACACCGTACTCACCAAACCAACGCTCTCAGCGCCCATGAGTTTTGCCTTGTGTATGTGTTCGCAGGCAGCAGTGTGTGTATTTATCAACATTTACACACAAACAAAAACTCTAATTCATAGTGAACTGTGAGCATCTGATTGGATTTTTTTTATAACCCTCCATTAAAAAATCTCTGAATAGATGACATCTACAGCCTCAGCATTAATGAGTGAATTTAAACAACTTATCAAACATTTTACAATACAGCTCCAGAATCTGAATCCTTTATAGGTTGATGCTGAGTGCGAATAAGGAAGAACTATCACTAAAATGCAATATAAATTAAGAATAATTTACAATTCAATACCACTTGTGCAATAAAAATGCACACAAGCAGGAAACAATAACTTTACCCTTTGAACCCTAGGTCCCCCAATTGGGGGTCTTTGAGGTCACTAATGCACGAATCCCGAAAAAAAATTTCGTCCTGTTGCAAATCAAATTACACAGCAGAACTTGGTCTACAAAACTATCTTAACCTTTTTTACATGCCACAACCACAACTCAAAAAACAACTAGATGAAGTCACAACACATCAAACCTGGTACATCTCCACTGTGTCAACCCATTCACTACGTTTCCGGCTCTACCGCTGCAGCGCTGCATACTGAAAAAAAGATCAACACCTCGGATGAAAGCATAAGTGATAAAAGACAAAGGTCTCTACACTACACCAAAGTATCAGAGAAATAGAGGCCAAAGAATCACAAACACTAAAAGAGTGCACACACACACACACACACACACACACACACACACACACACACTGCCCTCAATTAAACTATGGCCCACATAATACACTCAGTCTTACTTGACCGCCCTCTTTTCTCTCTCTCCGTCTGTCTGTAAATGGGTCAGTTCTGTTAGACCACTGGTCACAGACCGTGTAAGCAGACTGTGTGTGATTATGAATGTGTATTTGTGCATGAGTGTGAGTTACATACATGGAGAAATTCTTTGAGGGCTTTGTAATAGAGCACGTTTGTGAATGCAGCTTGTTGTTGAGGAGAATTTACATGGAGTCTTTTTTTTGTATGAAAGTAAAGTAGAAAATATGAATCAAAGCATGTGAGAGGACTACTGTTTTCTATGAATCCCATGACCAGAGATGACGCGTAGTGTGTGTTTGTCTGTTTGTGTATGTGTGTGCTGTCCAGGCTCTGTTCCTGAAACCACCCTGAGTGTATTTTTGGATCTCTGAATGTGTGGTTCTGGAAAAAGTAAGTTAGGAAATGACTCCCAACTTTTGTCCTCTTGTTATGTTTTCCAGTTTACAGCTAATCCTGAGTATGAAGCCTCATGAGGCAATCGTCTCTGGCTGTGTGTGTGTGTCTGATAATGTCAGTATGTATCACACACTCTGAGGTGTCATAGAGGGATTTCAAGCTTTGAACAGGGAGGATCCGTCTGTCTTTTTCTGATCCTCTGTCTCAGATGGAGAGGATTTAGAACCTCTTCTCAGTCAGAGAATCAGGAACAGGATCACTGCTGTCCACTAATGATGGGGTGTTGTCACTGTACGTCTTTCTGTCTGTTTTTAGACTCTGTCTTCATGCTCTACATTGTTGCTCTGAGGTTGCTGTGACATTCATTTCTTCACAGCAGGAGTTGTTAGCACTTGTTGGGCTGCAGTAATTGGACACCACACTGTTTTAATTATTGACCAGATGGTTTCTATGGAATCCCTGAAGTCCTGCAGAGCTGAAATGATCATGTCTGCAAATAAAAGAAACATCTTCAATATCAACCTGTGCAAAAAGTTAGTTATTGTGTGCACACAAGATCCCAACGTGTTCCTCCATGATATTTATCTTGTGCAGAGAAGAGGGAAATTGGAAATAACTGAGTGTATTATTTTTAACTAATCTAAATATTAAAGCAGAGCAGAGGATTCTGGCACAGCATCACCTAAAGAGGTTAAGTGCAGACTTTGTGGGGTAAATCTTCATATATCATAACTAATATATCATAACTATATATATCATAACTAATGGTAAAAATGCAAAACAAAAAATGTGCAGCTTCGCTTTCTTACCTCTTTTGCAAAGTTTATTTTTGCAAACCCAAGAATCACATCAGGATTTGGCAGATTTTAAGGATTCAGAAGATACTGAATAAATTGTTCAAAAAAAGTTTAGGCCTCGTTGCTTTTGTTGTGGTTTTTTTGGATGTCAAATGTAATCTGTCAAAGTAAAAGAAATGCAAAATTTGGTGATATATTTACCCAGGCCTGAATGTCGTTGACATCCATCTATCCATCTATCCATCTATCCATCTATCTACCTATCTACCTATCTACCTATCTACCTATCTACCTATCTACCTATCTACCTACCTATCTACCTATCTATCTATCTATCTATCTATCTATCTATCTATCTATCTATCTATCTATCTATCTATCTATCTATCTATCTATCTATCTATCTATCTATCTATCTATCTATCTATCTATCTATCTATCTATCTATCTATCTATCTATCTTCTATACCGCTTCTCCTGTTCAGGGTTGCGGGTATGTGGAGCCTATCCCAGATGTCTTAGGGTGAGAGAGGGGGTAACACCCTGGACTGGTTGCCAGTCAGTCACAGGGCTGACAGACAGAGACAGACGACCTTTGCCATGCACTGTTTTATTTTCAGCATTTATGGTTGTTTTGAAACAAAGGTTTAAGAAAGAAATCCAGGTCCTTCACCCAGTGATTGAAACAGTTTTAACAGTTTACTAACAGATTGGATTATTATTATTATCAGGGACAAAAATGCTGATGGGGACATCCCCAACATCAAACCCTCTCTGTGTTGTGTTTTGTTGTCATTATTTAGTGATTTTAAGGAGCTAATTTGGATTAACGAGGCTCTGTCCACATTTTTGTTATTGGGAAGTCTGACGGTGTGTGTATGTGTGTGTTTGTGTGTTTGTGAAATTCTGTTTGGTTTGGGAAGATAGTTTGACAATATAGAGACAAAACTTGATTCATGTTATTTTTGTATCACTGGGAGTGTTTTGGTTTTCATGAGATGGGGAAAAATAATCTATCAAAATCATAAATCGAGTGTTGTGGGAAAAAATCAGGGATTTTATTTATAGGCCATATTGCCCAGCCCTATTCTAAAGTGTCTGAAGGCTCAGCCTCAGTTATCCTCATCCACTGTGAGGGTCTTCATTCAAATCTGCATCCTTCTTGAAGGTTTTTTTAAGTGTTACTTATTATCGTCTGAGTCACAAAGCAAATGAATCAGAACAAGAATGTAGAGCCCACACTGCTGAGGAGCCGTAGTTTACATTTTTCATGCTGAGGTGTTACCTGAGTCAGTCAAAGGGAAGCAGGAAGAAATGTTTCAGACTAGTACTCATGCCCACACAGGACAGGATCAAAAGAGGACCAATTTGGTTCCTATGAGCTGCCAAAAAAATGGGTATTAAGGTTGCATGTAGCTGTACTACAGATGTCAACATCACATCACAGATCGCTGAATAAGTAATGGATCCATGTCATTTTCTGTTTTTATGCCCTTCCTTAAAGATAGAGCTTGAGGCCTGGGAAGTTACAAGTGCAGTGTTTCAAAACAAAAATATATGCACCACCTACAACAGTGTAATATATTGACACTGAATGTGAATGGACTTAACAATCCAATTAAAAGAAGGAAAATGATTGTGAAAACAAAAAAGGAGCAAGTAGATAAAGCATTTTGGCAGGAAACTCACCTTTCAGATGCCTAACATGAGAAACTGAGAAAATTAGGGTTTAGAAACACCTTTTCCTCTTCATAGAAATATGGAAAAAAAGAAGACTTGCCATATTAACCTCAAATCGAACTCTGAATTTATTTCAGAAATAAGTGTGAAGGATGGCAGATTCATAATGATAAAAGGGAAAATAGACCAAAAAGAGGTAACTCTGTTGAATGTTTATGCTCACCTGTCAGAGGTGTTTCTTTCTTTAGAAAGGTCTTTGATCTTATTACACAGGAGACATGTGGAGCTCTAATTTGTGCAGGAGACTTTAATATGCTTCTTTATCCTTCTCTTGATACAACTAACACCAAAAGAGGAAGGAATCCTACAGAAATATGCATAAGTAAATCACTTAGAGACCTGGGACTGTCTGATGTGTGGAGGTCTATGCATGGAACCTCCTCCAGGATACACATATTACTTTGCTCGACGTGTAGTTTATTCAAGATTGGACTACTTTTTTATGTTAAACAAGGATCTGCATCTATTGAAGGACTGCAGAGTGGGCCACAAGGACCTCTCAGTCATTCTGGGGTCTACATAACATTCTGCTTGGATGGTAGACAACAGAAAACATTGTGGAGGCTGAATATTAGATCGTTAAATGACACAACTTTCTGAAATGTGATGGAGACAGACCGTATATACAGGATAACAATAACGGGGAGGTAAGCCCTAGTGTTCTGTGGGATGCAGCTAAAGCTGTTCTAAGAGGAAAGATTATAGCCAGAACAGCCTGGTTGAAAACAGTTAAATCCTAAAAGTTTCTGAGGCTGCAAGAGGATCTGAGAAATTTGGAACAAATGCACACAAATAAAAAGTCATCAGTTACCCAAAAAATTAAAACTCTTTGACAGGAGATAGACAAATTATTAAGTGCGGAGGTTGAGAAAAAAAAAGAAGGTTCATGAAGCAAAGAAATGACATAGCAGGAAGCATCAACTGTTAGCTTGGAGACTCAGAAAACAACAGGCTGAAAACACCATTCATAAAATAAGAGATCCTGCTTCAAGAAAGATCATTTTAAACTTGGATGATATACAAAAAGCATTCGAAACATATTTTCAGTCTTTATATTCAGTCTTTATAGTTCCAACCAGATCAGGCAAATACTGATACTGTCAATGAGTTTCTAAACTCTCTGGATCTTTGGAAACTAGTCAGAGGAGCTAACAACAGATTAACCTCAACAATAACCAGGGAGGATATTGATAAAGCAATTTCAAGTCCCGCAGCACTGCAAGGGACAGTTAAGAGAATGGAATATAAACATCTCTCGATTCATTTGGGATAAGAAGAGACCAAGGGTGAAACTTGCAACCCTTAAGCTGCCTGTGGATAGAGGGGGCATGGCTCTTCCATCTTTAAAGGAATATTATTTTTCAGGTCTTTTAAGACCTCTGGAACATTGGTGTGATCCAATGCCAAGTGGAAGAGTATGGAGTTAAGCATGACTGATATCCCAATACAGTCATTGCTTGGCTGTATTGACAAGGAAGAGGAAAGGTTTCAGACAGAAAGTAAATGGGTACATTTATCTTTGTAAATGCGGTCAGAAATGATTAAATGTTTCCAACTCCAAGACAAGATTAAATTTCTCAAATGACCAGCATACGACCCTGATTTTATTCCATCATCTCTTGATGATATTTTGGCATCACTGCCTTCTGTTAGATTGTTAAAACAAGTGAGTTTAATAGCTTTGACGACATGTCAAACATTTAAGCTTGGTGGACAGGACTTTCTACAGCTTCGAGATTACTTCCTTAAAAAGGTAAAAAGTCCTGGCCCAAGAAAACAACGGCTCTTATTTAAATATTTTTGATGCCTACAACTCAAAGATTAGAAAATGTTAAATAAGTAAGTTATACCATGCCACCATTACACTGAACAAGGACAGCACAGAGTATCTCAGTCAAAGATGGGAAAAAGAAGTGGACATCACGATAATTAAAGACACTTGGCAGCACGCCTGGGAAGTGCAGTCATCCTCAACAAATTCTTGGACTTTGAGAGACTTCTGTTGGAAAAACCTGGTACGCTTTTTCTTAACTCCCAAACAGAAATCAAAACAAAGCAACACGTGTCTCTCCTGTTGGAGAGATTGTGGAGCAGAGATGGTTGATCATGCTCATGTTTTCTGGTCCTGCCCCTTTATTCAGCCTTTTTGTAGGGAGGTGTCGACAATTATTTCAAATATCCTTGGTTTTACTCTTGGTACAACATTCATTTCCATTTACCTTGGACATATACCTGATGGACTTAGTAAAAGTGACACCTACCTTCTTAAGATCTTGCTGACAGCAAGTAAAAAGGCCATTAGAAAATTTTGGCTTCAGAAGAAGTGACCTGCAGTTGTTATTTTTATGAATATGGTCAAACAGCTAGAGAAAAATGACCTTTTCCATCAGACCAGCTGATTGAAACAAACGGGGGTAAAACTATGGGAGAAATGGGATATTTTTTTAACCAGGAAAAAAAACATGACTGTAAATAGATATGCATTTTGTGTATAATCTTCCCCAAACATGTGCTCTCTGGTGTTCTTTTCTGTGTACGTATGTGTATTTATGTTTTTATGTTTATATGTACACAATTATGTTTAGAAAAGAAAAAATGTGTAAAATAAAAAGTAAAAAAAAAAAAACGCTTGGAGAATCGGATCAAAAATAACTGAACACATAACTCTGGAATGAAAAGTTTGCATCAAGTTGCTCTACAATCTTCCTTAAATGTCACATGTCACTTCCCTTCAGTTTTAAGGTTGATGCTTTCGTAGCACAAGCAGCTCTTCTTCTATGGTTTACAGAGCCAACATCAGTCATGTATCATTTTAAGCTAAAGTTTAAAACCCTTCTTCTCCTCCAGAGCTGAAAACTTTGAGTCTTGTGAGTCCAGGACGGGTGTGCTACACTCATGTTTGATTGAAAAATAAATGATTCCCTTAGTGTCTGCCTCTCTGTTTATGTTAGAGAGGAACAGAACATACTCTTCCTGTCTTACACTCTATACGGCGTTTGCTCTGCATGCCTCCGTCTTCTCTCTATCTCACTGGATGTTTCTCTTCTTCTCTCTGCCAGTATCACCTCTTCATCTGTTTCATTGCTTACGTTTTGATATCAAGGCCTCTATTGACTGTGTAAACACATTAATAGGTGTGAACACCAAACATGAAAAGGACAGCTCCGTCCACTTAAAGTCAGATTCTTCTGTATGAAGGTAGTGTGTGATACACTTGCTGTAAGGAAGTGTGCAACTTTCAAAAATGAGGTGGGGAGTGATGACTGTAATCATAACAGCTAGCAAGTCTTTCTTCCTGTTACTAAAAATGTCTGTGGCTTTCTCTAGCAAAAGAGCATGCACACACACCCTCTCTCTCACACACACACCCTCACTCACCAAGCATCGTGAACACAGTGTTTATGTTGAGAGGAGAGTTGCAGTCGTTTGTCTGCTGGTGGTTTGCCATATGTCTGAAGTGTTCACATTTTCTTTAAGGAGCTCAGTCTCCTGTCCTTCCTGTTTCATTCAGTCAATAACATTCACACACACCAACACTGTCGTATCTCTTCGAGGTGTAGCCTTTACACATATAAAGACTAACAGTTGTGGTTTGGCCATTGGCAGACGAGCTGCAGAGCTGTCAGAACAACGCTTTGGTTTCATACTCCTACATTTATTTTAATTCAGTCCCTGACTGCATTTGGCAGAAAAACTGACTCATCACATTTTTTTTAAACGTCTCACAAGTAGGTACATTTCTCCGAAGCTCCACGGTGCTGATAAAGAAACTTCTCTGCAGAGTATGACGCAGAACACGTGAAGATGCCAGCTCCCTGCAGACAGACAAGCTTTCACATGCAAAGCAGGATGTCTGAGCTCTGCCACGTCAGATCAAAGGTTCAATCAAGGGTTTAAAAGCTTCAGTGGAGAAGCAGGAGAAAGAAACGTGATTGGGAAAAAAGCCACCGAGGGATTAGAAACCTCCTGAATAATCTCTGCCATGTGTTTTTATCATATAGAGTTAGATTAGTTATATTCAAATGAGCTGCCCCCCGAGTCAGCCTGGCTCTCATCAGCTACCATCACCTTTTATGAGTCTGCATCTCTTCACTGCTCTGACACTCCCACCCACACAGCAGGAAAACACTGAACTTATGTAACAGAGGGATAGAAATAAGATTTAGAGAGACGCATAAAGACAGGGAGAGGAAGAAATGAAGAGAGACTTCACCAACAACCACAAAGTTTTAACCTGAAGCGGGGTACACAAAAAATGATTTTCTAAATGTGAAGAGATATTTGATGATGAAGATCAAAAATCAAGCATTGAACAGTTTGGATCATACTGTGAGCTTCGATAATCTCAACACAGCTCACACACAGAACCATTCTGTTCCACCACCGATCTAGAATCTAGTCCTCCAAGACAGAAATCTCAAGTGATCAAACGTGATCTAACAAAAATGTAGAAGAAGAAACATAGCAACACGTAGCAACAACTGGCTAACACCAAACACAACATGGAAGAGGATATAGCCAAAAAACTAAAACATAGGACATAACCAAAAAAAAAAGAAAAATAGCACCAGATCTTCACCAGACTTACTGAAATGAATTCATGACATAAAGATCTCTGAAAGGGTTCATGACAAGTTAAAAGAGTGGGCCTCAAACACCAAGGTCTGACTATAGTTTTGTTCCCAGGCTGGCCAATCAATTAAAAAATAAAGGTTGGGGGGGGCAATACTTCCTCTTTAAAATTAAAGAGAGGTAGTGGTACTTTATTAAACTTCCACAACACAGAGTTGTGTGTGTGTGTTTGCGAGAGTGTGTTTTTAAGCCTATCTGTTCTAGCTACTTACATGACTAAACACCGAACGCAATCCAACAAACATTGCCAACTAAATCGCATGGTCAGTGTGTGTATGTGTGTTTGTGTGTGTGTGTGTGTGTGTGTCATTTAGGAGCATGTTGTGTGTTAATGTCTGCCTGTTGGTAATCAGTGGAGACTCGGGTGTCATTATATTTGTTGGTGTCTTCCCCTCCCTCTCTGCTTTGTCAGTGGTCATGACACACCTTCCTGCCAGGTATATAGACCTCAGTCTCCCTCTCTCCTCGTTACTCAGTCACTCACACTGTGCTCTCTCTTTCTCTCGTCCTCTCCTGCTGTTTGTTTTCAGTCTAAGATGCCCTAGGCGGGGAGCAGGGAAATGTAAATGGCTTCCAAAGTAAAAGATGCTGTGGTTTGGTACCAGAAAAAGGTAAGACATTTCACTTTTCATTACTTTTTCACACTGCCTTGTTTTTTTTTAAATGTGTTGAGTTTTTTGACTCTTTAAAAGTTCATACAGCATGAGAAATGTAAAACAACAAACATGAGATGGTAGATATGTTATGCCTCTGGAAAGTACAGAGTGCACAGAGAGCTGTGCCGCACACTTGGTTCAGTTTTTAGAATTGATTAACAGTTTGTTACTTCTGGATGATCATCAGTCTGTGAACTGTGAAGAGATAAGTTATCTACACACACGAGATAACGTGTGTGTAGAAAAAAACAGGTACAATAATTAAAAGAGTAGTTTAAATACATGAACTAGATCTAGATCAGTCCACTGGGTGGTCTCACAGTTTTAGTTTGATGAAAGTTTGCTCAGTTGTTCTATCATAAGTACAACACTTTTTATTATAATGTCTGAAACTAAATAAGAAGTATTGCTTTAATTACTGAGAAGTTTTAAACAGACTGCTCGTAATGTTAATCTTTCAGTACAACCTACAAAAAACAAACATCATCATCCTTGACAAGCCCGATAATGTCTGTTTACTGATTTTCAACACATCTCCGGCCGCAGGAGGACATCAGGATGAGATAGTTCAGTTGAAAACTCGACTTAGGGTTACAGGCAAGATCAGCAAAGAGTTAAGAGGTTTAGTTTGTCCACAGGTGGGCGCCAAAAACAATACAAACCAGAAGGTCCTCACAGCAGCTTTAAAAATATTACCCTCTCAAGTTGGGATGAGCCGCGATCTTCGAATATTCAAATACTTGTTTGACAAATGAATAATCGAGTAGTTCATGAGAATATTACTCATCTTGAAAAATGTGCTCTTAAAGTGTTCTTCCATCTGAAATCTGTCACTTTTTTTGTCACTTTAATTAAACAAGACTTCACAATAATGTAATAACATTAACAATTAACATGAAACAGCACGAGTTCCACTGCAGCACTGTCAGGTTCAAAACTTGAAACTGTTTGGATAACTGACAGATAGCTAGCAATGACTACTGAAGTGTTTTGGCTTGAAGTGCTGACCTCTACTCTCAACCCTTTATTGCCGGATGTATCATATCTGATACATGAGTCACAAAGACCTCTATCTCATCAATATAATACAATTTTCATTTAAAACCTGTTAATATAAAAACATATATTATATTTTTCCCCTCTGAGGATTATCATCCCACTCCAGGCAGCTGAAGTTGTATTTTGGCCCTTTTCAAAATGGCTGCTCTCATGAAATTATCCACACGCTTTATTTTCAGGACTATCATTGATCATTTTCAGGAAGTTGTGGTAAGAATAACATCTAAAATCTTACTCGTTTTTTAAAATAGGTATTTACTGCATTGTATGAATTCATATTTAAGAAAAACTTAACAAAAAAAGTTGCCAAAACCACCCAAATATCAAATATGATGCAAATAAATCTATCATAAATAGATGAAAGAAATATTTTTTGTGGATTTTTGTTGAAAGAGTAAATCAACGTCAACGTTTTGTTGGATCAGGCGACTGAATGTTTGAAGTAGCTGACTGTGCAGTGGTTCCAGTTTTATCAGAGTTGACTTGTTGCTTCATTGCAAAATGTGTGAAAGAGTAAAATGTGTCAATTGCTTTGAGTATTTTCTTTAGAAAAAAAAATAAAGAGGCGTTTAAACAGAAACCAGTTTACAACTTCTCACAGGAGCTCTCAGGAGTGGACCACAGATTGTGATACGTACTGATTTTATCCTCTGTTAGTTAGATGTGCTGCTGAGTGACTGACTTCAGATTGAGAAGGGAAGAGATCAGATCAGACCTCTTAATCTTATAGTTCATGGTCTTACAGTCACTTGAACAAAGGTTTTTGAAAAGTATTTGTACTGCTTGCAGAATTGAAAACACAGTTTGGCTTAGTGTTATAAAGGTTTCTAAAAAACAAGCTAAAAAATTAAATTTCTAAATAAATGAAGCTGTTTATCAGTTGCAGTTTCTTGAGATCAAATCCTTGAATATTTGCACTGAACTACAAGCATTAACTGATCTTAAAATAACCCTCTAAACAAACAGAAGATGTAGAGTTAGAATCAAGAGTGCACAGACTGTTTCCATGCACACTTTTTTGGCAGTGTCCTCAGCCCGGTGTTGTGTATCTTCTTGTTCCATGGTTTCAGATATCAGATCCTCTGCTGGACTTCAGCTCCGCTCCCCCCACCTGCAGCTCTCAGCTTACACACCAGCCTGCCTCTCAGGCCTGTCTGTCCGTCCGTCTGTCATTACGACTCTGTCTCTCTGTCTCTCCGTCTCTTTTTTTCCGTTACTCCTCTGCGACCTTTCTCCCTCCTTAGGTCTTTCTTTAGTCTTTTATCTGTCTGCCTCCGTCTCTGTCTCTCTGATGTTATGCTCACACCTGCAGATGTATCGTCAGCACGCACTTTCACTGGAATCACATCACATGGAGATGACTCATGTGAAAGTTAGAAACTTACTGAAAGGTCTGATGTCTGATTTACACAAACAGTTACTGTCTAATGAGCATCTTTCCCAGTTTTGCTTTTGTAGTCCTGAAACTGATCCGAAGTATACACAAAAGAGTTGGCATCAAAATCACATTTGGACCTGAATCAGTCTGTTGGTTCCTCATGTCCAAAAACGGCATTTAAAGCAGATAAAACATGTACTTCTTTTTTGAAGTTTAACTTTATAGCTTTATGGTTGTCTGCTGATTTACATGAGCGTGAATGTGTTTGTGTTTGGAGCTGAGCCTGTCCAGACAGAGGCACACCAGTGACGGCAAGTGTTGAGTCATGATGAATAAAGCCGTTTTCAGGAGCAGCTCACACCTGTCTGGCTGCCCTCAGGGCTCCTTAAATCTGTGATATTACCTTTAGACAACTTTTGAGTTTTTGTTCTCCTTTGAGTGCTTGGACATTGGAAGAAAAACACTAATACAGACAAATATTTCAAAACAAACAGGACTTTCTTGTTTTTCAGTCATGTTAGGGTGGTGAGTTCAGTGACTCACATGCCTGTATTTTCCTTGGGTTCAGAGGGAAACGGATAACTGGGCTCACATGCAGACTTCAGAGGTCAAACACGTTTTTAGTGTCGCTATTATGTTCCATTAAATTTAGCATCAGCTTAGCATAATGCCAAAGTAAAGGCTATCTCCAGCTTGCTCTTGTATCTTTAGTAAACACTTTGAAACCTCGCCAAACAAACAAATGCTGCCCTCAAGACTCTATTAGGTGTGTGTGTGTGTGTGTGTGTGTGTGTGTGTGTGTGTGTGTGTGTGTGTGTGTGTGTGTGTGTGTGTGTGTGTGTATTTTTAGGTGATCCTGTCGCTCCTAAGAAGTCTTAACAGCAGGAGAAATCCCTGCAGTGTTTGTTCCCTTGCTTGCTTGCTGTGTACAGAAGTAAAGAAACTCTGACTGCAGTTAATCAATCTAACTAGTGCAGTTTTTAATGTGTCTTTTAATTCATTTTTGTGCTCCCAGCCTGTAACAATAGCAGTGAATAATGCTCTTTAAAAGTAGGTGTCCTCAAAAAGCTTCGTCCCTGATACCTGTGATAATCTGAGGAAAGAGCTGAGGATGTTTGGAGTACTTAACACCAAGTTAACTCAGCGTTCAGGGAATTGTCTTGAGTAAAAGTGATCTTTTCTCTTAGAAACACTATGATTTTATTATTATTCTTTGGTGAACTGTTCCTTTAAAGCCTGCCTTTGAACGTAATGGATAATTTTAGAGTTTTGCGTACTTCTTGGTGTACTTTTTATGTTTAAAGCCACCAAAAGTTGTTGAAAATGTGACACAGCTCTTTTGTATTAAATGATGAAGGAAGTGCATGGGCATGAAGTCTTTGAAACCAGTGGAAGTTATAGATTTCATAGGTTATAGCTCTTCATAGATTTCTCAGCTGGTCCCTGAAGCAAACATTGCCGCCCCAGGCTCTGTGGCCTCAGCAGGCAGCATCTCTCATGACGCACCCTGTATTTCAGTCCGTGCCATGTCTGCAGACATGCTGCAAATAGACTGGCAATAATGTCAGCGTGCGAGCTGCTTTTTCTGTCTCAGTGCATGAAGCTGTGGAGACTATTTCTGTGACTGCAGCAGACTCACTTCCTTGTTTTATTTCCTTTAAAGCCTGATGCACTCAGTTCTTTTTTGCCCACTTGGTGGTAAATTGCTGGCCCCCTTTAGCATGTCAGTGAAATATTTGAGCTTTAAAAGTTACACTGTAATAAATCAGTTTACAGCCAATGCGAGTGCTGGCTTTACGGCCTATTTTAAGACAAGTGACACAGTTCTTATTCTTGTTATGTGGGTGAGGCTGCTGGATTGTCACAACATAGGAGTTAAGTAGTTTCATAAGGACAACACATACATTAACATTTATATTTATCCCTGCTACTTTTTCAGTTATTGTGAGTTTATTTTTTAATCTCTAATATGAGCTTTAAACTTATTTTTGCAAACTAAACAACAACATTTCCTGTTTATAACTTGCTCTGGCTATGTCCTGAAGCTCCAAAGGAATGCTGGTTTTCTGTTTACACTTGTTTGAAAGTTACATATATTTAAGTTATTGGAAAGAGATGTTTGAAGATGACACCCTGTTTTTAAGGAACGTGGGGTTTTGAGCCACTGTTGAATGTAGTCCAGCTACAGTCCAGCCTGTAGCTGGAAAAAATGTTCTTTAAATGATTGCCACCAAAAAAAGTTTGTATTATCTTACATTTTTTAATCATTTCCCCTCCCCTCCCTTTTAACTATACCTTTTTTTCTGTGTCTAAAGTGTTTAAGAATTTATTGTCTGAGTCACATGGGTATAACTAACAAGACCGAGGCTGCTTAGGAACTCTCTACTCCCCGACATATAAAGTTGTAAATTATTTAAAAATAGAGGCTCCCATTTGAATAATATTTACCTCCACTTCAAAGGGAGCAGTTTTGGTGTCCTTTTTTGAAACAAAATAATAGAAATAGGGGAAATGTTATCGTCACTCAAGAGTGTATGTAACTTCAAGAGCACAGGCCGTATATCAACCTTGAAAAGCCCCAACATGAGGTGGAAGGCTCAACAGGTGACCCACCTCCCTGCCTCCCTCGCAGAAATTGCCAAAACACTCTGACTGTTGCGACAGATGTCTCAGCTATTAAGGAGACAACGGCTGAGTTGAAAACAAGACAGTGACAGAGAGAATATCAGAAGCCGAGACGCATTATACGCTACAGAGCGTTCACACACTGGTGAAGACAAGAAAAGTCAGCTCATGGAGGCAGTGTGGATGCACATTCAAGCCATGGAAAACCACAGCAAAAGGAACAACGAGAGGCTGGTAGGCTTGAAGGAGACAAAAAAACCCACCAAAGTTAAGGTCTCACCCGGAGTTACATTCACAAACATGAAAATCTGTATTTTATCCAGGTGAGTCCGGCAGACACAGTCCAGCGTGATGGAGATGGTCCCCTCAGGCCTCTGAGGAGAGAAAGTCCCCCCAACAGCTTTATCATAAAACAGTTCTTTTTTTTCTTTGTACCTTACATACAAAGTCTGACACGCGTCATTCAGCTTCCCTGCTGTGTTTTTCCCTCGTTTTGAAATTGATGACTTTGTCATTACTCTTAAAACCTCCTTTACCCATTCTTTACAGTGAAAAACAGTTTTTATCACAGCATTGATACAAATCAGTTTCTCCCTTTAGATTTAACCACCAATGTTTCTTTTTCTTTTATTTCTTTTGACTCCAATTTTCGAATGTTGCACCCGCACAGCTATTATGAATACTGTTTCAAAATAGTAGATGGTCTGAGGGTCTCATGATTCGGCTCATTAGTTCCCTGCTGATCATATGCTGCTGATGTGGGGCAGGGCAGTGAATGACCATGAAACTGAAGCCACAAAACCATGAGTGCCTGTCAAACGCTAAACAGAGTGGCATGGTATATGAGACTATCGCAAAACAATAGAACTGTTATTTTGATTGTGATGGGTGTACGAGAATTTCCCCAAAAACATGATAATTTTGAGTCTCTGGTAGGAGAATGCTGTATTTCCCATCAAGCAACACTGGGTCTACAAGTGGTAACATTTATGCTCTAAATAAAGGGGATCCAGACTTTTTTCTGTTTCTCCCATGTATAAGAGAGTAGGGGTAGGGAGATTTGTATGTTGTGCTAATATTTCAAATCTCACACAATTCAGTTTCATAGATAATATGTAGAATGAAGTCCTGGAAGGAACCTGAACACATTCATTAATCTTAAGTACAACATAAGAACCAGAAAATGTAGAGCATAGAGGTTAATTGAGTCATTTGTTTGTGGTCAGCTTTAAAGCAATGCTGTACAGTAATGAGCAGGTAAAAAAAAAGCCTACTGGACTTAAAGTGAACATCCATTTATTATTTTCATGCTGGGCAGAGTGTAGTTCAGCCCACACTGTGTGTGCTGAGACACTGAAGAAACACACTATCAATATGAATATACGAAAAAACAAAATCTATCCATGTTGTTGAAGCTTTTTCAGGGTATGGAACGCTTGGATATCTCCTTTACATTTATTTTATAATTATTGTTATAAAACCACTTGTTACTTATTTGAATCCTGTCAACACCACACAGCTCTGAGACTGAGGGCTGGGTGTGCTCGATGCAGCTCAGGTGTTAACGGCGATGGTTGTTTGCTGTATTAAATCAAGCAGTGTTGAACTAGTTTGATAATCACAAAGTAATTGACAGTCATTTGACTTATTTGTTAGAGCACATGGTTTAAATCTGTCACACTTGCTAACCTGTCACTCTTTGAGAAGGTGAGGATGCTGAACGGCGAGTTGATCTGTCATGTTCGTAGTGTTTCCTCCCTGTGTCTGCGTGTGTCTGTAGCAAACTTTACAGACGGGCTTTGATATGTCTAATGACTCGCCCTGACTGTCAAATACATGCTACACAAATACACGCTTTGGGGAGTCTCAGTATAGGCGTACCATGCAACTCTTTAGATCCATGGCTTTAATTTTGACAAGAGTTTCAATAGAAAATGTATGCCGAAAATGTTTACGTCTGTTTCAAATGATGTTGCCTTCACTGCTCATATACTTCTATGCTTTCTTTACCTTGGCATTGCTGTTATCCTCCATTGTTATTTATTCATTGTGTCTCACTGGAGCTACGTATCAGGTAGTAACAGCAACACTGCCCTTATGGTTTCCATTGGTACTGCTCCATTTGGTCTGAATCTGAAAGCTTGATGAAAACGTGCAGAAATACAGGCGAAATGAACACAGAGCACAGATAGAAGGCTCCATCCTGATCCGTATCCATATCAGCATCCATATTTAGCATCGTGTATAAATGGGCCTTTAGGCCCGTGAGATAACAAATTTTGCCAAACGATGTATCATCCCACAAATAATTGCAGATAACCTCTTATGTAGTGATGATATATCATAATAATGCAAGTGCACTTTCAAATGTAATAAACTTTTATTTCTCATGAGTATTTTTAACCATTGTAACTGGAATTTCAAAAAAAAAAAAACCTAAATAAATAAAAAAAACAATAAAATGGACTCAGTCTCTGTTAGCTAAAGTTGAACTTGAATGAAAAAAATATATATATATTGAAGGGAAGAATTTCCCACAGGGTAAGATGTTCCACCTCTCATCCATGAGGCTTCATCAGTTCAGGGACTGGCAACATATCTAGACTGCCAAATTTATGCAGTTCATTTTCATTTATCGTGCGATTAATTGATTTTTTGATTATCCCTCCAGGCCAAGGTGGAATCTCTAAACCTGAGAAGTTCAACAGAGCTTCAGCAAAATCTCTGCATTCGCTTAATGAATGACCTATGTGTGTGTGTGTGTGTGTGTGTGTGTGTGTGTGTGTTTCTACCTGCCAGGAGCACATTCTCCCATCTGTCACACACACACACACTCTACAGGAAAGCCTTTGTGTATGTGTGTGAGTGTTTCCATGGTCACACCTGAAAACAGGGTGTAAAGGTTCGTTTCAACGCCACAGCCAGCTGTCCAACACAAGACTTATCTCAGATTGAGAGTTTGACTGAAGGAATGATCGTTTTAGATTGAGAACGCACCTCTAAGCACAAACTTGAGTTGATTTACAGATTTGTGATATGTGGTGAAATTATTTATGTGTTTTTATTAATTTGGTTTGGTAATAAGTTAATCATTGCAAATCATATCAGTTGATTACCTTCAGATTTGTAGCTTTGACTGGACAAAATAACTGAATTCCTGAGTGAAGTTAGTCGTCATCATAGATCGCTTTTATTCTGAAAACTTTCCATTAGTTGGCACTTTAAACTGAAACTAACCTGCTTACCGACAGGGCCTTTTCACTGGTGGTTAATCAGTGTGTCAGAGCTGACCACTCCTCACCGTATGTAAAACGCTGCTTCCTTCACACAGGTGACACGGTTCAGGTGAATGATTTGTAGTGTGAGCGTCACATAATTTAGATTCCCAAATGTTTTCCAAGTGAGCACTAAACTGTAAATATTACTCAGTCGGTATGGAAGTCAACGAGTTCTAATTCACTCCCACAAGATTAATATCTTCAGTGCACTTTATGAAATTGATCCCCAGATTTTTATATCTCAACCTCGCAGCAGCGCCATCAAGAAGATTGAAGTGCAGAAAGCTTTGTGATGGGTAAAAAGAGCGAGCACTGATTACAGCAGACTAAGAGTCCACAGCAGTGGTTCTCCTCCCTGTATCACTGGATCAGGTGCTAACTTGACTCCCTTGTTTAACACTTCAGGTATTTGTGTCAATGTGTTAAACCTGCAACACAATCCCCTCCATATCCCGTCAAACTAGCATCCATTTTTTATTTCGCTCTCTATGTGTGTGTGTGTGTGTGTGAGAGACTCCATCCTGCTGCAGAGGAGGTTGTTACATAACTCCGTAGCTTCACCGATATAATCCCAGTCTCCCTCTTTTCTCCATCCGTCGCCATGGTGACCCCAGCACTGCCGCAGCGTCACACTTGGCATCATCTTCGTCGTCTTTTCTGATGCTCTCTTAAAGCTTGGTTTTCTTTTCAGATCACTGAATTTTCTGAGAGACATTGGTGCAGATCAGCCACCAAGATGAAGCTGCTGCAAACGCAAACTTTTATTTCATGCCTTTTTTTCATCACTTACATGAATAATACTACTTCCTGTCATTTATTTTGAAAGTAAAACACCAAATATAAAGATCAGTGTATATGTGTGTGTGTGCATGTGAATGTGTGTGGATAAGAGGATATCCAGTGCTGTTAATTCCACCCTGTCACCTCCCAGTCACCTTATCTCTCCATGATGTAACAAGGTCTGTGTGTGTGTGTGTGTGTGGTGTGTGTTTGAGAAATGTATCCCTCTTTCCATACCTGCCCTCCTTATCTCCACTCTCTCCTGCTTTATCTCTCTGCTCCGTAGTCTGGTCATGTTCGCCCTCTGGCCGTCCTCCACATACACTCCCACCACCCTCTCCTATCTGTGTGTGTGCGTGTGTGTGTGTGTGTGGTGTGTGTGTGCATGTGTTTTTAATAGGTTGAGTGATGTGGAAAATTAGCTGTCAGCCCCAGTGTCACACAGTGAATCATACGTCAGATTTAATGGTATTCAGGCTCTGGATTAAAGTGTTTGTTCTCCAGTGGTGGAGCCTCAGCAGTGTTTGTCAGTAGGTCAAATCCTGATGTAATATCATATTACATTTTACAAAGAGGTACAAACTCATTAAATTATAATATCTTTCTTCATTAAAGGAGATGATTAACTTCAGATTTAAAACGCTGTGTGACATATTAACCACTCAAAAATGTTAAACAGCAGCTAACAAACGGTTTCCCCATAAGGATTCATCAGAGCAGTTATGGAGCTTAAATCATAACATTAACTCTTCTTCTGTTCAGTTCTCCATTGTGAATCAGACAGGAAATAATACTGATGTCTTTTTTGTAACCTACAAGCTCATATAAGACCATCAGGAACAAGACTTTTAAAAATTTTCAGAAGAAAAAAAGAATTTCAAGTGCAAATATTTACAGACATATAAGTGTCATAGGGGATTGAACAGTGGATAAAGCTGGACACTGGGAGTTAGAGAGAGGAGTGCCTCACTGGAAGGGTCCACAGGTGGGAATTGAAGTCAGGCTTCCTGTTTGAGGACTATTAACTGTTGAAATTAAGCTTTTTTAATGTCTAAAATTGTTGCTGGGGGAGATATCTGACAAAAAAAACTACTTGCACATTTTTGAGTTGGGTACAGCTTTGTTCATGTTGGTGCCAAAACTTACCCAAACAGGAGTCCCTCACTGAAGCTTAAAAGGAAGTTAAAGTCCAACATAAAATCCGACCATTTGACTCCCTGCACACTAGAGAAGTGAGAGATGTGCAGGGCTGAAGCATCACGTCCTCCATGTTCTGTAATGGAAGTCTGTGTGCAGGTTTTCTTTAAACTCTTATTTTAAAAAAACAGTCTGAACAACCAGTGTTGTGACATTATATCCATAAACTAAATACAGGAAAGCAGAATATCCTGTAAGGTGTATTTTCTCCTACCGTTTTCGGTCTCTCCTTACATCCTCCTTCCCTCGTCTCTGACCTCTCTCCTCTTCTCTTTCTATCCATCTTTTATGCTGTCTCATTAAAGATGCAGAGTTACCACTGGCAGGCTTCCAGGGTGACCCAGACTTAGTGCCTCTGAGACTCACACAAACGCCCTTGCATGAATACACTGATCTGCTGAGGCTGGATTATCAGCTGCACCACACAAGCAGTATGAAAAATTGTGACTTTTAATCTCCTCCCTCAAGTCCTTTTTTTTTTTTGTCCTTCACATTGAGCCGTCAGGGCTGAGTCTGTGAAAGGAGATAAAAAGACAGAAAAACTTTCAGGGTGAAATTGGTGCAGTTTGGTCCTGGAGGCTGTGTTTGTTTTCAGATGTATGAAGGAGGTACAAAACTATCTTGTTCCCACTTTGTTTCTCACTGTTTGTTCTCTGTTCGTCCCTCTGTTGTGCTTTAGACAAACAGACCAGCTCCATTTATGATGACTTTTCTTGAATCTGTGTGTGTGTGTTTCCCTTAGAGTCACACCCTCTCCTCTTCTGTGTGGGTGACATTGATCGATACTCATCATTGTACCAGATAGTTAAGTCAGATTTGTCTTGTACAATTCCCTCAAGTTGATCCTGAACTTATTGAACCTGTTTCACTTCATGGGCCACAAAGAAAAGCAAAGACTTGAGATTATAAAAAAAGTAAATAAACATGAGAGGAAGGCTTGTGGTGCTTAAGAAAGGGTGATTACTTGTTTTGCATGAGGGTTTGGCAAGCGTTGAGCATATAGAGTATGCTAACTTTTTCAACCCACAAATCTCCTCTTGTCAAATAAAGTGTCAGTCAGCAGAACCTTATTTAAAATAAATGTGTTCAAAGAAACCAAAATATTTGTTGTTGTTTTATCTTCATACTCAGTGGTATAGAAGTGAGTTTACATTTTTAACCCAGAAAACAAGGCAAATCGTAAAATCAGTACAATCAGCCACCAGTATCTGGGGCTGTAGCTCTGATCCATGGCTGTAGCTGAACTGAGATGATACTCCTCTACCCAAACACAGAACACACATGTCATGTCACATGTCAATATCTTGTTCCAGAAAAGGAGGAGGTAAAGTTGTATTTAGGCTGGTTTAACTGGGGTGTAACCGTTCAACTGGCACAATGTGTAACTAGCTCAGGTATGGATGACATCCTGCAAGGGGGACAGAAGGAGGGTGCTAGCTCTGCTAACATTTGAGACAGGTTGGAAATGCTCTTTGAGACCATGTTTGGAAGTGTTTTACGGATGGACATTTCTAGCAAAAGCACTATTTGATTGTCACTGCCAACTATTCACTGATTATTCAAATATATTCGAGTTTTACTTAAACTTTTCACCTCATCTTTTGTTATTTTTTAGAGCTCTGTGGCCCTGCAAACATCTGTTTTTCTCCAGAATCTCACAGTGCAGCACCTGTTTCACAGACACCTGGAACTGATGCTCTCTGTTGTTATCTGAAATGTTTTTATGTTATCATGGGAGTGTTTTTTTTTAATGCCACAAAGATAACAGATTTCAGATGCCATAAAATAATCATTGGCAGTTATGTTACCTCCCTACCAGGGGCAGGTAAAAAAAACATCTAAACAGATATATTTTTAAGATAATAAGCTAAACACACAAACTTTAGATTTTTTTTTATCACTGAACAATTATTAAAATATTTGAAAATCACAACTCATCCCATTTACTCAAACAGGTCACTGTTTTGACTGGTTTCTGAGCATTTTCTAATTTGTAGACCAATCAGAGAGTCAGAATTTAAACGGGAGGATTTCTAATGAATGTTCTTGCTGCTGTGAAACATCCAAATCCTTACAACAGCAACTTCTTAGAAAGAGGTTACTTCTGGATCTAAAAAAAACAGAATAAAAAACTTTTAAGCCTTGGTTTGATTAGGGATCAGTCTCTTATTTGTATTTTAGTATTTATGGATTTTTGATACTGATATTCTGAAAAAAGCGCTAAAGTTACCAAAAACTTAATAAAGGAAATTGAACATGATATTTAGTGTAAAATATGTACATGAAGCACTACTGGGGATGAGTTTAGGCAGCAGGTTATGTCACATGATTTTTTTTTATTATGTTAAAGCTGCTTGGAGTTAGAAGGTTTAAAGCTCCTGAGAGTTGTTAGCTGCTTATTAAAAGAAGAAAACAGCATCATCACAGCAGGCTAAGAAGTGATAAAGTACAATCTGCTGTATCAGATGAGAGATGCCTTTGATTGTGGAAAAAATGCAAGATGGGATTGTTTATAAAATATTTACTCTAAGAGATAAAAGGCAGCACTTTGTCCACAGGGGAAACCTAAATGGAAACAAACTAAAAGTTGCTAGCAGGAGCTTTAAGTGGTTTGTCAAACGGGGAAAATGTTATTACTCTGACATTCCATAAATCTCTTTCTTTTTTATATGGCATAATTTCCCTATATTTTTACCCATATTAGAAAAGAAATGATCAATGATTAATCAGCGTCACACTGGAGTCCCCTTGTTGTACCTCTTTCCACCAGTGCTCCTTCAGTGCTTAGTTGGAGCCACGTCATTGTGTCACCATAAAATGTCAGTATGTCACTGCATACGTAGCCATTCCAGAGGCGGCATCGACTGCAGACACTGAGGGCAGGAATGACAAAAAAGATGTGGTGCTGGGTGCGCTTAAAAAAAAGGCAGAGGTTTTTTATTCTTCATTTCAGTTTTTAATGACGACAACAAAACAACAGACAACTCAACAGCTTCTCTCTTTAAGAATGGCTGTTTTCCACACCAATCTTTGGTCATGCTGAGGGCGGTCACCCCGCCTTCAGCCACTGACGTAGTCCGTGCTCTGGCCCCGTAAAGAGTTGTTGCTTGCTAAGCACCAGTTTTTAGCACCTGGAGCCGCTGCTTTGTTGCTGGAAACACAAAGAACTGGTGCTAACCCTGGAACTAACACTAGCATCAGCTTGGTTAAAATGGGTAAATAGGAGACAGCTCCTGTTTGGTTGACTGGTTTGTCTTGTGGTTCCTAAATTTGGGGTTGTGAAACACTGACAGGAGGGTTGCCTTTCAAAAACAAATAACAAAAAGTTGCATATTTTATCTATTATTATAAATCAAATCAATTTAGGAAAAAGCTATTTGTGCACACATGTAGTCTGATTTTCTACTGATCAGTTAGAATAAATATCTTAGGCCTCTAAACAATGCTTTAACACATTTGATTTCAAACTTAAGAGTAGAGCTCAGACAGTGATGTTTTTTTTGACAGATTATCTTTGAGGTTGAGATTGCAGACGTTATTCTCCACACAGGTCTCAGGATGCCTCCTGGCTTTCCAAATCTAGATTTATCTTGAGGAGTTTCACTATCATGCATTAGACGCACCACAACTGTGATAATTCAGCCTGTTTTATTGGAGCATGACAGCTCCAGTTGTGAAGCAACAGCTGCCAAACCCAGAACAAAACCATGAATCATAATGATCTGTTTCTGCAGACTCATCACAATCCTTCCTGATAATCTGATTTTGTGCAACGTTAATGATGCAGCTGAGGACACAGAGGAGTGTTGGCAGTACACTTTGTTTTAATGAAGGCATTTTCCATCCTTATTTGAAGTGCTATAAATCCTTCACATTCTTTAGAAAGCTCTGAGGGAAAGCCTCTGTTGTAACTTAGATGATCATTTCTTTATCTGCAGAAGGATAGTGAATTCATGACATCTTGGAATTAAAACCTAACTCCTGCTTAATCCTTAATCCTTTGTCTGTCTGTTTATTTCAGATTGGCGCCTATGACCAGCAGATATGGGAGAAATCAGTGGAGCAGAGAGAAATAAAGGTATCTTTTTTTCTTTTGTTTCCTCCACACATCCATGCTCCTGTTGGTGTTTTCTTTCTGTTTTCAAATGTCATCCTTTCTTATTTTTTTGTTCTTCTTGTCAAGCTTCCTCTGTTTTTCCTACTTTACCTTTTTCTCTCCTCTTTTTCATGTTTGAATTCAGTTGTGTCTCTTACCATGCTGCCAGTTCTTTTCCAGTGTTTTTCTGTTTAACCCTTTCCTCTGCCTCTCTGGCTGGGTGTCACCTACCCATCTCTCCTCCATCTCTTCTCCATCTTCATCCATCTTTTTCCTCCTCTACAGTTTATTTCTCTGGTGAGTACACAGTGAGGGAAGGATGAGCCCCTTGTTGTCTCACAGTGCACGTCTGCTCATGCACGCTTTATAGTGCTAGACTGTGATTGGTTGGGTTGGTAGTGTCAGACTCTGTGTCTGTTTTAACTCCACTCTGTGTTCACACCATAGAAGCACTTCTTTATAAAACCAGAATGAAAAAGGTGAAATCCTTTATGTGGTCAGTATGACTCTAAGGCAGCTTTTGGTATGTGTTTTTGTTGTGTGCTTGTAGGTTTCTTAAACACAAAGATTTCAGAAGACAAAACATGAAATGTGTCAGGATCATGTCTTATATTTGAGATCAGTCAGCTCCATGTGTTGGTCTGGGAGTAGATAAAAAAATAGACTTCAGATCAGGCTGTGAAGTCTCTCTTGTTGTAACACTTCTTAAGAGCTTTTTCACCTGCTTTTATTCATGATTTCATCCATAAATGCTGCTGTCAAACTGACGACTTCTTATTTCATGGGTAATTAAACCGAAACATGCACAGTACTCATTTATTTATTTGATAATTGCTGATACCAATAATGGATACAAAACTGCTCCATTGAGGTTAAAGGAGAAAAGACTTCATTGATCCCTTGGGGAAATTGAATTTGTTGCAGCATGATGGACAAATACAACAAAAGGGGGTGAAACACATGTAACTGAAGAATGTCAATTGGTGTAACCAATGTTTCTCATAAAAACATCTCATTTGTACAAAAAAGTTACTCTACTACACTGTAAAAAATGAAATTTAAAATGATTTAAAACCAACTAAACAAAAAATAGAGAAATTAAATGTTTTAAATAAACTTTGAGATGATATTTTATCAGCACACTGTCATAACTTCTAGGAAGGTGAATTATTTAATCCTCCTCATGCTTCTGTGGTTACACCATTAGATAGTTTAATGGGACTGATTCTTTAACTGGTTAAAATGGTGGAAATGTCATATCAAATACTCTGACACCAACAGAAATGACAACTACACATTTAAACAAACATCTCTGATGGTCAGCGTTGCCAGACGTACGATAATTATCGTATTTGTACGATAATTTAGCCCTCTGTACGATGTACGATCAATAATTCCAAAAAAGGCTAAATGTACGATAATTTGACATAATTTGTGTGGTTGTTACAGATTTACCCCAGTCTGACGGATTTATCCGTAAACCCTAAATTCATCTTATATCATGTGACGTTTCCAGCCAATCATAGTTTAAGTGTCATTCGTCTCAGAACGATTGACAGCCAATCACAGTTGTAGGAGCTCCGTCAGGAGGAAGTCAGACAGTTGAGAGAAAAATGAGCACCGGAGCCTCGAGCTGCTGATCAAACGCTGCTGATGTGGGGCAGGGCGATGAATGCCCACAAAAGTGCCTGTAGGACACTAAACAGAGGGATCAACTGTGATTTTCACGCAACAATAAGACAGTTGTTTTGATCATTATCAGTTATTTTGATTATTTTGTCGGGTGTACGATAATTTCCCCCAAAATACGATAATTTTGAGGCTCTGGTACGATAATTTTATATTTCCCATCTGGCAACGCTGCTGATGGTAGATGAGCAGGACTTAAGGATTCACTAATGTTACATGTTAGCCTACAGATACTTCAAGTTCTGAAACTAGTTTTCAAAAAAAAAAAAATCATGCATTTTGTTTTTCCAAGGTGAAATGATCATTTGTTAGCATTAAACCATTTTTAAGCATGTGAATGTTACACAAATGTCACGCTGAAGGCTGAAAATGGCCTCATGTGACACTTATTTATTGGCATAAAAATAACTTTCTAAAAGGATTAAATGTTGTCATCAAAGTTTTTTTTTTTCTTATGGGGTTTTATAAAGTCTTCTCAGTCTGTTACATAATACTCATAAACTCCTCACAGTAGCTTTAACTCCTGTGAAATGCTAAACATCACTTTGTGGGTTCATACTGAGGGTTAATGCAGTAATACTGCTGATGTGTGCTGGTTTGAGAGTTGTGGTATTTAAAGCTTCTGCACCTGTCTGCTGTGACCCCTCATCTCTGACCCTTTAGGAAAGCTGAGGTGGAGTGCAGACCCTATCAGATCTTACATGGTTTCTATGACAGGATACAGTAAACTTCATTTTTATTATAAAGAGCAGCTAAAGAAAAAGTCCTGTACACATTGACATTTAATTAGCCTCTAATGTCCCCTCCTTCCCCCATCCTCCACCTCTAATCCTGTAAACAGAGGTGAGAGTCTCTCTTCTTAATGAGCTCAAAGTCCTCTCACTCTCTCTCTCGCTCTCTCTCTCTCTCTCTCTCACACACACACACACACACAAACAGTGCTGTGACCTTGGCTTCTCGTCTGTTACGCGTAATTGGTTTCCCAGAGTTTGTAGCTGCTGCAGAGTTGATTATAGCAGGGTACAGATAGAAGGTGTGTCCTCCTCTCAGCTCCTCTTCATTAATTATAGTGTTTATAGTCTCATAAAAGCTCCACATAGGCACAACAAATAAATCCTCAGCTGGTTTTAAAATTTGCACAAGTCCTGCTTTGAAGAATCAGAGTTCAGAGTTATCTCTTTTGATTTTTTTTCTCATTAACTGAAGGCAACAGTCACTTTTAATAAGCATCATTTGCTGTTAATAGTTCCTCTGACCTTATAATAGTTAGTCTAAAATGTAGTTTTTTTCCTCGTTTTCAAGAGTAATGTAGAGCACTATGTGAAGAGATTTTTGACTGTTGACCATCAGCACTGTGAAGGTCTGCAGAGCTTTACCAGTCGCCACCTGCTGTTGTAAAATGGAAACTACAATCAGATCTGGTGCAGTTGCTTTGGATTCTTGATTTAAAAAACATTTCAATAGTTTCCAGTTTTTGTGTTTTAATCTTTAAACATCAGATAATCAAGAATTAAAAGCATTATATAGAAAACAGTCCTAAGTTACTTTTTCAAACATTTTCTCTCATCAGATTTTTCTCCAAGCACTCAAATCAGTGACGATGAATCCATGAATGTCTGACCTGTATATTTGACTGAATGATGTAAGGGGAAGATAAGCTAGCACATAAAGGAACAAGGCAATGAATAGCTCAGCCTGCGGCTAGACGAAAGGTCTGTGAAGGACTTTGCCCCTGTCGTAAATCTACTGCTGAGAGGAAGCTATCGAGCACTTTCTTTTAGCCCTGCAGAAACACACACACACACACACACACACACACACACACACACACACACACACACACACACACACACACACACACAGTAGACTCGTTCATTGGTATTTAAAGATAAGAGCCTCCATCAAGTGTCCCCTATCACCGCTGACTGATAACAGAACTTGATTGGCCTGAATGTAAATATTAGCTTGAACTAGTTGGATTATTTTGTGTTTGTGTGTTAGAGAGAGAGAGAGAGAGAGAGGGAGAGACTTTACAGGAGTGTTTATTAGGACTCACACAGATGAAATGTAAAATATTCTAAGCTCTGATTTAACTGGTGAGGATCTGTGGAGGAATTTCTGAATCAGACTGAAATACTTTTATCTTTGCTTGAAATCAAAGATTTTTTTGAAACTGTTTTAAGAATCTTTTTAAGATCCAACAGTGCAAAGAGCAATCTTGATAACAAAATCATACAATTCATCATTGAAGTTATCTGTTTGAAATAATGATTGCTGTTGTTGTTGTTCCATTGCACAGCCTCTTAGCTCCAGTCCACAGTGCAGAGACTCAGATCCTTTATGGAGCTGCTCATACAAACACACAGCACTGTGGTAACAACTGTTTACTCAACGTCATTAAATAAGAGCTCCACTAAAAAAGCTAACTATTGTCCAGCACCTGTTGTTGACATAGTAATGCCTTACCACACACACACACACACACACACACATTAACACACTCTCACACCCAGATTTATATTCAGTGTACCTGCTGTCTGAACACAGAGATGCCGTCTTTAAATACAGATGGATCACAAAATGTTGCGCTCGGTTGTTGTGTTTGTTTTCTTATAGCTGACAAACTAGCTTTCTCTCTCTGACACACACACACACTCACACACTCATACAGACAAATGTGTGTGTCATAGGAGGAAGTGTCTGGCAGGCACAGGAAGTCAGCGTGCCATGAGGGAGCGTTATTCTCATGGTCATAAACTTTATAAAGCATCAACATTACCGCTCCACCATTCAGAGTGATTCTCCTGGTTTACTGGTTTATAAAACATCAACATCTCAGAGCAACAGAGTCTTTAATGTGGGTTAATCCAGTAGAGTGAGTAGATGCTTTGCTGTGACATAGAGGACTGAAACATTAGCTGTGTGAGCCTGAATGCACGCTGTGCCTCCTCAAACACTGAGTGTGTGTGTTTCTGAGGACATAAAGTGCACGAGAAGCCTCCAGTAGCTTCATGAAGAGGTGAGTCTGTAGGAACGTTGTTCTGCTTCATGCACTGACTCGTTTCTGTCCGTCTCCTCCTGCAGGGCTTAAGGAACAAGCCCAAGAAGACCGGACATGTCAAACCAGACCTGATAGATGTGGACCTGGTCAGAGGTGAGAGAGGGGAGAGTGTGTGTGTGTATGTGTGTGTGTGTTCAAACCCTCTGTCAGTCAAGCTAAATAGATTACCCAACAAGCCTGCTAAGAGCCAAATCATCACACACACACGACCGTCCACGCTGGTTTAGAACACACTACATGAACATGAGATGCACCTGTGCCAGCCTCCATCCTGGCCCCACCTCTTCCTCTTCCTCCTCCTCATCTCTCAATCACACACTCTTATCTTGCTGCCTCTATTTCACATTAATCAGGTTTTTATTTATTTATTAAATGATTCAGAAATCATCTTCATTGTTTGTTCACATGATGATGAGAAAGAAATGAGAGAGGAGAAACAGAAAGAGGGAGAAGTAGAAGATCTGCTGAGATGAAACAGGTTAAAGAAATTAAAGAAGATGAAGATTACCACTCCTCCTTTTAATACTTCCTTCTCTTCTCCGGCAGGTTCGGCCTTTGCCAAAGCCAAACCAGAGAGTCCGTGGACTTCACTCACTAGAAAAGGCATCGTCAGGGTCGTCTTCTTCCCCTTCTTTTACAGGTGGTGGATCCAGGTCACCTCCAGAGCCATTTTCCTCTTACTCCTGGCTCTCTATCTGCTGCAAGGTGAGCATGAGCTGTGAGGTGACATTTCTACTAAACTCTGCAGAAAATTCATCAAAATGTTACCTGAAGCTGATCCAGGCTGAATTGATCTGAAGTTCATTTGCTCGTCTCCAAAGAAGCTCTCAGCTGTTGAGATGTTAAAAAGCTGTTCAATCTGCTTTTTGATTCAAACAAAGAGGAAAGGAGAGTTTCAAAAATATCTCATGAGTTTCAAAAACTTCAAATTCAAAAGCTCCAGGAAACTTTGATAATACCTTTACAATTCCTGAATTTGCTCTGAAAATTCTGTGTCTTAGTAAGTAAAGTTTGTTTATGCTTTAGAGTCAGAACATACAGAAAAGAAATGAAACCAGGACAGAGGGCAAAGTTGAAGAGGTTTTTTAATTAAAGGTACTAGAAACAAAACTGAAATCATCTCAACTTTGCAGAAAAATACTGAATAATTACCACCGAAATCCTGAAAAATCCTAAGAAGGTTTATGTTTGTTTCCTGTCAATTATATATATAAAAATATTTGAGTTTCAACATTAAAAAAAAACAAAAAAACAAAAACATGGGAAGTGCTCGGTAAAATGGCTTAAAATTTTCTGACAGTTACTGAGAAGTCCAGGTAAAGTTTTGGAAAATTTCCCTAGTTTTCCTGAAAAGTTTTCTAAGAGTTTTGGAGCATAGATGGCTCGGTGGTCTAGGTTTCTACCCATGAGGTTCACCTTTAGCAGGTGTCCCAGTTTGAATCCAGCTTGTGGTTTGTTTCCTGCATGTCACTTCCCATTTCCTGTCCCGTCCTGTCCATTAAAGGCATAAAAAGCCCCCAAAAATCACTAAAAGGAGAGAAAAAAAATGGTCAAGTTCCCACATTTTTGAGAAAATTCCTGAGGTGTGCAGTTGTTCTTTAGCTGCATTTTTTCTTTTTTTAAAATCAGAAAATAAACTTAAAAAGTGCAGAAATGACTGATTTGTCATTCATTAGACGTTGTTCCCTGGATTTCCCACTGCAGTTGAACTTTTATCTGATGCTGTGTTTTCACTCATATCAAATGTTTCAGCCCCTGTTTGATCTGCAGCCGGTCTTTAAAGAGATCTTTTTAGCTGGAAATGCTGCTGTTTGGTGCTGTAGTAAATGGTTTCATCCTCTCTCTCTCTCAGTTGCAGCAGCAGTCCTCTATGTGAGCATCCCTCAGCCTCATGGGATACCGGCCACAGAGGTGTTTGGAGCCATCTGGCTCATGCTGCTGCTGGGCACCGTCCACTGTCAGATCGTCTCCACCAGGACACCAAAACCTGCATCAAGCAGTGGGGGGAAAAGACGCAGGTAGGCCCGGGGGAAGAGGAGAGGGGAATGATATGAAGGAGAGAATAAAAGATACACTGATAGATAAAAGTTTCAAACAATAAAAGAAAGGAAAACATTCAAATGTTGAAGAGCGAGGTAACATCTTTATTGATAAGATTTGTTTTTTATCGTGGAGATATTAAAGTTGTTCTCTGCATTGTGACACAATCTGAGAAACAAAGGGAGTTAGATTTTTTATAATCTAGTAAAAGTATCTGACAGAGGAGATCTGTCTCTGATGAACTCAGTGTTCCCTGTTAAAGACAAACAGTCCCTGTGTGTGATCGTAGATGATAGTTTTATTAGTGTGTTGTGAAGGCTTTATATTTGCAGTTTGTGCTTTTGTTTTGGTTGAAAGCTTTTCAGTGTGTGGCTGCTGTTTCTGTACACTCCAAAAGATGATTCTCACACCATGGAGCAAACGGCTGTGCTTCGTTTTTTTAAAAGGCTTTCTGGGGATGAAAGTTCAGTTTTAGATCACAGAAGTTCACTGAACATGACACATCTGAAGTTCTGTTGGTTTTCTTTAGTGAATATCTTGATACAGGTGTTTCTCTTAATATTCAAACACAACTTTCTTGCAGTGCAGTTGTTTTGAAAAAGCAGATTCAAATGAAATCTCATCATAAAATATTTTTTCTTTATGGCTTGGCTTTGTAACTCTTTTTATTCAGATTATGTCTTTATTTCAGATTTGACTGCCACTTCAGATCTTTTTGTTCAGTTTGCTTCTCTTGATTTGACATTTACAGACTTAGCAGTGACCACAGCATCCTCTGTCCAACCTGATCTTTGGTGCTGTTGTTCTTTCCTTTCCTTTTAGTCTTTTTTTTACCCATGATACAAAGTGAAACCAGAGCCAGTCTTCTCACTTCTGTAGTTTCAAACCTTGTCAGTCTGTAGGTCCTCTCTCTAAGTCTCTCCACCCTCTATTCTTTCCAAACTGAAGGAAGTTGAGGAAGGCATCTCAGATGGAGGTGCATAGGGAAGGCGATGGGTCTAGCACTACCGATAACACACAGGAGGGGGCGCCACACTCCCACTCAGCCACCACCACATACAGCCTGGGCGCTTTCTTCCAAGATTTCTGGCATGATATCTGTAAAGCTGGGTGTGTATTTACGTTTCCCAATCTTTCCAAGACAACACTGTGAGAAAAGATGGGCTGGGCTCCGGATCAGCAGAGATCAAGGATTCCCAATCTGAGACCAAAGTAAACTTTAGAGTTTATTCTTCATTCAGACATCACTCATTTGACACTAGCAAAAAATTTTAAAGATACATTTTAAATTAAAATATAAAACAACTGGATCCCAGCTTCATCTCAGATCTAACGTGGGCTTCTTCAGCTGCAAATTCACCTCCTCTCCTTTTTTTAACCTGCTGTCCTGACTATTCAACAAGTGACTCCTTATTCCTAAACACTGGAGCCTTTGCCCACTGTTTCCTGGGACGACGGAGAGATTTTGCAGCTGACTTTAATGTGTGTGTTCAGAAAAAAGCACAGGGAGAGGTTCTGGACTGGGGAAAAAAACAACAAAAAAAAAAGAATAAAGACCACTTTTTATCTGTAATTTTGGACTCTTTTTAAAGAACGTCCAGTTTCACAGTCACAGACTCTCCTCCCCAGGCTTTTCCTCTGAGCAGCTTTGAGCAGCAACAGTGTGGAACATTTCTGAGCACTTTGTAAATTTGGTGATTTCATGTATTGATTTCATGTCACACCCCTCCAGTTAGTGCAATACATGTCCACCTCTGTCTCCTCTCAATGATCAGGTCATTAATCCTGTCGGTCACTCATTTGTGTCCCTTTAATGTTGTTTTTTAATTCTCATTTGTGGTGATTTGGTGTATATGTGTAGATTACAGTACCAACAGGTTTCAAATGAATGCTTTTTAATGGATTGAACAGCCTACAGGCAGCTACCTGCCATCCAGAGTGTGTTTCTGTTGTATAAATGTTCCACAGTGTTGTGTGTGATGCATCCTTCATGTTGTCTGCTTCTAACTCCGACTCTCATCACAGCTGAGTGTTGAGCTAACAGATCCGTCCTGCTTTACTCGTCTTTGCCCTCAGATCTAAGAAGTCCAAGCTGTCCATCGACAAGTCCACAGAAACAGACAACGGCTACGTGTCTCTAGACGGCCGGGTGACCAATCGCAGCAGCGAGGAGGGGCTTCAGCTCCACGAGCAGCGCTGTGATTCGCTGAACAGAGCTGACGAGGTGTGCTGGAACTCGCACATCCAGCCCGCACACGCACACACACCCCACAACACGGGCCTGATGCTGGCAGGCAGCAACAAGGTAATCAGTCAAAAACATTTAATTTATTAAATCCTCCATCAGAATACTTCTGATGCATTTCTGTTTGGTCATTCAGCTGCTGACAGTTACAAAAAGGCGTGTGTGTGTGTGTGTGTGTGTTTCAGGAGCCTGCATCAGATGAGGCATCCAGTGAGGAGGACCCTGAAGCGTCCTACAGCACCCTGCGCAGAGGGGTGGAAAGAATGAACAGTGACTGCATTCTCAGAAACCGCAAGAATACACACCATTACAAGAAACACTACGCTGTGGAGGTGAGTATACACACACACACAAACACTTACTTTTCATGCAGCCTCATCTAAATGGCTCATTCAGTGTATTGCCATCGTTTGTCTTTCCTGCTCAGTTTCATATCTTTAATCTGGTCCTTGTTCCTCTGATGTGTTTTTTGAACTCATCCTGATAAATTCATTCATTTAAAGACGTCAGTGTTCAGAGCTGTTGAGTTTCGTCTGAATGTTCAGAGCTTTAGCTTCACACAGGCAGACTGTGAACAGACCAGATGGAGTTTTCTGAGACCTTACAGACAGACTTTGGTTTGCTTTTTGCACTTGACAGAAAATGTAAATGTTCACATCATTTAAGGATGAAATCCAGGACATGCAAAGATAACTTATATGTAACTTATTTTGTCTCTCAGGACGTCCCAAAGTCCGGCACCAGCTGCAGCTCCAGGTGCTCCAGTCTGAGGACTCAGGACTCAGAGAGCACTCGGCACGAATCTGAGACAGAGGACCTAATGTGGGAGGACTTTCTGCACTGTGCCGAGTGCAGATCCTCCTGCACGTCAGAGACAGGTCAGAGGAAAAAAATCAATTGTGAAAAGAGAAAACACCCTTCATGAAGTAATGCTGCTCCATTTTTTTCATATTAAGTGTGAGGTTTTGTGTTCATACTGTGACTTCTTGTTTTCACAGAGGGAGAAGGAGGAGGGACGCCTGTGTGTCCTCCAGCCAAGAAAGAGTACAGAGACGATCCCTTTCATCAGGTCTGTTAGCACTAAGCAGGTTTGAAGTGTATGTATGGATGTGTTTATCTTCATTAGAGTTGAATTTGTCTGTTTTCAGTTTGTCCTTGTTGAATAAAGACCAGATTTAGTCGCCCTCTCCTGTTGCAGTTTGTAATCTCAGTGTTTATCTCCCACCTCAGGGTCACATTCCCTGGCTGCACAGCTCCAACCCCGGTCTGGAGAGAGTGAGCGCCATCGTGTGGGAGGGGAATGAGTGCAAGAAAGCCGACATGTCCGTGCTGGAGATCAGCGGCATGATCATGAACAGAGTAAGAAAATCAGCCGTCATGTTTGAATCTCACTGTCTGTCTAAGTGTGTGTTCTTACACACTGCTCTGTTGTGTTCCTGCCTCTCTGCAGGTGAATCTCTACACTCCTGGGATCGGATATCAGGTCTTTGGGAATCTGGTTTCAGTCACACTGGGCCTCACTCCTTTTGCATACAGGTAACTCTGACGTAGCATCACTGCTCCGTCTGTGAAGATGTCCTCTTTAGGTGTTGGATTTATTGGATATCGGCTCTTTTTTTTCTAACACCCTCCTCCTCATGTAGACTCGCTCAGTACAGGGATGTGGATCAGCTGACCACGCTCTCAGCCAGTGAGATGCTGTCTGTGGCGCTGGGAGGAGGGTCTGGATCAGAGGTCTTGGTGATCACAATGGTAACCCTCAGCTTCTTGGTGCGTGTTTGCCTCATTTGGCTCTTCTTCTTCCTGCTGAGTGTAGCAGAGAGGACCTATAAACAGGTGAGACCAGGAAGACAAAGCTGTGAATGCGTCCGTTTGAAGAGTTTCACATTTATTTTTCAATTCGATGTCTCTCCTGTGGTTTAGAGGCTACTGTTCGCCAAGCTGTTCGGTCACCTGACTTCAGCCCGCAGAGCAAGGAAGTCTGAAGTCCCACATTTTAGGCTGAAGAAAGTTCAGAACATCAAGATGTGGCTGTCGCTACGCTCCTACCTCAAGGTAACAACCAGAACACATGCAGGTCACAGCAGCTGGAAGTCACGACCAAGAATCTGATCTGATTTCTGTTGTCTGCAGAGACGGGGTCCTCAGCGGTCTGTGGATGTTATTGTGTCGTCTGCCTTCCTGCTCACTCTGTCGGTGGTCTTCATCTGCTGCGCCCAGGTACTTTGAAACAGAGGCGTCACTGCTTCACATCAGAGATGAAGCTGTGAATGAAAGTGAACACATGCTGCAGCTCTTTAATGCTCACTGTAAGGAAACAAACAGTTAAGAGCTGCTGAGAACATTTTATCCTCAAAAAGCAGCTCCATGATTATCTGAACTCACCAAACCCACTGCTGATAGTCGAAGCTTTGATTTTCCTGAGCACACATGCTACGACTCAGAACCTGATGTAAGAGGATTTCAATCTGGATTCAGACTGACCCACTACATACAGTCCAGACCGTGGCCTGAATGAAAGAGGATCTGATCCTCATGTAGACATAAAGGGCTCATAAGTCCATGAAACAATCAGTTGATTTTAAGCTAATTTAGACAAACTTATCAGGTTCCCACACATCCTGGAGGACCTGGAAGGTGACTGACCAGTTTTCCAGTCATGGAGAACATGAGAAATGAGGAAAAAGGTCAAATGTCCTGAAAGCAGTGAAGTTATCCTGTAAAATAATTTCTCCTCCCCCTGCTCTGTGAGTGAATGCTCACAGGTTGAAAGTTTTGCTCATGCATGTCTGTTGTTACCTCATCTTCTGGGAAGCAGTATGGCTGAGTGCTTCTCTGCTTCTAGCTGGCGCAGCACCCCATGTGATGCTACCAGCCAATCAAATGTATATTTCTGCTTAGAACAGAGACTTCTTGTGTAGATTTAGTTTGTTAATTTACAATGAAAGTGGTCGTCACATGACCACAGGAAAGAGGGACTTCTTTAAAATGAGAAAAATAGGCCAAGAAACTGTAACTATTACATCTTCATTTCAACTGCTGGCAAGAAAGAATGGAAAGCTGTCCCAGTTGAACATTGTAACCTCAGTTTGTCATGAAGTGTCACACTGTTATCTGTGGGTGTGTTTGTATTCCTCAACAATACATTTTTCATAATTATTTCCCATAGAGAAAATATAGACTGATCATCAGATGACTGAGTACATGGAGAGAATCTGGGTAAATGTAAGTTATAGCTGTAGAAAGGGATGAGGAGGACAGAGGAGCATGTTAGTGTCTGACCTGATGACTCGTCCCTGTAGAGACTGAAAATGTCCCAGAGAATAATTTCAGGAAAGAGAGGGAGCCCTGTTTATAAATAACATACATTTATACAGAGTCTGTTTTGGCAAAATAAAATGCTAAATGCTTCACTTAAGGAATACACATTTGAAGTATGGAAATTGAAATTTTAACAATCAATGATCCAATTACTCATTAACTCATTGGCTGCCAAACATTTTCAGAGCATTCTGACCAAACTTTCAAGACTCAAAGAGAAGTGTGCAGACCGTCCCCGAGACCGTCCCCCAGACCGTCCCCCTGACAGTCCCCGAGACCATCTCCCAGACCGTCCCCCCGACCGTCCCCCTGACCGTCCCCGAGACCATCCCCCAGACCGTCCCCCGACCGTCCCCCTGACCGTCCCCCTGACCGTCCCCGAGACCATCCCCCAGACCTTCCCCCAGACCGTGCCCCTGACCGTCCCCCAGACCGTCCCCCTGACAGTCCCCCTGACCGTACCCCAGACCGTCCCCTTGAGAGTCCCCCTGACCGTGCCCCTGACCGTCCCCAAGACAGTCCCCCTGACTGTCCCCCTGACCGTCCCCCTGACTGTCCCCCTGACCGTGCCCCTGACCGTCCCCAAGACAGTCCCCCTGACTGTCCCCCTGACCGTCCCCCTGACTGTCCCCCTGACCGTCCCCCTGACCGTGCCCCTGACCGTCCCCAAGACAGTCCCCCTGACTGTCCCCCTGACCGTCCCCGAGACCGTCCCCCAGACCGTCCCCCTGACCGTCCCCCAGACCGTCCCCCTGACCGTCCCCCAGACCGTCCCCCTGACCATCCCCCTGACCGTCCCCCTGACCGTCCCCCTGATCGTCCCCCTGATCGTCCCCCTGACCGTCCCCCTGACTGTCCCCCTGACCGCCCCCTGATCGTCCCCCAGACCGTCCCCCTGACCGTCCCCCAGACTGATCGTCCCCCTGACAGTCCCCCAGACTGATCGTCCCCCTGACAGTCCCCCAGACTGATCGTCCCCCTGACAGTCCCCCAGACTGATCGTCCCCCTGACAGTCCCCCAGACTGATCGTCCCCCTGACCGTCCCCCAGACCGTCCCTCTGACCGTCCCCCTGACCGTCCCTCTGACCGTCCCCCTGACCGTCCCCCAGACCGTCCCCCTGACCGCCCCCTGATCGTCCCCCAGACCGTCCCCCAGACTGATCGTCCCCCAGACTGATCGTCCCCCTGACCGTCCCCCAGACTGACTGTCCCCCAGACTGATCGTCCCCCTGACAGTCCCCCAGACTGCCCTGTTGAAAAAAGATGCCAATGAGTTAACAGCAACTTTTGATTTTCCTTATCAAAAACAGAACCAAATATTTTTATTTTTTCCAAAATCATGGGCATGTACAAACTGTTCAAAAATAAAGGCTCAAACTACTTAAAGTGGATTTGCTGCAACAAGAGAACCGAACAAACAATTACAGTCAAGGTCACAGTGATTTGCCAAAACTATTATCAGTTTTATTCAAAAATTCCCCAAGTGCTGTTAAACAGCAGACCAAAATCATCCATGGCTCCTGGTGAAGAACCGGCTCCAGAAAACCAAAGTGAACCTTATTGACTGGCCTGCACAGAGCCCTGACATGGGTCTGTAAACCTGTAAGGGGGCTGAACTGAAGACCAGGGTCCAAGCCAGAAGAGCAGAGGGGTCATAATTCTGTCCCTGGTCACTTTTGGTTTTTGTGAATTTTTTTTTTTCTGTGTGCAAAGTAAGACAATGAAACAATGGAAGTAAAATAAAACCAAGATGTTTGAGAAAAAAAAAAAAAAAAACACTTAAAACTTCTTGTTGCTATTAAGAAAACCGAGCATGTCCACCTGGGGAGGCTTCAGTCGGGAGCGCAGGTGATTCATGGTCAGACCGTTGCCTGAAAGCCTGTTCAGAGGCTCTGATGTTACTGGTCTGCAGACAGACTTGTGTGTGCCATCCAGGCCCTCTATGAGCTACGTCCTGTGTAAAGTTCTCAACCTTTGTATGTTCAACAGCAGCTGTTTCTAAACCCTCTCAAAGATTAGCCTGTGGAGACCTGATGTTTGCTCCACCTGATAGAAAGTCATCCCTACCTCACACTTTAAAATAAGAAGCCTCTGAGTAATTCAACTTTTAAACAGTTAAACCGGAGCAACACTTTTCCAGACGGAACATTCATCTCTCCTCTGGTCTTTCAGCTCCTCCACGTCCACGAGACGTTCCTGGAGTGTCATTATAACTGGGAGCTGGTGATCTGGTGCTCCAGTCTGTCTCTGTTCCTGCTCAGGTTTGTTACTCTGGGCTCTGAGACCAGCAAGAAGTACAGCAACACTTCCATCCTTCTCACTGAACAGGTAAAAACACACACAGAAAACACAGCTCCACTTCAAGTCTGACCTCCTCTTAAACAGAGTGAATCCTTTCACAGATCAACCTGTATCTGAAGATGGAAAAGAAGCCAAACAAGAAAGAGGAGCTGACGCTGGTCAACAACGTCTTAAAACTGGCAACGAAACTACTCAAGGTGAGAAAAGTGGGCTCAGGTAGAACGGGAACTTTGTTCTAATCTGAGATGTTTTTGACGTCCCTCTTTCTTTCTCTTTCTTTCTTTCTCTTTCTTTCTTTCTTTCTTTCTTTCTTTCTTTCTTTCTTTCTTTCTTTCTTTCTCTCCTCAGGAGTTGGATACTCCTTTCAGGCTGTACGGTTTGACCATGAACCCTCTGCTCTACAACATCACACAGGTGGTCATCCTGTCCGCCGTGTCTGGAGTCATATCTGACCTCTTAGGTTTTAACCTGAAGGTGAGTGAGATGATTTCAGCTCATGGAACAAATAACTTTATTTATTTTAAAAGGGACCATGTACAATATTTACCATAGATGTCACCATGTGATGCATTGTACTAGAGTTAGCTTAAAGCTAAGTTACATCTGCAGTGCCTTGGCAGGTCACAGTTCAAACAGCACATGAGAAACTCAGTGGTTGCAGTGCTGACTGTGCTTTACAGTTTTTCCAGTTTGGGCACTTGATGGCAGAGCACCTGTGACCCAACTAACTTGAAGCATTTCTTCACACTTTATAAGGTTTCTCCTTCTTGTTTAAATTCTTGCTTGTGTTTTACGTTGCTTTGGAAAAAGCGTCTGCTGAATGAAATTGTAGAGTTGTAGAATTGTAGCATACATTTATAGTTCGATCCCATGTCACTGTTGTGGAAGATCATTGATGTAAAGACTAAATAATAAGGGACCCAACACAGAACCTTGGGGAACACCCAGTGTACATTCCACATGGCCACAGGACACACACGTTAACACACTGCATCCTGTCAGACAGATAGGAAGACAGCCAGAGGCCCTGATGAAGATTTAATTCTAGAGAGTCTTGAGAGAGTACATTGTGACTGATTGTATCAAATGCTTTGAGCAAATCTAGAATCGAGCCCCAACCACCCTTCTTCAGTCGAGTTTGATCTGCTCCATCAGATGTGATGAAGCTGTTTCAGTAGAGTGATTGGGTCTTAAAGTCAAACTGCATGGATGGAGAATGAAGTTGATAAGATGTGTTGTCAGCTGCTTGACCTCAGCCTCCTCAGTCTTTGATAAAACTGGCAGAATGTTTATAGGACTGTAACTACTGGCTCCATGACGACCTCCAGCCTTTAATTATTGCTCTTTTAGAGAACTGAACTTCTGTGTTTCTCTCATCCACAGCTGTGGAAGATCAAATCGTGACATTGAACAGAGTATCGGCGTTGACCTCTGCTCTCACTGACTGAATGCTTGTCTGACTGAAACAAGAACGTCTGCCTCGACTTATCGGAGTGCTTTCAACGTTCCCACTTTGTGCAATTCACAAACTATTTATTTACCCACTCAGTGTTTTTTCCTAGTTTTTTTTTTATTGTAGTTTGTTTCATTTTTGTGTTCTTTGATACAAAACAATGATATATTTTATTTGTCAACAAGAAGTGTTAGTATTATTGTTCTAAACATAAGTTATTATGTTTAATGAGATGGTTCAAGTTCTCAGTTCAGAAACCTGAAGGCAACTTTTGAGGATGAGGCTAAAATGATAATGTTTCCGTGTGGCTTCATCTTAAAGTTACTTTTATTTATATGTAGAGTGGGTTTCAAAACTAAAACCTTCAACTATGTCACAACTGAAGATTTCACCAGTTAGTCTCGAGTTTTTCTTTGGACAGAGAGATTGATGGGAGTTTAAAGATGTAAGAAGACGTAGTGTTTGGACAGAACAGAGATTATCTAAGATCCCAAAATCTATTCCTGACCAGCCTGCTCATTCTGCAGCTCCCACACCAAAACAGGTTTTTAAAGGTTTCATTAACATAACTGTTAATAGAAGCTAACAGCTGCGTTCTTCAGGTAGAACAGAAACAATCATCCTGATGATGGAGGGAAGAGAAAAACGATGAATATTAGAGAACAGACGCAGATGAGAGAAACATGGCAGTATTTTCAGCACTACGTGATCAGGCATGAAAACTTTTTCACTTTGTTTTTATTCACAACTTTATTCTGAAAATACTCAATTTCAAAACTGACATTTTGGAAAAAAATAATTTGAAAGTGTTCATTATTAACTCATTATTAACCAGTGTGTAGCAGTTTTCTTCTCCTTATATATATATATATGTATATATGTGTATATATATATATATATGTATATATGTGTATATATATATATATATATGTATGTATGTGTATATATATATATATATATATATATATATATATATATATAAAGTCAGGCATCATTAGGTTTAACTGCATATCATGAGAGCATGATGTGAGTTTGTTGGTAAGATCAGATGTTTCCATCATTCAGAAACTTAAACCTTAAATTTAATATCAAACGCTGGACCTTAGGACTGCATGTAGAACAGGTTTGAACCTGAGTGAAGGTACGCACTTTAAAAGTCCAAATGAAATTTAAGAGAAGAAGTTCCATCTGGGTTTTCTGTCCAAGACATTTGTTGAAGGTGGTGGTTTGAGAGGTGTTTTTGATGCTTCACATCACTCCAGTATATCATTCATGGTACATGAAGTCATCACACCACAGTAACCATCTCCAATGTGACACAAGCTGTTAAAGAGTTAGCATGTTACTAACTTCATTCATGAAATGCTCGCATAATCATCTTCAGTGTGTTTGAGGAGGAAGACCAAAGTGCTTATTTGACCATTTCTTTGTTTTTCTTTGTTTTTCTTTGTGTGACTCTGCTGGATAAAGAATGTATTTGCAGCTCTATGCTTTAAAGTCTGTTTCCCTTTGGAAACATCTGAAGTTTTATTTTTTGGTCTGTCATTGTTGATTTGTAAACGTTTGTTTTCTCACACTTGTACTGTTTTTAAAGAACAAAGAAGTTTGAATTTTACGTATAACCTGAGTTTTAATAAAAAGGACTCTTTGTTGTGGTTCTGTTTTCAATGAGTCTAAGATAAAGATTAAGTTTTTTGTGAACTGGTCTGTCCAAAAGTTCTACATTTTTGTAAAAAAAATAAAAAAAATTGATGTTGATTCACTGATTTCTTCATTTATTTTACTCATAAGGCACTTTCCCAGTCACTGAGCACTCAAAGTGCTTTTACACCAAGCGGTAACCTCCGGTCTGAAAATATGAGACAGTGCTGAAGTGCTAAAGTCTGCTGTTCCTCGAGTGTCCGCTTGAGGCTGGCTCCAGAAGTACTGGAAGTCACAAACGCACCAAGCCAAAAAAAGTCGTTTTCACAGCCAAAATAAGCACATTTACAGCCTGGAACAAAGAATGTCTCCCGTCTGAATCGCTAATTTTACTAACGGTATGCACTGGGGGATTTTTTTTTTTAATTCCGCAGTTTCCACAGATCATGTGACGCGTCCTATGGCTGTTACTGTGGAGACTCACAGTCCGGCTCATTTCCAATATGGCCGTGCCGGCTGTTTTGCTTCAAAAATCTGTTTCAGTAACAGACGGGTGATGTCACAGAGACTACGTCCATTAATTATACAGTCTATGGTGGCTGGTGGCTTCTCCATAGCTCTGCTATGGGGGAGAGTGGCTCATGGGAAGCCCGAGCCCCCAATAACTCAACTATATGATGTTGGACTGTCATCAAACTCACAGCACACATAAACCATCTCCTCTGGATTATGCTGCATAAATGTGATTTCAGGGTATTATGAATTTGTTCTCCTAACTTAATGAGATTCATAGATTAACTCTTTTCCCTCCATTTTTGGAAACTAAATTAAACTTGCAAGGTTAAATCATTTCTTTTAATTGGTCAAACCTTATTTATTTACTTCTGCCCTTTAACTCTTGATTTTAGGTTTGATGAGCTGGGGAGGCTCATGTAAAGAATAACACCAGATTCATTGAGCCATTATAAAACCCACATCAGGACCAGAGTCTCTCAAGTCTCAGATGGATTCGATGAACACCTCAGACAAAGTTCATCCTCAAAGGAGCGCTGAAAATGACTAAAAAGAGCATGAAAGAAATTGAAAACAGCAGGAGCCAGAACATTTGTGATATTTCAACTCTATTTTTTCACATTTGTACAAAGAAAATATAAGATCCTGTCAGTTTCTTTTGTAACATTTGAAACCCAAAAAGCATACAAAGAGCTGCAGAGCGCCTTGCATCAAGTGCTTCATTATCACTTCACCCTCCCCAGAGCCACAGAGAGAGGAGTTCTGTCTCTGTAATGAATTCTTCAAGAGTTGAGATTTTGTGTTTGAGTTTTCAGATTCTAAAAACTTCAAAGTGTCGGTGTCTGCTGACTTCAGCTGCAGATATCTGGAGGGTTTCCAGCAGCTTCGAGGCTGATTTCAGGCATTGTGAGGTGGGACTGCCGTACGATGACAGAACTCCTTCCCTTCATGGCTCTGGACCGTTTAGTGTTCACAGTTAAGGACAGGCACTGGGGAAATGTGGGCTACAATAGCAAGTGGGCTGTACTTCAATATTAAAATCAAACCATAACGTAAAAAACTTGAACATCTTTGAGGTGAAAACTTGGAGATATTCTTCATAGTCTTTGACAGAAAGTCATTTGTAGAGCTTATGAAACCATCAGAGAGCCATTCAGCCTCTGGGTGATAAAGAAAACATTTAAAGCTGTTAAAAAAAAACTCATCTTGGGGTAAACACATCAATAGTGCTTCAGCTATAAAAGAACTCTGGACTGTGTAGCTTCTGTTTGTCTCAGAGCATTAAAAAAAATTACAATTAATTCTCCTGGAAGAACCTGAAAATGTCCAGTAAGTCACTCCGGATCCATTTACTAAGACTTCTCATTATGTGTAGTCCACAGTAGTTCATAAACCCATGTTAGAAAAGCGCTTTACTAAGTCACATGGGAGGTCATAAACAGCTGCATCTTTATCATCGTATTGCTCGTCTTGGTAAGATTTCCTGTAACTTCTTCAGAAAGTTCCTGGAGGTCCTCGTAAAGGTTTTTGAAAAGTTTCATTACCCTGAACAGAAACCTCTACAGTCCATCATGATCACTGGATCTGGGTCAGGGAGTGAAATGGAAATCTTCAATGTGGGTTTAAAAAAAGAAACAGCAGACTCAAGTCTGTCGAGCTCTGTTACTGCAAGAATACAAGAAACCACAAAATCTCAGAATTAAAACTGGAAATCTGGGGAAAATACTTTCTTTTGTTGTGTTTTTCTCTTTCCTTTGCACAAGACTTGAAACGAGGGTGAAACAGTGAGTTGTGTCACATGACTTCCTGTCTGGTTTGTATTTGCAGCTTTCATTCGATCATAAACGAACCAGCTGAGTTAGAATCAAGTGTTTCATTTCCCTCTTGAAAGAAAGCTACAGAGCTCCAAAAGTCTACGAGACAGTATGTTGTGTGCACAACTTGTACAAACAAGATAACCGAATTGTGCAAGCAAAATAAAAAATTGGAGGGGCTCTGTTCCTGAATACTGAGCAGTAATTTGTGGGTCTCTTGTTTCTTGGCACAAAAATACTTCACTTTGACTCTCCTGACTGTAAAACACTGGGACAGGTTTAAAAAATCTGATTTGAAAACCCTTTTTCACGGAGCATGAGTCTGCTGTAAACTCAGGATGAAAACAGTTTCCTGCCATCATCAGAATCCAATCACTGCTAACAGAAAGCTGCAGGGCAGTGACACAAACACAAGATAACAGAAGTTCAGCCAAATGTTGTGATAAAAACACAACAGAGTGGATGAAATGTAGCAATATTAACACAACAGTGATGAGTATAATATTGCAGTTTGACCCCTGGTTATCCCACAAACAGCTCAGAGAAAATAGGAGCAACAACAGAGATGGAAGCATCAGCTGCAAGTTTCACACAGAGCACACAGCAGGTCATCACTGTGACCTTCTTCTTGTAAAGATTGGAGATTCATCTGTTCAGAAGTTCTTTACCTTTCTTTCGATCATCAATAGAGGATATTCTGATAGATATGAAGATTTCTCACACATACAAACAGAACCTGACAGCAGATCTCTCATCATCTCAAACCTGAAGGCTGAATATGTCCGTGCTCTCTCTCAAACTCAGCTCACGTCAGCAGTGTGTTCAGTTGCCTGACAGCTGGAGCTGCACATGGTGATCCTCTTCTAGTTCATGTTGGGCTGTTAAACCTCAAACCTGTTGACTTCTGGTCTGGATCCCCTCATTGTGTCGGTTTGTTGTTGTACTCAAGAGAAATATGATCTTGTTTTATTTTGAAAGTCAGAAAGTGTTTTTAGGTGGTTTCAGTGCACAACTTCCTGTTCTGCTCCATCTGATTTATACAAATAGATTTATTACCAGAGAAATGCTCTAATATCTCCAGTCTGTGAACAGGAAGTCACACATGGAAACCACATTAAACTCAAACCTTTAAAATGAAATGATTTTCCAGATGAGAGAGAGAGAGAGAGAGAGAGCACGTAGTCAACGGAGCGAGACAGATCTGAAGAATTCAGTGCAGTCCGACAACGATGGCTGAAACTACCAGTAAATGCAGTCAAACTGTTTGAACCCAAGCACTACGGGATAAATAAATTCAGAACCTGCTTTAAAAACTACATCAATGTCCTCCTGACTGCTCTCTTCTTTCCTTTTTACAACAACACAACCAGATCAAATCTTGTTGTACAAATACATCATCTTAAGGAGCTTCATTATGTACAAAAACTACTATAAAATCTGCTCTTCATGCTTTGGGGGTGGAGAGAGGAAGGAGGAGGAAGGCTGAGGGGGGAGAGGAGGTGGGAGAGAAGGAGGCGGGGGAGGTGGTGAGGAGGAAGGAGGAGGAGGCGGGTGAGGATAAGGGTGAGAGAGCACCTGTGGTGGAGGTGGGGGGCTTTGGTAGGGAGGTTGTAACAGGTAGGAAGTGGGCTGGGGGAGGAAGGACTGTGGAGGGAGGAAGGGGAAGTGAGGGTGCTGAGGTGGGTAGAACTGGTGATGGTGAGGGTGAGGAAGGGGGGGAGGAGGAGGGTGGTAGTATGACTGGGATGTGGTAGTTAGGTTTGGTTGAGGAGGTGGGGACAGGTGGAGCTGATTCATGTGGGTGGAAGGAGGGGGTGGAGTCTGTGAGAGGTAAGAGTTCATTGTTTGGGGGGGCATTGGAGGTCTGTGAGGGAGGCTGGAGGGGGGGAGGAGAGGAGGGAAGGATGGGGGGAGCATGTGAGGGATTGGGGAAGGAGGTGGGAGATGTTTGGGGGTGTACTGCTGCAAATAGCTTCCTGGTCTCTGTGGATCCAGGGACGAAGTCCATTTAGAGTCTGTTAGCGTTCTGGCTAACGTGTGTGTCCGTGTGTCTGCTGATGTGCGTGTTTGTTGTGTGTCCGCAGTAGGTTTGTGTGTCCGTGTGTCCGCTGTGTCGTCCGTTTTCAGGCGGGGGAAATCTTTACTTTTCAGTTTTTCAGACCCGAACGAGGAAGAAGAGACGGAAGGAGCAGCTGCAGGTTTGGGACTGGGTTGGGAGGAGGACACTGAGGACGTCGTGACAGGAACAGACAATGAAGATGAGGGTAGAGCTGGAGGTACCACAGAAGAAGAAGACGAGGAGGACGAAGAGGAAGACTTGGAGAGGAGAGCTTTAGAAAGGGAGGAGGAGGAGGAGGAGGAGGAGGAGGAGGAGCTTTTACTGGAAGACGTCGTCCTGCTCTCTGAGTAATGATGATGATGATGATGATGGTGGTGATGAAGGTGCTTTGATGGTGCTGCTTTGGGTTTGGAGTCCAGACAGGGTGATGAAGGTGGTTTCTGTTTTAAAGGAGAAGGAGTCTCTGTCTTCACCTTTGAAGGAGGTGAATCTTGCTGGCTGACTTTGAGTCTCTCCTTCTCCTCTTCTTTCTCCTCTTGTTTCTCCTTCCTGCTGCTCTCTGTGGAGTCTGTGGATGGAGCAGAAGGAGAGGAGAAAGGAGAAGTCTGAAGTGGATGATGCTCCTCCTCCTCCTCCTCCTTTTTTACAGCTGGCAACGTCCTTCTGTCTGCCACCTCAACCTCCTCCTTTGAACACACGTCATCCTTTTTCTCTCTCCTCCCATCCTCCTCCTTCCTGTCCACCACTTCCCGCTCCTTCTCCTTCAACTCAACCTCCTCCTCTTCCTCCTTCACCTCCTCTGCCTCCTCCTTCCCTCCCTCTCCATGGTGGTATTGCTGCAGGCGGACGTGCCATGCCAGGCTGCAGACGGACGACACGGTCTTGAACTGGTGGACCACGTTGCGAGGGATGAAGTAGATGTCGTTGTGGCACAGGCGGATACGAGCGTAACGGACGCCTTCACGCCGAAGCTGGTTGAGCTTGGCATCATCCACCCACTGCACACACTGTGAGGACAAAGAGAGAGAGAGGGAGGGGGGGGTGCATTTAAAAAGAAACCTCCAGGAACCTTTTTACACCAACATCTGAGACTAATGATTCAAAGCTAGAGTTTGGCAACACTTTCTGAAATCAGCTGAACTTCTTTTTTTTCCCTTTGTCAGCATCTGTTCTTCCAGCTGAGCACTGTGTCCGATATCTCAGATCACTAATTTACCCTGAGTCTCCACAGGAGCATGAGTGTCTGTACAGGTATGCATGTGAGGTGATCACCAAGGCCCCACGTTGTTGACCATACCCTGCAGGGCCAAGGGGCCCAATGGCAAGGAGTTGCCCCAGGTCCCCATCAACAGGCACTGGGAGCCCATTGCACCCAAAAGCCCCTGACGCCAACCCACTTGATGGAAACTGTCCAGAGAGGGCCGGACCCCACCAGCTGTACCAAATCTAAACTAGTGCTCCACCCCTTGTCCCACTCTGCTGTTATGTATCTCTGCTTCCTGACTAAGTTTATCCATTCAGTGTGAAATCAGCTGAATCTTCTCTTCACACAGGTCCTTCTGAGAAAAACCAGGATTTCACCATCAACATGTTTCTACCACCACAAGTTAGTTATCTTTTTGTTAGTTATCTTTTTGTCCTCAGAAGGAAATACAGCAAATAACTCTGTACTCAAATCATTCTTGATCCCAGAAGAGCTTTAACTTACTGCAGTCTGACTTTAATCCACCAGGTGGCAACAATCTAATGTCATATCTGCACCCTGTCTTTTTGAGCCTGGTTAAATCAAAGGCATGCATGCATGCGTGTGTACCTGCGTGTGTGTGTGTGTTTGTGTGTGTGTGTGTGTGTGTGTGTTGAACCTGGGAGAGTGGAGGTTCATGTAGATCCAGTTGCAGCCTCTGGACCACCTGAGGGAAATCACCAGCATGGAAACACACAACGTCTTTGGTTACGCGCGGAGGGTCCGAGCTGAGAGATGAGAAACGGTGTGAGGAGGGAAATGATGACAAAGATGCTTTGAAGCATAATCATGACAAATGTAATGTCCCTGACTTACCTGTCCCCGGATCGTACGGCCTTCAGCACCCCAACAGCAGCTGTTGTTTGACGCTCGAAGCCCTGCCCGATGTGGTCAGCATGAGCCCGGGTCCGATCCTCAAACAGCATCTCTCTGGGCTCACTGGTCCTGGGCAGGGACTGCAGCAGGTTCTTCACCTCGTTGGTGGAGCTGTGAGAGGAACAAACAACGCTTCAGAGACAAATGTGAACACAGAGTGTGTCGAAAAGCAGATTTCTCTGCTTCACTGCTGCCTAAATAAATACCAAAATGACTAAAGGGAAGCGAGCTTTGTGTCTTTGTGTTTCCTGTCTGTGGCAGTCCAATAAACGATCCAGACAGGCTTTATCTGCTGCTGCTGCTGCTGCTGCTGCTGTTATATTGTTTGACTTGGTCATTGAAGAGATCCAGACACTACAGTGTAACACAAGCAGTAGAGAGGCTGTTAGAAAACCTGCATCAGTTTGGACACAGTGAGAGAACACTCTCACTGATTCATTTCAGCTGGTTTGATTTAATGTACGATTGGCTGTTTAAAAGAAGCTAGAAATGATCGTACAATTACTGGACAAAGGTAATCTTACCCTCAGTCCAATTTCTGAAACTGCATGTAAACATACTATGAACTTAGTCAGCACAATACAGCTATTAAAATGCATGTAAACAGCTTAGCCGGACTGAATTTGGACTCTGTGAAGCTCATTTGACACACCTACATAATGCAGTTGCTATCGAGCTGTGGTTGGATTCAGCAGGTCTCTGTAATCCTTGGCGTTCAGCCGGATGAGGAAGTAGGTGACCATGATAAATAGGGTCACTGTGCTCATACAGTCTGAGGCTCCAACATAAAAAAGACCATAAATAAAAACATGAAGAGCTACTCTTTGTTTTCTCTTCAGGTGAACAGAAACTAGTTTGATTCACACGCAGCTTCACTCATCAATAAAGGACACAGCGCCACCTATTGAAGCAGAGTGAGACGTTCTCAGCCAGAAGTCTGATTCTCTTTACTGCATGTAAACACAAGACAAGACCAGCCCCCCACTGTGACTCTAGACTTGAGCTACGACCTTAGCTGGACTACTGTGTGCATGTAAACGCACTGATTCAGTCCATATCAAAGGTGAGGATAAACTGATCTAATTCTAGTATCACATATCAGAACGATTCAAAAAGTTAGAAGGGATATCTGTGGAGTCCTTCAATGATTTTTAATCTCAAATAAAGACATGGAGGCAGTTTCTGTAAGATGCTGTTGTTTCAGCTTGTTGAAAAATTGATTCCCAAGATATAACTCACAGTTGGCTCTATTTTTCTTCCATAATGGTGTGCCTTGTAAACTGCTTTGTTTTGTCTCTCCTCGTATTTCTCTATCTGTAACTTCTGCTAACTGTCTTGGCCAAGTCTCCCCTGAAAAAGAGGTTTTTAATCTTAATGGGTCTTACCTGGTTAAATAAAGGTAAAATAGAATACAAATAAAGTGACAGGGGCCAATCCACTGGACAGATTTATTCAGCTCAGCTCTATGCTCCTCTGTTCATCAAGCTAAGAGCTAAAACATCATGAAAGAAGGTTTTTCCACTTGTTTCTCCAACAACTCTGATGCCTTTTTTTCAACACTTTTTCAACAATTCCTCACTTATCCACAGCTGAGCTTCACAGAGTTGGAGATTTACTCACCACACATTTGTTTATAGTCCCATAAATGAATAATACAGTCAGTTTAAATATATCATTTATTCCATTTTGGTTTACAAACTTAGAAAAGCTTCCAAAACATAATTCTAAATCTCATCCTCATATTAAGGAATAGAAAATGTTATATTAATACAGGTGTTAGATCTGATCATATCAGTGTTGGCTAATACCAAAGTGAAGGTATCAACAGGTGAAAGATGTGGTCAGTTGTTAAAACTGAAACATTTTAACTGGTGTAACCAATGTTTCTCATAAAAGTCTGATACTGTGCAAAAAAGTTCCTTTAAATCAGTCCACTACACTGTAAAAAAATAAACTGTAAAATGAGTTTAAACCACCTCAGCTAAAATAGAAAACATTGATGTCTGACATACTGACTAGTAAAACTAACATTATCAAGTTTATACATGAAATTTTAGTTATGAAATATCATCTCAAAGTATATTTAAAATACCTGATTTTATCAGTACACTGTCATAACTTCTAGGAAGGTGAATTATTTAATCCTCCTCATGCTTTTGTGGTTACACCATTAGACAGTTAATGGGACTGGTTCTTTAACTGGTTCAAAATGGGAGAAATGTCATATCAAATACTCTGACACCAACAGAAATCATCTAACATATTGGATCAAAACACATTTTTGAACAGTCCAGTCCTTAAATCTCTGTCATTGTCTACTGATCCAATTTCTATTAATCTCCAAATAGATTTGTCATTTCATTTTTATCATGGACTGACAGCCTCTGTGTCACACCAAACACTAATAAGAGCAATAAGAGCTACTTGTGAAGTTTTTATGCTCTCGGGCTGCACTTACATTTAATAACATGGAGGGAACTCATACACACACACCGTACAGGTCTGGCTTCATGCACACAGACAGACGAGCGGAGCAGAAAGAGCATAAAAATGAGCCGTGTTGCCAAACAATAGAAGTACCACAGTCAGCTCACCACTGGATCAGTGACTCACTCTGGAGCTGCAGTCTGAGTATAAACACACGTTCACACACAGAGTCTGAGAGACACTCATTGGAGAGCATCACACTCACACTCACACACACACACACAGGGAATACGCAAGCTGAACACTTAATTGTGCATTCATTCATAGGAAGAAAAGAGGAGGGAAGAAGGAGACGGAGGAAGAGGAAGAAAACTAGAGGAAAATAGAAAAACGGTGAGCATGGGGAAATGAAAACACACACAAACACACAGACACACACAGAGCTCAGCGTGTCTGATCTGACTGCAGGCTGACTAATGGATGTAAAACCAGGAAACAATGAGAAGAAGAGAGTGTTAAAAAGAGGAGTGCTTAACGGGCACATCCAGAGTGATGTCTGAACTCCACCACAACTCCTAAACTCTGCTCCACAGAAAAGGTCAGCATGCAGCGTGTACTTACGTGTGTGTGTGTGTGTGTGTGTTTGTGCGTGTGTGTGTGTGAGACACAAAACTGTCAGGTCGGATGCCTATGTATTTATGGGTAAACAAAGTGAGACAGGAGGGAGGAAGAGGTGAGGTGTGGAGAAGTGTCAGGGGAAAGAGAGGAGATCATGAAGAAGAGAGAGAGGGACCTGAGGAGAAAGTCGTAGAAGAAAACAGAGATAACAGGAAGCAGGATCAGATGACAAACAGAGTTAATGCACGGGCTGAAGCTGGATCACACACTCCTAGGAGGGCTGTAAGTCACAGTGACACTACACACACCAGCGACTCAGTATGTGAGAAAGGGTGACGTGTTTCTGGTTTCAATGCATCTGTTGACTCTTGTTAACTTCAACTTAAAACCACTGCAGTGAGAGGAACACAAGCTTTTTAAGGGGAAATGCTTTAGATGGTTCTAACATTACAACAGCAACAAAAAATACACTGTAGGTTAATACAAAACATGAATGCAATGCTGATCTCAGTCTGTCCCCTGAGGTCATGAACTGATTATAAAAGCAGCTGCAGGGGGATCCTCTCTGTTTGATAAATTGCTGAACTCTCTCTCTCTCTCTCTCTCTCTCTCTCTCTCTCTCTGGGATTAAGCAGGCATTGTTTTGACAGCTCACTGACAGCCATGCAGCTCCTCCTGGATTCTAAACAGAGTTTTCTGCTGCTGGTCAGGGCTACTCCAGTTACTCTGCAATTATTGTAAATCTCTGCATAGCATAGCAATCTTTTGCTAAAAGCTGAAATATTTTGGTTTGTTTTCATCGTCTGACGACTATAATCAAGCCGAATCCTCAGACTGAGAGTCTCAGTGCTGTCAGAAATGCTTAACAGCTTGACCTTTCCTCTGAAACCGCTGAGCAAAGACAGAAAGTTCTCCATACGCCAGTTTAGCTCTGATCGTTCTCATTCTTACATCTCCAAATCTCTTTGATTTATCTGTTTTTCTTTATGATAGCAGACATAAATTAAACACTTCGTCCTTACTTAAATGAGTTTTGGGTGCCTGAAAATGGGAGCACAGTAACTGTGATAAATCAACTTAAAGCAGCAAAGCGAGGTCAAGAGGAGGAAACAAAAGATGGACTGAGAAAGAAAAGAAGACAGAAAGACGATGTAGATATTTAGAGGTTGCAGGAGGACAAGGACAGAGAAAAGAGGAAGAAGAGAGAAGTGGAGAGAATAAAAAAGAAAGAGGCGTCTGAAAGAGGGGGAGGAAAAGGAAAAGTGTTTGAAGAGCAGTCCGAGAGCCAAAAGGGGGAAATCCAAGGAAAACTATGTGAGTTTGTCATTCTGTTTTCATATCTGCTGATCATTTATAATTAAATGACAGATGAGGGACGATGCAGAGTGAGGAAGACAGAGAAATACTTCATTTCAAGAAACAGTCTTTAAGGTTAACCATCCATCTGCTATCTATTATCCATCCATCATCTATTTACTCATCCATCCATTAACATTGGAGTTGACGGGGTCACCGAATTGGCCACACCTGCTGGACAACAGGCTACGACTCTCATCATCAGGGATTCCATCATCCGTTACGTTTGTCTGAGGGAGGCTCTCACCCTGTCCTTTCCCAGCACCACCGTTACAGACATAACTGAGAAAATTCCAAGCATCCTGGACTCTCACCCGCAGGTAAACAGGCCTGTCATTCATATCAGCACCAAGTGACCAGCACCAATGACACCTCCAGACAACAGTCCGAGCTTTCAAAGGGCAATTTCACGCAGCTTTTTAAAGCTCACGGCCCCAGCTGTGTGTGTTTTTATCTCCGGCCCCACCCCCACCTGTAGCAGAGGCATGGGACGCTTCAGCAGATTGCTCAGCCTTAACAACTGGCTCAACTGCCAATGAAGCCAAGGTTGTGGGTGATGCAGGCAATTTTGATGCTTTTTGGAAGAGGAAACATCGTTTTGGATCAGATGGATATGATCATTCACTTAAACAGAGCTGGCAGAGCTGTCCTCCAACCTGGCCTCATTCACCCAATCACACCACATTCACACACTGATGGGAGGCTGAAACTAATGCAGGAGCCATCAGCTATATCAGTCACACCACATTCATACACCACCGACACTGCAACAGTGGGAGCAACTTGGGATTCAGTGTCTCGCTCAAGGACACTTGAGGCATGTGACTGCAGGAGCTGGAATCGAACCCACAACCTTCTGATTGTGGGGTGACAACTCTACCACTGACCCACAGCCGCCCCATCATGGTATACACCATGCCACACCATGCCCACCCCACGATCTCTTCCCACCATCCCAAACCTACACCGACTAACCTGTCAGCCACTGATTGATGTCCCCCAGGTCCTAGTTCCTATGTATTTAGTTTCACCTCTGACACACACAATACTGGACTTGGACCTTCTATTTTCATTAACTACCCACCTCTCCCTGTCATCAGTGGAGCACACCTGAACACTGTAAAAGACAGTTAACTTTGCATTTTCTGTTAGAAGTGGTAGAAGAGGAGGTGGCACAGCAGCTATAACTTCAAAGACTCTGGCCACCAAACCCATTTGATTCCATCAGTATGAGCCTATTGAACACAGCACAGCTGTTTTTATCAGTCCCCAAATCTCGCATGTCACAATATACAGACCACCAAGAAATGTGCTGCTTTCACCATCAATGAATTAGCAGAATTTTTATGACTCACCCACAACTCCTACAATATGATTGTTTTAACCAGTGATTTTAACTTACACAAAGATAACTCTTCAGACCAGATTTCAACAGAAATTTGAAATGTCCTCAATTTCATGGATTTTACTCAGCACGTCACGCAGCCGACTTACAACAGGGGGCACACTCTGGACCTGGTCATCACTTATGACTTCTGATCACTTTTTGGTCAATATAGTACAGTGATTATGATTTCAGAGGAATTGTTATTGAAATGCTATACTATAATTCTCAAAATGCATTTGACAATGACACTTCACTCATTATTTTAGTTAATTAATATTCCCAAACTTTTACCAAATTGTAGAAAGAGGCTGGAAGAGCCTATAACTCAAGCAGAAGTCATTTTAGCAATCTCCTCAATGCAGTCTGGTAAATGTCCTGGCCCTGATGGCTTTCCAGTTGATTTCTTCAAAAAATTTTCTTCGTTACTTTCTCCACAGTTATGTGCTGTTCTGTCTGAATCCCAAAGAAGGCACTCTCTCCCCCCATCTTTTAATGAAGCTTTCATCACTCTCATTGCTAAGAAAGGAAAGGACTCTCTGGACTGTGCCTCTTATAGACCCATTTCTCTCTTAAATACAGATTATAAAATCCTAGCCAAGATCTTAGCTCGCAGATTAGAAAATATACTTCCTACAATCATTTCAGGAGACCAAACTGTTTTTATTAAAAACAGACAATCTTACTTTAATGTTCGGCGTTTATTTGATATTATCTATACATCCTCTGAAGAGATCCCTGAGTGTGTTGTTTCCCTAGACGCTGAGAAAGCATTCGACCGTGTCGAATGGAAGTATTTGCTTACTACCTTGGATGAATTTGGCTTTGGTCCAGTTTTTACATCATGGATTAAGCTTTTATACTCTAATCCCACTGCTTCTATCCGTACAAACTCCCAGCGATCAAAACCATTTAATCTGTATCGGGGTACCCGTCAAGGCTGTCCTCTGAGTCCAATGCTTTTCGACTTAGCTATTGAGCCACTAGCTATTGCCCTTCGTAGTTCTAAAGATATATCAGGTGTTAAGAGAGACGGCAGAGAACACAGGGTGTCTCTTTATGCTGACGACCTCTTGCTGTTTATTTCTGATCCGAATACCTCATTACCCCATGTCTTGTCATTGCTCAGTCAGTTCGGTCAACACTTTGGATATAAACTAAATCTCCATAAAAGTGAGATCTTCCCTATCAACAATGCAGCACGTTCACTAGACCTTAGTAAATTCCCTCTGAAAGTTGAAAAAACGAAATTCTCTTATCTGGGTATTTCAGTTACTCGTAAATATAAAGACCTACTCAAGGAGAACCTTGTCAAAATGCTGGACCAGACCAAACTTAAACTTTCACAGTGGTCCCCTCTGTCCATATCTCTCATAGGACGTATTAATGCTGTGAAAATGATCATTCAACCAAAATTTCTGTACTTATTTCAGGCCTTACCAATCTTTGTCCCTAAAGCTTTTTTTACCAAACTGGATTCTCTCCTTTCATCATACTTATGGCAGGGTAAACATCCTCGTCTTAAGAAGCTATATCTTCAGAAAACAAAAGCTAGCGGCGGTCTAGCACTCCCAAATTTTCGTTTCTATTACTGGGCTGTTAACCTGCGTTGCCTCTCACTCTGGCATTTCTCTCTGACCCAGCCTAATTACCCGGACTGGGTGGGAATGGAATTAAATTCGGACAAAAATGTATCTATTCCTGCGCTGCTGGGATCGTCACTCCCTCTTCCTCCATTCAAATCTATTAAGAATCCAGTAGTTAAACATTCTCTAAGAATATGGGCCCAATTCAGAAAATTCTTTAGGCTCGACAGATTTTCTCTTCTCAGCCCCATTAACACAAACCACCTTTTTGAACCTTCCATGCATGACTCTGGGTTTCGTGAATGGCACAAGAAGGGTATTGTACACTTTAAAGACGTGTTTATAGACAATCAGATAGCTACATTTGAGCAGTTAAGCAGGAAGTTTAACCTACCTAAATCTGACTTCTTCAGATATTTACAAGTAAGACATTTCCTCTTTTCAAAGTTTTCCCATATTCCCTTATCATCAGAAACAACTTTGGTTGACTCGGTCTTGTCCCTGAACACATCTCAGAAAAAACTAATCTCAGTTTTGTATAACGTGTTAGCTGACATAAAGCGGGACACTTCAGACTTACTTAAAAGATCCTGGGAGGAAGATTTAGGCCTGTCCTTATCTGAAGACACTTGGAGCTCTATTCTTAAACGTGTTAATACAACTTCTCTCTGTGCTCGCCATTCCCTAATCCAGTTCAAAGTGGTACACAGAGCCCATATCTCTAAACTTAAACTTTCCCACTTCTATCCTGATATCAACCCACTCTGTGACAAATGCAAGAGTGCTGAAGCATCACTTGTTCATATGTATTGGCAGTGCCCTAGTCTCAATAAATATTGGACAGAGGTTTTTCAGTCTTTGTCCAAGATAATTAATATCAAACTAAATCCCAACCCTCTTGTTGCCCTGTTTGGAGTTACTGATGGAGTGGTACAGCTATCGGCTAACAATCAGCGGACCCTGGCCTTTGCTTCCCTTTTAGCCAGACGTGTCGTGCTGCTCAGATGGAGAGACGCTACCCCGCCCACGCATGCACAATGGCTGGCAGAAGTTATGGCCTGCTTGAAGTTAGAGAAAATAAGGTTCTCACTCCAACATTCAAATGCACAGTTTATTGAAATTTGGGGACCTTTTCTGAATTATGTACACAATCTTTAAAATTGTGTTCCAGATGCAGCTTGTCCATCTCTTTCTTTCAGATGGTCTTTTTTGAGACTGGGTATATCATCTCTCATTTTTACTGGTAGTGACTGGGTAGGGATTATTTTATAATAGATTTTTTGCTTGTTTGTTTTTGTTAAACTTCTTGTTCATTCTAATTTATGTGTATGTGTATATATACGTTTATATTTTTTCCTTTTAACCTAAAAAGCAAAATAATTATTCAGACTGCTGCTGTTGGTCCATGCTGCACTCTTTTACTATGTGAAATTAATAGCAGTATTTTTTGTCTTCTGCACATCTCCCTTATTTTTCTCATGAAGATGTAACTGTTATTTGCATTCGATGTTTATATACATCAGCTGCTATTATTAGTGACTGTTCAGCTCAGCGCTTCTTGTGTATTTTGTTGATATTTCAATAAAAAGATTTTGATTAAAAAAAAAACAATTTAACTGAAAAATTATCAAGGAATTACTCTGCAAATATGAATCCTTCGATGCAGAAAAAAATAATTTAAAAAATGGGTAACAATTTAGATGTTATTCTTACCACAACTTGTTGAACTTGTAGTTTTGAGTCATGTGGTTGGCTGACCAGTGAATTAAAACACAAGCGTTCATGAACTGGCGTCGTCAGCATTGCAGCTTTTGGACGGACATTACAATATTTTAACGCCCACAGCTCTTAAAATGTTTGGGATATCCATGGTTACTGCCAGTTACAGTCCTCCTTCCTTCTTCTGCTTTAAATTCTCATGGGATGAGATTTTACTTGTTATGCGCAATTCTAGTTGTAATGCCGGCAAGGCAATTGTACTTTTTCACAAAACTTCAGAGTTATCATTTTTATTTTGTGAAATAGTGTAATGGAAAGAGCTCATGATGTGATCACCACTCAGCAGAGAACAGAGACAAGAAATGGCATTAAAGGAAGGTGTGTGTATGTCTGTGTGTGTGAGTGTGTGTCTCTAGCCGGCTGCCACATGAAGTAGTGTCTGATCTCGACTCCATTAACATATTAGCAATGATCTCATGAGTGAGTGTCGAGCCACACATACACACACACACACGCACAGGCACACACACATACACTCTCTCTCTCCCTTTGGATCCCAGAAATCATGTGTGCGGCCACATCGCTGTGGCTGAGACAAACACAGAGGCGTAATTGCCTCATCGGGAAATGCTCGGCTATAACAAAGCCTCATGCTGCTCACACGGCTGCTGTTTCAAATGTGTGAGTGTTTGTTCAGATTTTCATAATCACATTCTTGTGGGCTGTGTGGAGAGCACAGAGACACACTGAACACACACCGCTGAGACCTGCAGACAGTACAAATAATGTTCACACATGCTAATTCTGTCTCAGCGTCGTGTTTTAACCCAACACAAAAACAGGCCAGCTTCATATATGTGTTTATGAAGAGCTTGTTTGTGGACTAACCGTTTTCTCTTGAAAGGTGACTTTGGTATATCAGCTACAGGTATCATCTGCTCTCCTGGTCTGACCCACATTATCGGCCCATCGTCGCTTTCTGTGGGACTCATCTGCCTCAGACTGGAGAAGGTTCCCCATGGAAGAGTCCGCTGCAGACAAAGCAGAAGATAAGACATGAGGATGAATAATCAAAGCCTCATGTAGCTGCACATCCTCCACTCTTTCAGCGTATTCATAGAAGGCGTTTTATGTTTTCATAGAGAGAAGATCTCTGTGGGGAAAGTGTCCCCTTGGCAAAACTTCTCACTCGAAGCAGAGATGCTTGAGATGGTGCTGAATCAGAGCCAAAGCCCCTCAACAGATAGGATGATCGTCTTTTGATATTCAGTGTATGACGCCACTCCTCCACACTGCATGCAGCAGAGATCTGAGGCGTCAACACGGAACAGCAAACAGAAGAAAAGCTTGTTACTCCTCCGCTTAGTGACAGCAGTAAACACAGTGTTTGGGTGGTCTGTGCCCGCACAGGCTTTTTAAAATTAGAAAATAATATCCTGAACTGGAGCTAATCAGTCTGACACACCACTTAACGCCTCCACTCTGCCAGCCAGCACAGAGAATATTAGGTGTGTTATTGATGTTTGTGTCTCACACAGCCCATCCATCTGCTCAGTTTGTATCACCTCCAAACTATCAGTGCTGGAAATTAGGGCCCAACCGATATTGATTTTTGAGGCCGATGTCGATTCCAATATTTGGCAGAAAAGAAATCTGATAACCAATTAATCGGCTGATTCATTTGAAAAAATACATAATAAATAAAACAACTTCTTTTTTGGTCTCTCAATGCTAACAAAAACAAATATATGAATTACAGGCAGTTCATTTTACTGTTTTACAAAACGTTCTCCTTTAGTCTATGTTTATCTTAACAACAGAGAGCAATTTTCATGTATAAAAACATGCAGAAGAGCAATTAACCTCTGGGAAATTATATAACTTTAAAAAGAGTCAATTAATAAATGAGTCATGGAATACACTGTCTTGAACTTCTTGCTGCTGCAATAAGAAAAGCTGAAACAGGTCATTGTTTTGATTATAGCACTTCAAAATGTTTGTTTTTAGCTGCATTTAGAGACAATTCTGGGTTTAAAAGACAAGAGTAAAAACAGAGTGCTTGACATTTCTGTGAAATGCTGTTATATGAAAGTGTCAGCCAACTGGGCACTTTTAACCATCACAATAACAATCATAGAGTGAGTTCAGCTCTGTTTTATTAAGACAGGAACTGCATGTTTTGAACAAAGAAGAAACTCATGTTTGATAAAAAAAACTAAAGAAAAGCTTTACACATCACAAAAGACAGGAAAAGGGAAAAAAAGAGGGATATTTTGTATAATGTACGGCTTTAAGGATGCTTGGATAATTCATAATCAGTGTCGCCTCTGGTTCAGATTGGATATAAACCGCATATTATATACACAGCAAGTATTATCATGAATTATTATTAATGCCTTTCGTGAACTCACCTTCAGAAAAGGCGACTCATCCAGCATGCCGAGGAATTCTGGGAAATAATCCCCCACCTCCTCATCCACCGCTCCCACCAGGCTGATCTGTCTCATGGCCCCAGCTCTGTATGTGCCGTTACTGTACGTTCTCTTCACCTGCAGAAGAAACATTGGAAATAGATTTTAAATGATAACACTTTAAAAATACATGCGTACAAACATATTTGAATGTACTTCAATATACAACCCCAATTCTGATGAAGTTTGGACATTATGTAAAACATAAATAAAAACAGAATACGATGATTTACAAATCCTGTTTAACCTATATTCAACTGAATACACTACAAAGAGAAGATATTTATTGTTTAAACTGATAAACTTTATTGTTGTTTTTTTTGTTTGTTTTCATATATTCACTCATTTTGAATTTGATGCCTGCAACACGTTCCTAAAAAGTTGGGACAGGGACAACAAAAGACTGGGAAAGTTGAGGAATGCTCCAAAAACACCTGTTTGGAACATTCCACAGGTGAACAGGTTCATTGGAAACAGGTGAGTGTCATGATTGGGTATAAAAGGAGCATCCCTGAAAGGCTCAGTCATTTACAAGCAAGGATGGGGCGAGGTTCACCGCTTTGTGAACAACCAGTTCTAGAACAATGTTTCTCAACATACAATGTCAAAGAATTGATGGATTTGATCATCTACAGTCCATAATATCATCAAAAGATTCAGAGAATCTGGAGAAATCTCTGCAAGTAAGCAGCAAGGCTGAAAACCAACACTGAATGCCAGTGACCTTTGACCCCTCAGGCAGCACTGCATTAAAAACCAACATCATTGTGTAAAGGATATTACCACGTGGGCTCAGGAAGACTTCAGAAAACCATTGTCAGTTAACACAGTTCATCACTACATCTACAAGTGACAGTTCAAACTCTACCATGCAAAGACAAAGACATATATCAACAACACCCAGAAACACTGCCGGCTTCTCTGGACCCGAGCTCATCTGAGATGGACTGACACAAAGTGGAAAAGTCTGCTGTGGTCTGACGAGTCCACATTTCAAATTGTTTTTGGAAATCATGGACGTGGTGTCCTCCAGGCCAAAGAGGAAAAGGACAATCTGGATTGTTCTCAGGTCAAAGTCTCAAAGCCAGCATCTGTGATGGTATGGGGGTGTGTTAGTGCCCATGGCATGGCTAACTTGACCATCTGTGAAGGCTCCATTAATGCTGAAAGGTACATACAGGTTTTGGAGCAACATATGCTGCCATCCAAGCCACGTCTTTTTCAGGGACGTCCCTGCTTATTTCAGCAAGACAATGACAAGACACATTCTGCACATGTTACAACAGCGTGGCTTTGTAGTAAAAGAGTGCGGGTACTAGACTGGCCTGCCTGCAGTCCAGACCTGTCTCCCATTGAAAATGTATGGAGCATTATAAAACACAAAATACATCAACAGAGACCCCGGACTGTTGATCAACTGAAGTTGTTCATCAATCAAGAATGGTAAAGAATTCCACCTCCAAAGCTTCAACAATTAGTGTCCTCAGTTCACAAACACTTATTGAGTGTTGTTAAAGGAAAGGTGATGGAACACAGTGGAAACATGAGCCTGAACCAGCTTTTTAGTAAGGTGTTGCAGACATCAAATTCATAATGAGTCAATATTTGGAACAAACCAATTAAGTTTTTCTGAACAATAAATATCTTGTCTTTGTAGTGTATTCAGTTGAATATAGGTTAAACAGGATTCACAAATCATTGTATTCTGTTTTTATTTATGTTTTACACAACTTCCTAACTTCATTGGAACTGGAGGATGTAAAAGCAACTTATCAACTGTTACGCTGTGATTTTTTTCTGAAACAAAGGGGAAAAAGGGGAAACATCAAACTGGTTATCTAAATTTTGAAAAAAAGATGAAAAAATGTTGATATTATTATGTTACTGGGTTTTAGCACCATCAGCAGTGTTATGAGAATAATTTCCCCTCTCTTGTTGCAGGTCCTGATTCAACGCCTCCTTCTGGTCCTTCAGACATGCTGACACTTTGGCATTAGCTCTGTGACCCTCTAATAGAGCATTAGCGTTTGTTTACTGGAGACTGGATCCAAAGGAAAATACCATCTGAGGCTGATACTAATTTTAGAGGAGGGAAATTCTCAGATTTGAACATGATCACCAGTGTAGAGCATTGTTAAGATGGAATATTTTCTTTACTAGCTAACTTTAACGAGAGTTGTTTAAGATAATTACACACTGACAACTAATTTGGACGGACCAACTTATGCTCAGCTTTGATGATCTGTCAGGTGTGAGACAACGATGAAACTATTTGTGCATCAGCAGGGCTACTTGGTATTACAATATGCCAAATATTGTTTCCTTCATCAGTTATTTTAGAGTAAAACAGGAATTCAAACTTAATCTCTGTCAATTCTCTAACAGGTTGTTCCTTCTTTGGAGAACAATTTTTGCCAAAGCTATTCAAAGATATTGTGCTCCTTTAGCTTAGTGCTGGTGGACTAACAGCTGTTCGGTAGAGATGTTTATGTATTATGAATTTTATCTTTCCTGAATGTTTCTTTGTTTGCTTGCAGTACAAGCGAAGGGAACACAAACAAAAAACTCTGACATGGGAGCTGATAATCACTACTGGGTGTCAGAACAGTCACACAGTGTGTGTGTGCGTGTCTGTGTGTGTGTGTGTTGGTGGTTTAATGTTTCTGCTTCACCGATGTGACTCAACAGACTTTTTGCTGCTCTTCACTTGGCTGACAGTGTGTGACTTGTGTGTGCATGTGTGTGTGTCTACCCTGTCTCCCATACCCTTGGCCCTCAACAGCATCTTTGTGTGTGTCAGAGTGTGTGCAGTACGTGCAGCATGTGGCCCGCATGCTGTACTCTTGGCTGATCAGGATGTGTGTGTATTTGAGTGTTTAAGAGTGTGTGTGTGTTAGCTAGATCCTTGGCTGCTTGCCTCTGGTGAGTCACCACTTGACAACTAGGCAGAGATAAAGAGGGAGAGAGGGAGAGAGAGGGAGAGAGAGGGACCGGGGGATGGGGAGAGAGAATTCATGGTGGAGAAAAAAATGAGGGGGAGGCAGACAGATGGAGGGAAAGTCAAGAAAGAAAGAAAGAACGAGCGACAAGCCATGATTTAAAAGAAAAGAGATGGAGAGAGAGAGGATAGGAAAGGAGGAGAGAGGGATGAGAGAGAACAGAAAAGACTGTGTAAAGACATAAAAGAGACACAAAGGGTGGAGGAAAGGAGAGAAAAGAGGGCAGGTTAGAGAGGAAAAGGACAGGTGATGAAGAAGAAACAGGGACTTGATGTTAGACTGAAGGGTACAGGAGTGAGGAAGGCACTGGATCCTAAAAACAGCCGCTGAAAGATGAGGCAGCTTTCAGTGTATGTGTGTGTGTGTGTGTGTGTGCTCTGCAGCTTGGTTATTACACAGTGACCATAAAAAATAAGATTTTTTCAGCTAATGCAACATGATGTCATAGGCTGCTATTCTTTGTTTGCTTTATTTACAGTGTGAAGTATGACACATGTATAAGCTTAATAAACCAACACATGAAAACATGACAATAAATAGGATTAAATTTGGAAGATGATGAATTAAAGATGGTGAGGTTCAGATTTACTCATTATTCTTATTAAAGAATGAACTTTTCAGCATTTGATGACACTCTCACTCAACAGATACTGGAAAAGGAGCTTTATTTGGCATTTAAATTAATTCAATACTGCAAGTTTCTATTTGTTTTTTTGTTTTTTTTAAAAAACAAATGATCATTGATAGAGGCAGTTAAAATGAGTACACGTTTCATAAAAACATCAAACCTACTTTCATTATGTTAGCATCGGCCAAAGTAAACCAACACCACACCTGTACTTGTACTTATTGTATTTTGTAAAGCTGCAACTAAAGATTGGCATGAATTATTCTTACACTTACTGACAGGACTGTTTGGTTTCTGAAGACTTTTCCACAAAGAGAGAAAAAAAATAAATTTTCTGATAAGTTTTACTGACTTCAAGGAAATCAGTATATTTATTTTAAAATGAGCTGAATGTAAAATAATTACGTAAATACATTTGATGAGTTTGGTAGCTAGCAGGTGTGTTTTGGTGCCTCCTGAGACAGCTAAAGGTGGGATGAAAAATGCACTGATGTGAACAGACTCAAAAAGTAAGATTGCATATCGGTGACAAAGGGCATATCCAAAGGACAGATCTAGTCAACTCAGCTCTACGCTCTTCTATACTGAACATGTGAGTGTATTACATTATCTCCAGTAGATTTGTGCATTTTTGCCACGCAGAGCTAAAATATCATGAAGATAACTACAGCAGCTCAGCAGTTTCACCAACAACTCTGAAGGATACTTAGAACACCTGCAAGTTCAATTCCTCACTCATCCTGTTTTTATGTTTTTCTTATTTCTTATTAAAGTTTGCCATCACTTGCTGAGAAACTCGTGGGCTTCCTTTTTTTCTCTCCTCTCTGTTTAACTGTTGAAAGGAGTTTTTCCACATATAACCTGCAAGTAACAAAGAGAGAGAGAGATTTGTTATCAAAAAGAAAAACGGCAACCAACCAAAAGGTTAAAGAATCACCACCCAACATCATCAATCAACCAGAGCGTTTTCTAAAACAGTCCCTTTAACTCATTGTTAACTGACCACCTGAGCTCCTGTACATCTGGACTGCACTGCAAGTAAGGGTCAGAGAGTTTGTGTCTAAGAAGACGATGCACTATCAGCAGTACTATGAAGAATCCTCTTGTGTAAAATGCTCTGATTTCAAGCATTGAATAACCATTTATTTAATCTCTGATAAATTAACCAAATAAATTATCATGCATGGATGGACTGAGCCATGTGATCCTGCTTGTTTATTCGCTTCATTTGACTCCATCCATCCCCCCCGACACCATGTAATATCCTCCTAAGAAGATGATGATGACTAAAAGCCTGAAATACACACTCCGCACACGTAAACACATCACAACTTGAAATAGTCACACTGAGTCAATGACCTAGATACTGAGAGGAGGCTGTTTGTGTGCACACATGGACTCAAATGCATCTCAAGCGTGTGTGTGTGTGTGTATGTGTGTGTGTGTGCACTGCCAGTGTCTCTCAGACGCTTTCTGTGTTTGTGATTATATTCATGCATTCATCTTCCTGCTTGTTTTTAATTGTACACGCTTGTGTGAGAATCTTTTTTTTTTTTTTCTCCAGCGAGTGATGTTTACAGGGTGCATAATTTAACAGCAGAACAAAACACACACACACACACACAAACACACACCTGTCTATTATAAGTGAAGGAAGCAGAAAATGCAACAGACTTCCTGAGTACTATCAAAGATGCTACCATCCATGTCCAGTCTTACAATTTACTGCATAGAGGACCAAATGCTCCAAACATTCATAGCTTCCTGTTTTAATAACTAAACTCATAGGAATTTAATATTAAACAATAGCTGCTACCAATAAATGACTACAAACTTACCATGTAATGAAAACACTTAATTGTCTCAATTTATCTAATGTAATTGTATTCCTTGTTAAAAATGTGCATAATTAAAAAGCCAGCTTTATTACAAATAACCAATGTCAGTTTTCTCCCCCTGCTCTCCTCTTCTTTAAATAAAAGAAGCAATTCTTTCAATCTAAGAAATCATCTTCTTCTCTCCTTTACCTTGTCAAGTCATCTATTGTCTCGTCTCTTTCTCCGTCCCTGTGAGTAACACGTCTGGTAAATCTCTCTTTTTTGCAACCCCCTGTCTCTGGTTCAGCTGCTGTATCTACTTGTTAATTCTCTCACTTCTCTCCTACAGCCTTTTCTCAAGATGGATTCATGTCTTGAGGGCATGTCGTCACAACTTTATCTGACCTCACCACGACTTCTGGTTCTCCTCTGACTCCGTCTCAAACTCATTATGTCCAGTCAACCTCTGGAGCTCTAAGTCCAATACAGCGCCTGCGTCACAAGAAAGCTGCTGACTGGTACAAAAAAAAAAACACCCAAACCATTCTCACATGATCTGTGGTCTCTACTCAGCGACAAACACGGGCACACTTTGAGTGAGTTTCATGTAATCTGTGCTTTCAAACTTCATCTGCATCCAGGTTCACAGCATAACTGTAACACATCGTACACTATGAGACTGAGCCAAACAAGATGAAGCTGGCAAACAAAAATCCCACCTGATGACATAAACCCTGAGTAATACAATAAGCACCTGATCAAATTATTGAAACAAAACAAGTTTATGTCAACAGGCAGGCCAAATATTCCAACAGGGACTTCAAAAGGCATCTGTTATCTTCCTGTCTTTACACACACTTCATCAAATTAGCCTGAAAGCTATGCACAAAGTTCATTCAGTGATTCATCTGAAAGTATTCACACCTGTCTACCCACAGCATAGGGCCAAAGTCTGGGACTTGGACTCAGTTTGGACCCAAGTCTTTATTTTCAGGATGATGTGACTTGTGGTGAAAGTTTTTAGTTGAAGGCTGGCATGCACTGTATATCCACATGCCTGTGTGACATTCTCACAGGATGCCAAGAATTGTGTGTTTCGCTGTAAAAGATTTTTAAGTAAAATCAGGAGAAGTATAATGTGTGTGAAATGTGTCAAAGACCCATCAAGGAGAATAGGAGACAAGCCTACAATTTAAAGAGGAGGTATAACACTCAAACATGTGTCAAATATGGATATGAAGTACCAACACTGGATGTTCCCACTAAATGTGTGCAGATTTTTAAACCTCGACATATTCATATTCGTTGTAAACATCCCTGAATCTGTCTGTAAACTGATCAAAACACTCTGTTCTAAAAATAGCACCAGGTCTTCACCAGACTTTCTGAAATGATGAGGTCATCACATGAGGATCTGCTAACTGGTTTGTGACACTCGGAGTGCTGAGGCCTCAAACACCAAGCTCTGCATATATCTCTGCATCTCTCCCTCTTTAAGCATTACGATCGTAATAAGAAGCAAGTGAGATGCAAGAGTTACGTTAACTGTTGTAACAATAATATTAGCTTGGACTGCTGGGAGCAAGAAGTTGGCTAATTGAAGGTCTGACAGAGTTGCAGTAGGGCTGCAGGTTTTTTAGAGTTTTCAGACACCTGCAGTGATGCCTTTCAGGGCTTGAGACTATGACCAAAATGGTTGCATATGCAACCTTTTTTCCAGCATGTGTGAGTCAGAAATTCATCTGGTCGCGTTCATGTGAGTGCAATATTTAAATGCTCCCTTTAACACACACTTATCCTCCACCTGCACTCTCTCCTGAAGAGAGCGCCGTCATGTACTCCCGCAGTGCAAATAAAGAGGTCTATCGCTGATTATTAAAAAAAAAAAAAAAAAAATGAGGAGAGAGAGGAGGAGGCTGGTGGTGAGGGAGAGCCAGCAAAAGGTGACATATAGTCTATAGTTTCACACATTCACGGATCATAATAGAGTGTGGAACTGTTCTCATCAAATGTGACACTGCTCTGCAAATAACATAATTTTAAAGAAAACACTGGAGTCTCAACTTCTTTCTGGCTTTACTGCGGCTCGCTGAGAGCGGCGGCGAAGAGGCGACAGAGCAGAGTGAAGAGAGAGGGAAAAAGGTAAAGAGAGAGGTATCTAAGCAAGGATGACTTCAACAAATATTGAGCTCAAGCCTGTGAAAATGGCTCCAATGTTAACATCAGTGTTTATAATGCAATGTTAGACATTAATGACGTAAAGTTTCGCTTTTACATTTTTTCAGATAATGAAACAGTTACATTTAAAAAACAAACAAACAAACAAAAAACAATGTTTTTCTGCCCTCCCCTATCGTAGGTACCCAGCTACATTTAAAACTGCAAGTATTCCCAAGCTGCTTCTTGCTGCAAAGTGTTTCTCACTGTCTACTCTATGGGGGCCCTAAATGTCTAAAACACTTGAACTCAAAAATCATGTGAGAACTAAAAAGAAAAATCATACAATATCATAACATAGCCATAAAGGGCAGCACAGATGTCAGCTTTTCATGGTCAGGCTGAATATTTCATCCACAGGAGGCAATATTTTTCTTTAAATGACATCTAGAAATGCTAACAATTAATCAAATCTTAAATTATTAATCACACATTAGTTATTAATGTGTAAAAATGTATGAGTTATTAATCAATAAATTAATTATTAGTCAACTATTTTGATAATTGAATTTTGGTTTAAGGAATTATTTAATTGGACAGATGGATGTCTCCAGGTACTTTTGAACCTACATCTTGGCAGTAAGAAAACTTATTTATTTTACATATTTTACTTTTAAGTCTTGAGAAAAGTTCAATCATAAAGCAGCCCAAAACTCTGGAGTCACTTTCTTCAGCAGGTCTCAGCTAAGTCCATGTAGACAATGACGAGAGGAGATCCTTTCCATCAGTATCAATTTAAATCAGAGGTAGATTTGAACACTTGTTTTTCCAATAAGCCCAGATTAGTAAACATAACCTGTATATTATTCTTTAGTTTTGAGTCCTTTTTCTGCCACTGGAGCAGCTTAAATAATCTCAGTGACAAAACAGGAAAGACCAAATTTGCCTGACTGTCGAGGCACACTGTGTATCGACTGTCAGGCTGTGCTTGCCCTGAGAAAATAGAGTGCTGTAATCTTCTTTAATCCTTAGCACCACTGAAAATGCCTTCAGGCAGGTACTGAATACAAAACACCCTCACAGAGCCTGAGCAGAGGCAAAAATCTGCAGTCAAACCCTCAACTTCACACATGAGGCTTAGGTTGGTTATTTCAAACAGTTTAAGAGGACATGGAGATGTGTGCATGTGCGTGTGTGTAGGTAAAAACATCTGAACATGCCTCACTCACACACACACACAAAAAACACAAGCAGAAAGACTGAGGGGGTTAAATAGGAGGCTAACACAGGGGGGTGTTCAGGAGAGGTTTGGAGGTGAGAAGAGGAGAGGAAGGCAAGAGGTGAGGGGACACAACACAGGAGATAGAGAGATAGAGAGGAAAACCGTGCGGGAGGAATCATTAATCTGCTTCTGTATGTTCACCTGTGCTGTGTGTTTATCAGTTTGCCTGCTGTGTGTGTGTGTGTGTGTGTGTGTGTGTGTGTGTGTGTGTGTGTGTGTGTGTGTGTGTGTGTGTGGACTGAATGTCTACTTCCCAAGGTCACTGCTGAGAGCTAGGAGGAGGGAAAAAAAATTAACAAGACCAGTGGACAATGACGTTAGCCCTGTGAGGAGCACTACTCTTAAAGGGACAGCGCACGTTTTCAGAGGAAACACTCAATTAAGACCTGTTAAAAGGTTTAATTTACCCATGATTAGATTAATGTGATTTATTCAGACATACACACAAAGACTGGACTGGACAAAGATGAGACACACACATGAAATCAGTCTATGAATATTTCATAACGGGGAGAAACAGCCAGAAGGACAGCGATAGACAGAGGGTGTAAACTGCTCTACCCCCTGTGGTATCTCACACACACACACACACACACACACACACACACACACAGACACACACACACACACACACACAGGTTTCAAACAGTGTGCTGTCGGTAGGTATCTCGACACAAAGCCACTCAAGAGGTTTGTGGTGACAAAAGGCTTTTCATTAGTGAACTACAGACAGGATGGGATGACTGTGTCCCCGTGCTCACAGGACACCATACACAGACACACAATCAACACAGACACACCATCAACACAGACACACCATCAACACAGACACACAGATTTCCAGTTTTTCAAGTGTACTCCAAAGGCAGCACCCCCCCCCCCCTCCCCACAGCCATTCTGACAGTCTATAATTTCACTTCTTGCTTTCCTGTCTTCCCAGCTGTCTTTTTGGCTACTCACTCCGTCTAACCCTTTGCTTTTCAAGTTTTCCTTCTGTTTCACTCCTCCCCGTCACCCTGGGAACCCCTCTTTCCTTGCTCTTAAAATGTCTTCCTGTCATCGTTTTGCCCTCACTTTAACTTTTCTCATAAGGTAACACAGCATGAGCTAAGATCAGTCCCCACCTGCGCAACATCTCTGCTGTCTTTATTTCATGGGAGAATCAGACATCTGTGTAAACGCCAAAAGCTGTCTGACACCGTACAGATGGAGGCAGATGCTTTAACCAGATGGTTAAATCCTCAAAAACACAACTTTTTATTCACATGAAGCAGTTATTCCACTTTTTCCTTCTATGGATTTTGCTACGAATTAAACTGTACATCATTTTTTATTCCTTTTTAAATAGGGAGTATTCTACTTTGACATACTTCAAACATGCGTGTGAAATACTAATGTCAGATGTTCAGACTGAGTGTGTGCAGATTTTTAGACCTCTACATGTTCATATGTTGTAGAAATCCCTGAACCTGTCTGTAAACTGATCAAACAGTCTGATCTAAAAATGGCACCAGATCTTCACCAGACCTGCTGAAATGATGAGATCATCATATCAGGATCTTACTCATTTATGACATGTGGGAGGGCTGGGCCTCAAACACCAAGAGCTACCCATAACTCACCCCCCACAGGCCTCTAGAGGGCTGGCCAATCAGAGTGAAGGGGGTTTGTGTTGGGAGCCTTAAGAAATAAGAATTTCCAAAAACACCAGAGAGAGAAAAATAGGGAGTTTTTTGAGCTGTAAATCATGTACAGACACTACGGGGACATATTAGAGACAGTATAAAGGCTTTAACCTCCATGAGCTCTTTCTCAATTAGTGTCTTAAGCCGTTTCTATTAGCTCTACACTTCATTAATCTCTAACAAACCGGGTCCTCGTGTGATATTTCACAATGTGATTAGCATTGCAGAGACACCAAACAAACAAGAAGTTCAAACAAACAGATGGAGTTTCACCATTTAAATTTAAGACTTTTAAGACTTTTTAAGACCATAAGGAATACAATTTAAGACCCATTTAACATCCAGACTATCAAAAAAGTACAAAAGACGAAGAAAAATTGGAGCAGCACAGAATTACTTGCAAAGTTTTTGAATTTATTCACAGCTCCGCTGTAACCACAGGCTGTAGGCAGTTACACACCGCGGTGCACACACAGAACCCTAGCTGGTTGTGCTACATATATTCTGACCGGGATGCACAGGTAATTTAGTTTCATCTGTAGTCCTCAAAAATCAAAACATACTTAACTTTCTGCACTTGTTTTTTTTTAAAATAACATTAATACATTTTTATTACCTTTTAAAATGTCTTAAAATGTCTGAAATACAATTTTTAAAGAATTTTAGACATTTTAAGGCCTTCAATTCAAATGATTGGATTTCAGATGTTTTGAGACTTTTTGAGACCCGTCCTTACCCTGGCTGGCTCTGTGGTGGACTGACTCCATCGCATCATTACGCCTCAGAGACATGATGTTAAGAGGGGATTAAAAGCCCTGCCTTGACCCAGCAATTTAAAACAGGGTTGCAGATAAAGGGTTCAAACTCTTCCTTTAGCCATATTTTTTCCACATCATGCAAGATGCCTCCTGTCAAATTGTAAATTCTGTCACTGAAAACTGTGAGAAATTATGAAATTAATAACACTTGTGCAATCACTCCCTAACTGCCTCTACTTGATTTTAACACTCGGCTCTTGTCCAATAAAATAACTTTGGATTTTTCCATTTCATACAGCAAATTAGTGTGAATAGAGCAGTAATCTTTAAACACTGAATGACATCAGTAACCCTGAAATAAACCTGCTGTAATGGCACCATAAGTGTTGTCAAACCTTTGTGTCTTCAGTGGCTTCTTGGAGGCAGATTTATTTGGAGGCACTTAGCCCTCTCTATTTTGGACTTCAACCTTTTTTTCTGCTTCCACAGCCTGAAAGCTCACCATTTGCTGTGTACTCTCTGCATTTCCCAGCTGAACAACCAAACCACAAAACCTGTGTAATCACTTTCTGCAATGTGTGAGAGTTGCAGCATTGTGCACAAACTAGCTTACATGTTCCCCTGAAATGTAACATTTCAAAGTGTGGGTGTGTGATTTATTGAGACTGACCTGAGAGTAGAAGTTAGCCATAGTCGTGGTTTCAATATCTTTTTTTCCCAGTATTTCCATTTTGACTGGAGCTGACGGGAACTTGGATGAGAAGTAATCCAAAAAGTCAGGTAGATAGCCAGCTTCTCCGTGCACGATCCCCATGACGTAATGAGCTGCCTGGAAAACATGGTTAAACAAATTAACATTCTAAGAACAGCAGCAGGGTTTTGATTCTGAAAAATATACTCATGTAATACCTGAGATGAGTCCTCACTGAAAGACAAGGTGACAAACTCCTGTGCGAATCTCTGCCTCTGTCCCACAGAGAGACAGGAGAGCTGGGAAGTATAGGCATGGGCCACCAGGGCGCCTCCATTCGGCTGGTTCTCTATGTGGATGTATGGAGCAAACTCCAGCCCCGACATGCCCGGATAGGAGCACAGCTGCTGGTGATTTGTCAGGGAAGGAGGCTGAGTCTTTGCAGACAATGGAGAGCTTTGGAGAGAGGAGTTCAGGAGAGGTTTGGAGGTGGGAAGAGGAGAGGAAGGCAAGAGGTGAGTTTTGTTGTTAGGTGGAGGGTAAATAGGGAGAGGGGACTTGAATGGAGACAGGGAGGAGTTGTTGGGAGGTGGAGAGGATGGAGAGCGGAGGAGCAGGCCTGCACAAATGGTCTGGCAGGAGCGGTGGTACATTTTGACTCGTTTGTGCTTCTCGCCCTCTTTGTGTTTCTTTTTCTTTTTTTTCTTCACTTTTTTGATTTGCAGCTCCTCCATGTTGATCTTGGATTTTTCTTTCTCATCTGGACAGAAAACAGACAGAGGGATAACAGGCATTAGTTTCTATGGGAGATAACAAAAATATGTGAATAAACAAAAAGAAGCTGCAAAACCGAGTTGTCTGAAGTGTTCTGGATCAAATCTTTCGTTCTCAAGCCCAGAGAAAAAAATCTGTAACTTTATTATATGTAGAATCATTTTAGAATCATTGATGAAAAACCTTCCAGAGAAATTTAACTAAAGTAAAAATGATCAATACAGTTATCTAAAAAACAAGAGATCCAGCAGGTTGTTGCATTATTTATTTTCACATTTTTAATGGTCCAAACAAAAGGCTATCGGATTAATTCTCTGTTTAAAAAGCTATACAAGAGAAAAGAATGAGTCCTAACTATTATAAGTTTGTGTAGACAGATGACTCATAGCTTTCCCCAGATGGTGTGCGTCTCCCCGGGTGCACACACAAAATAAATTTAAGAGCTCTGAATTAAATCCCTTGAGAGCAGCAGAGACGACTAAAACAGGAAACAAGCTTTCAAGTAGCATTTCATCCAATCCAATTGTAGACGGTACTGTACGCGATAGTCGAACGTCTCTTCAGAGCCTGAGGCTGCACGATGTGGAACATGCAAATTTATGCACAGGATTACAGTATGTGTATATGTGTGTGTGTGTGTGAGAGAGAAAGAGAGAGAGTGTGCTCTTCACATCGTTCTACTAATGTGTTGTTGGCTGCTTCGTTCTTGCCCAGCGGTTGTGTAAACAAGCGGGCATGAATACATGTACTTTCTACGTGTGTGAGTGTGTGTGTCTGCACATGTGAGTCACTTTGATAGAGGTGCTGCTGCCTCAGCGTAATTCAAATATCAGCCATCATCTCTTTCACACGTACACACATCCTCTAGATGGGTTTGTACCCCACACACGTTCAACGTCAGATAAGGAAGGAATGAAAAACAGCAAAACAGAGCGAGAGGAAGGAGATACTGACATCATAAAGTGTGTGTGTGTGTGTGTGTGTGTGTGTGTGTGTGTGTGTGTGTATAGAGAGTGAGAGAATTGGGGGAGGGGTTAAAGAGCTTTTGGATTAGTAGCTGGGGTATTGTGCAGCAAAGAGCGTCTTTCTGTTGCTCTCTAACACACACTCTCCAGCAGACTGATGTAAAGAAGCTGTGTGCTCATTTCTCTGATACTTCCACACTGAAGTTAGACCAACATATAAAGTTTATTATAATGCCGTGTCATACCTGTTCAAACTTCAGGGACTGAAAGTAAATCATTTCATTTAAAATAATGAAACCTAAGTTGAAAATTATGATTTAATAACAATATTTGGCCTATCTCAATAAAACAAACATGGCTCTAAACAAAAAAACATTAGTGAACAGATATGAACTTATACTTTCACAAAAGAGCTTGTATTTACATAAACTGTTTTGATGTTTATTACTCTGACATTTGATGTGCAGTCTATTGCTGTAATTTATCTATAAAAACATACTTCGACAAAGATATCCCAGAATAATGCAAACACACCCACAGATTACAGCGTAGCACTTCATTATGATGACAAACTGGAGTTACAACCTTTGAATTCATTATGGTTCGTATAATATATCTGTGATCTCGATGACATTGGGAATGAGGGAAACCTCAACGTTTTGGGTTTTTTTTTTTTTTTTTTGAGAATAAAAAAATTTTGGATGAACAACAGTGTAAATGGGAGATACCAGTGATTCAAATGAACATGTCATAGTTCAAGTTTTCACTGACTAAATCTAGCGACAAGTCAGCTGGAAGCACTGGACTACAGAAGTGCTTTAAAGTCAGTGTTGGTAATCAGAGTTAGATAGACTTCCTGTCCTGATGTCAATCAATACATGATGTGCTCTTAAAATAGAGTGAAAAATATCTGCTGTCTACAGCAGGAGTAAACCTGGAAAACAACAACCAATCCTAGAGTTTAGGATCCAATTTGTTAAACCAATCAAATCACGTCCTGCTGTTCTGCCCGCCTCCTGCGCATACAGTTTTCTGTCTGCCAACCCTGCCTTTCAGTGGAAATTAAAATTTGATCGGCTGGTAGCATCACGTGGGGCACTCCACCAGCTAGAAGCAGAGAAGCACTGAGCCTTAATGCTGCCCTCACGATAAGGTAACAACAGATACGTGTTAGCAAAACTTTTAACCGTTTGCATTTGCTCACAAGGCAGGAGTACATAGACTGGACACATTTCAATCTCAGGCTCTTTTCCTCTTTTCTGTCTGTGTTTAGTTCAGAACTGATAATATAAAGGCATGTAAATCTGATTTTGTAGACTGTAAACTGTGCTGCTCCCTTTCTTGACCAGGACGCTCTTAAAGAGGGATTTTTGATCTCAATGAGCCATCTAGTTAAATAACAATAAAGAACATTTTTTCAAAAGAAGAACCGTATCATGTGAAATATTTCTGAATGTGATGTGGATCTTTCAGATTTCCAGTGTCAAACTGGATTTACGTTCAAGTCTGACATGAGCTGTTATGTTGCAACTTGTTTTATACTCTTGTACAAATGAAACGCACTTGCATGTCTTTTATCTGATATTTTTTGATTATTTTAAATGTTTCCAGGAAAAACTTCATCATCACTGAAGATGTCACAGAGAAGGAGAAGAAAATTATGAATCAGACATTTTCTTCCACAGCACTGTTTTCAAGCTGGGTTTCTTTTGGGAGCTGCGGAAGATTTTTTTTTCTCTTGACAGATTATTCTGCAGATGCAGGCTGTATTTTGGATGAACTTTTAATATATTTAATGTAAGTTAAAAGGAAAATCATGACCTCAACATTTAAAAAAATAATCTGTTAGTTCATGAACGTTTGCCAGATTCCTCTTTAGTCTGACAATTAATAAGACAAGTGATTGAAGATCATTCCTGCTCTGGTAACACACATTATGAGCCACTGATAATCCAGCAAGTTTGACAGTACCTCAACCTGCTAACTCTGTCAGCTGCTTAAATAAACATAAACTCATTGTATAAGATCCCAGCCTGTTTGTTAACACGCCACTTGGCTCTAAAGTCACAGTCTGTTTAATGTAAGATTAGTCAAAACACACAGATAAACATGGATCAGTGGTAGTAAAGTGGCCTTACTGTCAGTGCAGGTGTTTGCAGCTTATTGATTTTCAATACGTTTCCTCTCTGTGCCTCTCGCTTTTCAAACATAAACGCTCTCCTGATGATTACTTCTCTGCTTTGCCTCCTCTGATTAAATACTGTAGAAAAACCTCTGGTATGGGAACTTCCTCCGCCTCATGCTGTCTTTTTGCAACACAAACAACCTCAGGAACTACCAAGACTGAACGGTTAAACTAAATCATGTGTCTGTAATTTTTATCCACAGCCCGTAGTGCTGATGCCTGGTCAGATTATTGCTCAGCCCTCTAAATGACACAACGTGGTTCACAGTGTGGCCCACAGCTTACCAGCACAGAGACCCTGTGAGTCCAACCGGAGCAGAAACAGAAAAAAACTGGCGGAGTACAATTCATGTCAGTGTGTATTTGTGTTAGTGTGTGTGTGTGTGTGTGTGTCTAAAAAAAGGTCAAGTGCACAGAGGCAGACGGATGTTACGTAACAGAGCTCAGCAAGTAATTCACTCATTCATAAAGAGAACATTGTCTAGTACACAGACGGAGCCTGGCTGGCTGGTTTACCTCCTGTAGGCCTACAGTTACCTTCCTTTAACATCTTTGTATGGCATCATTTCATACATGGAAATGTCATATGGTTGCATTTATATCTGCTTTCAGTTTCTTTGGTATAAGCTGGTGCTCAAACACAGAGACACAGAGGTAGACAGAGGTGGCACAGCCTCCTTAAAGAGGTGATTTATGCTTTCACATATTTTAAACATGGATATAAAGTAACGGGATGTTCAAACTAAACATGCAGATTTTCATATGTTGCAGAAATCCCTGAATCTGTCTGCAAACTGCTAAAAATGCTCTGTGTCATAAATATAAAGATCTTCACGTGATCTTCATGAAACAACAAGGTCATCAAATAATGATCTCTAATCTGGTTCATCCCAAGAGAGAGAGAGATGGGCCTCAAACACCAAGGTCTGCTCAATGTTCAACCCCAGACAGGCTTAGGGTAATTATTTTTTGTTAATGTTTTTTATTGTTATTATTTAATACATTATTACATTTATTTTTGATTTTTTTTTCCTTTTGGGTTGTTTTGGTCAATAAATACTCAAGTTCTGAAATGAATGAGTAATAGTGTTTATCAATTGTGATTTATCAATCAAAATAATTGTGATTATTATTTTTGCCATCTTTGTCCAACCCTACAATTTATTTTTATATCTTTATTTTTGTTGCCCTCAAAAAATCTGTTAATACAAACAGGGTAATTCTACTAGATGGTTTCTTTTATTTTTTTTTTGGATAAAATGAAATATCACGTTCATGTTGTTGTTTATTCTGAAAAGGATGTTTTATTCATAAAGTCAGCGGAAAGTGTTTCACGGATGTTTTTTAATCACCTTACCTTTACCAGAGAAGATGCAAACAAAAGACATGAATAGCAAACTAATGGTAAAGACAAAGGAAACATAGGAGGACAAAGGTTTCAAAGAATAGGCACAACAGTTGGGGAGACAGAGTGTGATAGTTACAGAAAGAGAGAGAGGCACATGGACACATGGGTAGGCTGCCTGACTCGTCTCTCAGCTCCTCCGGTTACAATCTGAGCTGCCAGATGCACCTCACTGTGCCAACACACATACACACACAAACACACACATACACACACATACACACACATACACACACATACACACACACACACACACACACACACACACACACACACACACACACACACACACACACACAGTGTCACACTAAAATTAAAGCAGAAAGTTGTCTGTGAGGAGCAGCTCCATGCAAAGGTCAACCTAAAACCTGGGATCAATTCACAGGAAGAGAATAAAAAACACTAACAGCCATCACTGTTACACCCTGAAATATCTCCTCTTTTATGACCCGTGATATTAGCATTTTGAACACCCACTGGGGGGGCTTAGCGGCTGTGTGTGGAGCTTGTAAGAACATGATAATGATTTACTGAAGGGTAGAAAGTTGAAGCGAGTCAGAGCAGAATACAGAGGTACATCAGTGAGGAGTAACACGAGAGAAAATATCATAAGTATCTTGTGTTTTATGGTCATGAATTACAAACATGTAATGTAGTCTTACTTGGTTTCTTACTGACAATCTATTGAAAGTAAAATAGGGTTTAAATATAAGATATCAAATACTTCACTTGTATATTACACAGTGACAGGTTAACCAATATAAATGAAAGACTTTTTAACATGTTTCTAAATACTGAACACCCTGCAATTAAATATTGGTTATGTGATAATACTTGAAAAAGAACAAAGTGAGGTAAATATGACTGAGAACAAGTGTACTTAAGTCCAGGACTCAAACTTATAGAGGGGGTGTTATACTGTCAGATATTTTAATCATGGATATTAAATAACTGCAGAGATGTTGGAAAAATCTCCAAATCTGTCTGTAAACTGATCAAATCAGTCCATCTTAAAAACAGCACAAGATCCTCATGAAACGTGCTGAAATGATGAGTTCATCTCATCAGGATTCTTGGCACGTTGGTGGAGTGGGCCTCAAACACAAAGGTCTGCCCTGTCTCTGACAGGCCTGGCCAATCAGAGGGAAGGGGGCTCGTAGCAGGGAGCCTTAAAGAGACAGCAGCTAAAAAGGATGTTTGATACAAAGGCTGAAGTAAGGGTTTTCTAAAACACCAGTGAGAGAAAAATAGGGATTGATGTAAATCATCTGCCTTATGAATATGATTCTGAACTAATAATAATATATAATATAATACAATACCACCAACGACTTGGAAAGAACTTTGGCTGATCTGAAGTGGGTTTGTTTATGTGGGAAATAAGAAAAGGACAGAAGAAAACAGCTGAAACACCAGGTTAAAAACTAAAACAAAGAATTAACTAAGATAAAGGAAGTGCATGACTGACCATCACACTGATGGCTGAGACTTCTATATAGGAGCCATTAGTTCTATCTAACACATTCACACTCATCCACACACCACTGACCAACAGCTGGAGAAATTTGGGGTTCAGTGTCTTGCTCAAGGACACTTCAACATGTGACTGCAGGAGCTGGGATCGAACCCTCGACCTTCCAACTGAGAGGCGACAATTCTACCACTGAGCCACTGGTGAATGTTCATTTGAGTGTGAGTAATAAGAGCCAAGTTAGCACATCATAAGAAGGATAGAGAGTCAGTCTTTTTTCATTGAAATCATCATGGCAAACAGGATAGTGTTCTGTCTTTGGACTGTTGTTTTGGCCTGAAGACAAATTAAAGAAATTAGTGAGCTCTTGAAAACCGAGACAAGCCTTTATAGACCACTTTCCAAACATTTCAGTAAGGGAAATAAATGCATAACTCCCACAGTCTGCATGTCTGTGTGTTTGCACCAACCTTTAATGGGCGTCTTGACTTCTCCGTTCTCCCTCTTGATCTCGTTGATCACTTTGTGTTTCTTCTTCTCCTTCTCCCTCTCTTTGTCTTTGACCTTCTTCTTCTCCCTCTCCTCTCGCTCCCTCTCTTTCGCCTTGTCCTTGTTGGAGTGCTCTGTTGGAAGTGAGGAGAGAGAAGACAGCATTCAGATCTCAAGTGCACAAAAACATTAGCATGAGCGCCCAGATTAACTCACTCCATCTGTTCGCTTTCGATATTTCTTGTCCAAGCTTTTAGCAAAGCTTTTGCCAAGTGCCTCAACCTTTCCCACCATCCTTGACAAATTTTTGGCTTTTCTTTCCATCCGGAACAAATCCATCCCTCCACCAAACCTCTGCTCTTATCTTTCATGTTTTTGTCCCACACTGTAATTACCTTCAGTTCTCTGCAGTCACTCTGCAACTTCACCCGTAACCTCACAGCAGCATCTCATCCTGATATATTCCATGTTTCTGCCCTCAAACTCTTCCCTGTGTCGTCGTTTTCTGCTTCTACTTGCTCCAGTTCTCCGTTTTCTAAAACTTTAAATTCTGCCTTTGCTGTCTGACTCATTTTCTTTCCTCTTGCACGGCTTCTCTGTCTGAGAGAATCATCTGAGTGTTAAGGGAATATTACATATTGAGGAAATGGAGTGTACTTGACTGTTACACTCATTGCAAATTGCTCTGAATGAGAGATGAAAATGTCCCTCAAACACTTCAGTGGTTGAAGTGTTTTCGAGGAGGACAGCATGTCTGTAGTGTGAAAGAGAATAAACACCTTTCACATCCAGCTTTGCAACCAAATCTCACCTTTCTAAGAAGTACTTTTATTCATCAAATCTTCGTCTCCTCTTTGGATTCTTTGTTTTCTTTTAGTAAAGAAATGCAGAAAAAGGAGAGCCTCTTTTTGCATATTCTTTTTTTTGTGCTTATCCTTTCTTTTCCTTCATCCAAAGAAGTTATGTCTTTGAACTCAGTCAGATCCACCTTTAAAGGAAGCTGTGTTTTCAGACTGTTCACTCTCCTGTGGACGTGCAGAGTGGGAAAGTGGGCACAGTGGGGTTGGACTTGCTGTTTGCAGGATCAAAAGAGAAAATGCTTTGAAAGTAAAAAAAAAAGGGGAAAAAAAGCTGCTCAAAGGAGCAGCAGGAGAATTAGAAGCTACATTGATACTCTCTTTAATGATGTGTTTAAATAAACACTGTGGCATCAGGGAGTTATGTCTCTTTGCTGCTTAACATGCAGGTAGTCACACTCCTCACAGTCTGCGGTTTAATAGAGAAATGCTAACATTGCAAACAAACCATGCAAAGGACGATGCAAAATAAAAGCTGCAAAATTACCAGACGATGTAAAGCTGCCTGCTGGAGAAAAAAACAGCATGTTTCAAAACATCAATGTAGCTCAACAGGAAGCTGCCAGTAAAGGAGGGCTCACTCAGATCTGCTGCCAGATTCACAAAAACATGTCAGGCCATGCCGGAGAGCTTCAGTCATGAAGTTTAAACACAGAGGCAACTGGAGAAAAATTTGCAGAGTTACGCTTTTTAATCACAGCTGGAGAGAAGAGACCTCTTCTTTCAGCAGTGAGGAGACCAGCGCTGAGCTCTGGGGTGAGAAGTTCAATGACTGAAATGTGTTTGTCAGGGCGACACAGCTCTGAACTTTAATGGTGAATGAATCAGGAATTAATGAGATTCATGCAGCCCAACTTTCTCTTCATTTTTTTACTGTTTTGTTTTCTTGACTTTACAGCGGCAGCCAGTTTGGAGGGGAAACACAGCAGGTGGTTTTCAGTGTGAGGATGATCACAGGAGGGAAGTCACTTTGAAAGATGGAGGCCAGAGGCAGCCAGAGTGTTAAGTTTACAACAAGCACAGGTGAACAAACTTCACTGCAATGCTCCAAAGATGTGCAGTAGTACCATAAACCCAGTGGCTGTTACAGTTCAGTGACCTCTCCATCAAGCAACAAACATGTAAACATCAAATACTCATAATGCTGCATTTTCAAATTAAGACACGTGGTTGCCAAACATTTGTTTTCCTGAGCAATTTTTGGACAAATGAGCAACACATTCTGAAGCCCAGATGAAAAGGTGGACAACATCACAGGTCCCAAAAAGCGAAGCCAAAACCTCAGAGACTCCCTCAAGATGAAAAACAAAATGTTTGTTTTGCTTGATTGAATAAAAGACTGCATCTGGTCTGAGCTTTGGAATACCTTCAGGTGTGATGGAGAGCAAAGCAGAGCTAAGACACACACAGCAAACAGGATGGCGGGCACCAACATGGGCTGTGATTAAACAAAATCTGGCTCCTCATGCAAAGCTCTGGATTCGTTATCTCCCTTTTTTTCTTTTTAGCTAAAAGCAGCTTTAGCTCAAAGACACGTGATGTGGGAGGTAGTGCTGGGTTGTAGACTGGTGTCCACAGTGCACCATCGTCCAACTTCATGATGGTATGGATTTTACCGTATCTCTTACTTTTCTCCTTCCATGCACTATTCAGCTCCCTTTTGCTCTCAGCATGCTCTGGTCACGCCGCCTGTTATGCAGTTATGTGGCAGGATTCCCTATCAACTGTGCCCTCCTTATATCAGGTGTCAAAAGTTTTAGATGTTTGTTCATTGTCTCTCTTCACTGACCATTTGACTCTTGGTTCTGTACATGCTCGCGCGTGCATGTCTTTGTTGCACGAGCTCTGACCCTCACAGTGGGGCAGAGAGTCAAACAGTTTGACACATTAACTGCACCTGTATTTCCTATAAGTCACAGCAATAAATCCCCATGATTCAAACAACAACACTTCATCAGTATCATTTTTGTTCCTGCACAGACGTGAATGTGTAGAAGCATATTTATTCTGCTCTTGGAGTCTCTTTGCACGCAGCAGGTGGCACTGACACACTGTTCCAGAGCAAACGATCAATGATAACATTTAAATTAAATTGTTTGAAAACAGTGTTGGTTTCTTTTTGTATTTTTTATTGCTCCTAAATGTAGATTATTAGACATGTGTAATGAGTCAAAGCTTTTATCCAACAGTTGTACTGTAGAAATCCAGAGATGTGGAGAAAGGATGAGAAGCTTTACTACATACTGATAAAGAGTGAGTTCACTGCCAGTATGGAGCTAACAGAATGAGCACATCATGGTAATGTCAGCAGGAAAATACAAGGTGAACTACATGTCCGTTTACAAGACTGTAGAGTTAGAGTAAGATCGCAACGCTTTAGTTAATGTTGCTTCACAAACTCACTGCAGACACGTCAACTGATGGTTGAGTATCAGGGTGAGGACTCAGTAGGCACTGATCTTTTGCATCATAGCTTTTAACTTTAAAGATAATGAAATTTATTCTGCTTATTGAGAAGTTATCAATGGACATTGTTTGACTGGACGTCTTCTTCATCCATCTGAATGAATGGCTGGCTGTGCACTGCAGAGTGAGGAGCTGCTGCTAAAGTATGGTGGGTCTGTGCAGTGTTTTCACATAATACTGGGTCCCCACATAATACTGATCCTGTGCAAATAGGGCCTATTTGGTATTATAAAACTACAAAACTACTGGTTACAATTAACAAAAACCAAAAAAAAAAAAAAAAAAAAAAAAAAAAAAAAAAACCTTGATACCGTCACAATCTTAAAAAAAAATACTTCTTTTTTTACCATACTGTCCAGCTCCTGTGGGTGGTAATGTTCATTTTTTGCACCCCTGAGTCCGTGTTTTTTACATGAGCTTCCTGCTTTCCTCTCCATTTTGTAAAAAAGAAAAAAACAAATAAAAAAACAGCACATCAGTTTTAAAGCCAGTATTGATCTGTGTATTTACAGCTGCATCTAAACATGAAAATTTGTGGACTGCTCATTTTTACCACCTGTATCCTCACATTGTTGGAAAACGTCCCTCTGACCAGTAAGAGTTAATCTCTAACAATTTGTACAAATTGTACAGACAGTCATGCCGTTAAGCTTTAGGACTCACACGCAACACAATACGCTGCTAAACCTCGTCTCTGTTCTTCCTCTGTCATCTCAGACCGAGGCAGTGACCGTGCTGCCTCCAGGATAAAATCTGACATCTCCAAGTCACAAAAAGGACTGCAGGTTCTACCTTGATTTAAAAAGAGACTTCAAACTGTGACAAACAAACATTCATATCTCTTATTTTTTGTTTCTCCATTTACCTTTTCTGAAGATTACTTCAATTACATGCACAGGGTTTTTTATACGACACTACAGGCAGATTTTAATGTGTTAGCAAAGTAATAAAACTGTCAGCATGTCCAGAATTTCCCTGCCTCAAGCCACATGCATGCTGGGATATATTCGTGCCTCCTGTGACAGGATAATCTGGACAGAAAAAAAGATGTATGGATTCTCTCTAGAAGTACCCCGTAGAATTTTCTCTTACAATCTGATGATTTCAAAGACTGACAGTGTGAACGTTGTAGCTCAATGATCATGTGAACAAAATGCTAACAAGCAAACTATTTCACTAGCTGTGACAAACTGGTGAGGCAGACGTGGATTTAACAGGTAAGAAAAAAGAGACTGGACACAGAGTTGGCAGCTCAAGATGTTCTGAAGTGATAAACCATATCACCGTTGATGGATACTGAAACTATAAATTCACATCAACTCGAGATTCTTCCTCCTATTCAATGTCCGTCACACAATGTAGTTAAAGCGCCCATGCCTGCACAAAAACTCACCACTACATTTACAGGATTCAAAAATAATAAAACTGACATAAAAAAGCTTGTTGACTTCTGTTTTTTATTCAATCCTGAGCAGGGTCCTCTTTATGAGGAGGATGCATTTAGTCAGATATATGAGGTTGAAATGTAGTGAAGTCAGGAGTTCATCACTCAACAGGATTCTTGGTATCTGTTCAAGTGAAACAACAGCCTCTCAAACACTAAAACAGCATGGACAATGCTGCTATGATTCCTTTCTTCAAAGTCCTGTATCCTCATTTTAAAGCACTAAGTAACCTGGGGTCACGACCTTCAACCACCCTACAACACGAACAATATTACTGTGATGATGTGACACGGTTTGATTCCAGCAGAAGTTTTCCATGAAGGTCAGAGAGCACAATCAGATTCAGAGGCAAGGACATAAGGCTGGCAGGCTCTCTCTCTCTGGCTCAAGGACATTTTTCAGAACTGGACCTAAACACTCATATGTGTAACATCAATAACAAAAAGCCCCGAGGCAGGCAGCAATTCAACACTCTCTGGAAAAATGTGGTTCAAATATTTTTTGTCTAAGAATTATATGTTTTTTACAGTTTGAATTAAGCTGCTTTATCCAGCTATGAGCTAAACTGCACATACATTTTCAAGTCCTAATATTTAAACATAAATTCCGTCTTGTGTTGGATATCGCTTTGGACAAATGCATCTGCTAAATGAAACTGTAGAATTGTAGAAATTTTACTGAAAATATTTAAAATACCCCATCAGTGGCAATTAACTACAGCAACTAAGAGGCTGAGTGTATTAAGAATAACAGGTGTTTACCTAAACAGGAGCAGTGAGCGTTGTTAAAGTATTAACCTCACCATATAGGAGAAGAGTTCTGAAGCCCAACAATACAAGCTTCTGTAAAGACACAGTCGGCATCTTGTCATAGTTGAAGGCCTCAACCCGTTTTGAAGCTGATTATCAGGAAAAATTAAATCTTAACACACCTCAGACAACAGGATAATCTTATAAGATTATGTTATAAGACTTAAGATAATTGGGTGTTGTGTGTCCTTGGTCAGGAAGGAAGAAAGTCAGGACATAAACAGCCCAACAATCGTTATGTGTTTACCCCTCTTTAACAGATGAGCAGCACCACCTGGTCATAGCGCTCCTTCAGGTGGTATCAGGCAGTCAGATGTTGCTCCTGAACTTGGTGAGTCTCAAAGTGTCATCAGCAGACTTGAAGCAAACACAGAATTACTGGCAGTGTTGGTGACAGACCCAGGAGTGGAGCCACACCAGTGATGGACCACAATGATGACCAGTACCTAAGGACCTATGAACTCAGACACCATTATGCAACTGCCACACAGCTGCAGGCCTGTTTACCAGAAGTGAGGGGTACGAGGGTTTCCAGACAAACCATTCACAACTGACTCCACCACTTTGGCTTAAAGCCAGACAGCAGTTGCAGGTGACTCCACTGACACCAAGACATCGCCGTGACTGTTTGCAGTGGGCACAAGACCATGTGACCTGGACAGTGTAGCAGTGGTCTACAGTCCTGTTCACTGATGAGTGTCAGGTCACCTTGCACAGAAATGATTATCGTCAGTGTTGCTGGAGAAGGTAAGGTGAGCGATACGCCGAAGTCAACATGGTCTCCAGGGTTGGCTTTGGTGGAGGAGGTGCAACAGTCTGGGCAGGCATCACCAGTCAGCTCAAAACAGATTTGGTGATTGTAGATGGTTCAGTCACTGCCCGTTCTTACCTCAGAGACATCATAGAACCATCATCATCCCCCAATTCCACCAGCTCACCCCCAACTTTCTGTTCATGGATGATCATGCTCCACCACATGGTGCCAGAATCGTCCCAGCTGGACTCCAGGAAGTCAGAATGCCTCATATGGTATGACCAGCAATGTCCTCTGACCTGAACCCCATAGAGCTCATCTGGAACCAGCTGAAGCAGAGACTGGATGCTCGTACTCCACCCCCATGTGACCTGGCAGAACTGCGTGTAGCACTTGTGGAGGAGTGGAACACATTGCCTCAGAACAACATCATGAGGCTAGAGAGGAGCATGAGACGTCACTGTCAAGCTGTCATTGAGGCAAATGGTGAAAACACCTGCTACTGACTTTGTCAGTTTGGTTATTTGGGGCTATCTTTGTTACCGTCCAGCTGTTGGGGTGAAAAATATTGAGCTAATGAAAATGGTGTTTCTTCTCATTCATTAATAGTGATATCAAAGGCAACTATTGCTTATTTCATTAAAATTCAGAGCAAATAGTAAAAGAACTCATGTAAATAACAATATACCTAACTTATTGTGAGTAGCACATATAAGAATGAGACTGTTTCCAGTCCTCACGGTGCCTTAGAATAGACAAAAATGTTGTAATGAATTTCCATTGAGATCAAGCAGGGCTTTACACACAGAGCAGCCCCAAAAGAGCATGGTTTTGGGGCTGCCTTTTAACTGTCAATTCTACATTAATGGTTCCCTAAAAAAATCTTACCCTGTTATGAAAAGGTTAATATAGCGTCAAAGTAAATGAAACCTTGCTTTCAGTTTTTAGTTGATTAATCTTGCAGATTGTCATACAGTGGCTCTTCAGCATTGTGGCCCCTGGTTTGTTCCCCCGCTCAGTGTAAACTGGATATGACTTTTTCAGGGACGCCAACTGAATCTATAAAAACTACTGACTCCAACTTACTTTCAGTTACTTTATAAACAGCCAGGGTGGTGGAGCTGAGTATAAATCAACACACCTATCTGTCAGTTATGTCCCTCATCATGTATAACTCATATGAAGATAAAAATGTTTATAGCTAAACAAATTTTTGCTTTATTTTAGAATCCTATCCCTGTGGTTTCCTAAATCTGTATACAGCATACAGCCATGTCCAACACTGCCTGTTTATCAGACTGTATGTGACTCTGAAAGTGTGTTGGGGCTACAGGCCAAACACACATCTCATCCTGGCGTTCTCACTGAGGCTGTTCAGAGCATGTCATGACCTCTTAAACTGCCCAACTGGAAAAGGGTGACATCATGCCCACACTAACACTTGACCATGTCCACTCTGAATTCCTGCTTACGTGCAAAAAACACACACAAAACAAAAATCAGTTAACACACACGCACACGGACAGTTTGATAGCACTAAAAAGACTCATAAAATTAAACAAGACATCAAAAATAGACAAAAAAAAATCTGTGACAGAAATGGAAACAGAAGAAACATTTGTTGCACCAGCTTTGTCATTTTATCACTAAACTGAGTCATCCAATATTTGCTCCTTATTGAGTCATGCCATTTATGAAATAATTAAACATCTAAAAATACATTTGTATGATTATTTTGGCTCGATGCTGTTTATGAATATTTATAGTGCTCCAAGGTGGGAATTTGCCTCAGGCTCTCCTGATACATGATGGAGAATAAAAACATTTACACATTCAATAAAGTAGACAAATCTAACAGCAAATTTAAACATTAAATAACTGTAATAAGAAAACAGGGAAAAGCTCTGTAGTTTTGTCATATACAAGCCTTTTTCATTACTATGTGTTAACATATCCCAGTATAAATGCATAATAAGGTAATGCATTATTGTATTCAAGGGTTAATAAAGGCTTTAACTCATTAGACTTATAACATAATTGTCTAAGTCACATTTAATACACATTTAAATTATTATTTTGACATGATTACCAGTCAAGGAAATTTAAACAAAATAAATACCATAACAATAATGATGTAATAATATAAATGTGAAATATGTCTTAGGCAAAAATGCCGTTAGTCTAACGATATACTGTTTTCACCATGTGTTTATTTGGATGTCTGACCTCAAGTGAAATTAAAGAATTTAAGCTAATAGAAATTAAAATTTATATATTTTCATTCTTCATGGGCAATGGATATAACTTAGTATACTTGCAAATAGGTGACCTCAGATACAAAAAAAAAACTTTATTAAACACCTGATGGGGGATATCATTTTCTTAAAGGAACTCAAGTATGTAATACAACAGATTGCTTCCTAAGATAAAAACAATAAAATATTGACAGGTCACATAAAATAAATTTATAAAAAGAGTAAAATATATAGTGTAAAAAATATATACTCTATGCAAACTTCCTACTTGTGGATAGACACTAGGAGAAATTTCTCCATGCTGATAAACAGTTTGTACCATATAAATGTGGTGAAACGAATGCTGCAAGGTGGACATAAGCCAAGGAGTAATCCGAAACTGATGGTGTGTCGTTCTTTTTTTCCCCCAAAATATACTCAAACAATTAATAACAATAATAAATAATAACTACTGTATTATGTATTTTTATTTTCAATTGCAGTTTCTCTATTATTTTGTTTTTCTGCTTTGCTGAAATATTCTGATGTGTATACATTTATGAAACTAATTCTGCAAAATTTATCCTATTCTTTAAAGTATATTTCTGTTAGCACAGTAAAAATACTTTTGGTGGTGAAATGAGTGGGCTGAAGGATGGCAGTGTTGGAAACATCATGTTCTGCCTGTACAACTGTAGTACATGGACTAACAACAAGCTGTGAAGCCCGTGTGTGTTTCCCCGTACAGCCGCAGGTTACAGAGGGGGGCGTGGTGCTCTACCAAAACAACACTTAGCCTATAATGGCGGGCGGCTGTCATGTTGTTGACAGCTGCGTGTAGTTTAATGCGTACTATCCGCATATTATGTATTCTAAATACTAGCATAATTACTGTTACAGTATAATTTATAATTTCCCTCGGCCGTAATGCAGACACGATAGAGATTATAGCTTGTCTTTATATAACATCAATTCGACTAAATTGCAGCACTGTTTACAAGTAAACAGTGAATAGTTTCCCCCATAAGACATAACTGTCAACAGGAGCACGAGCAGCTGGTTACGATCTAACGGCAGGTCGCGCGACTACTAAAGCTCGAGGGTTCACGAGCGGGTGAACAAGCGACCAAAGCTGGCAGCCATGACCCCTAGAAATATCGAGTAAACTAAGCTTTATAGACATTCAACTCGGCGTTAACCTCTTTTATAACACATTTCTGAACATAATTATGTCCCGAGAGTAGGTGCATATCATAAACAAGATTTTAAAGCGCTTTTAAACTGTGGCTGCTCCGAAAACGGGACTGTCCAGACAAATTAGGAGGCAGTCAACTGCACACTCCGGGCCACATGTTCACATCACCAGTGACTGAATCTACGCCTAGACAAGCAGCTAAAATGAACGGAACACCCGCCAAGAGAATATTTACCGCTGAAACTTTACTAATCCCCTTTGGTAAAATTTACAAAATACTATCATATATTATGGCCTACCTTTAGGTGGCAAAATGACCTCCCCATTCTCTCTCTTCACTGCAGGAGTGTTGTTTAATCTGCTGATATCGTTGTTGTTGTTGTTGTTACTAATGTTATTCCCGTGTCCGGGGGTCACCAACACTTTATTTTTCGTTTTCTCCTCTCCGCCTCGTTTCTCCTTCTCCCGCTGTTTATCTTTATTGGGTTTCTTGGGTTTAGAGGAGGAAGGCGTCTTGTGTAGGAAGAAATCGCTCTGTTTGAAGACTTTATGGGTATTAGTCGGAGGTTGGGATCCACCGGTGTTACTGCTCGTCTTAACCAGGTTTGAGCTCCAAGGATCCGGGCTGCTGCCATAACTCTGCTGCTTTATGGACTGCTGGAGTTTCTCTCTGCCGCTACCGTTGCCTCCCACTCCTCCGTCCCTGTTTAGTTTCTTGGGTTTCACGCTCCTCTCCTCGACTCGGACCTTCTTGGGCGGCGGCGGGTTGAAATCCCTGGAAGACTGCGAGCGGTCGTCAGGGGCTCCCTTCGCCTCGGTCGGCATGAAGACTGGGCTTTTGGCGGAGGCGACCGCCGGAGCTACCGCAATAGCAGCTCCAGAGAGGTGCACGGAGCCCTGCGAGTCAGCCATCTTGAGGCTTCTCTCTCTATTTACTCTTTCCCCAACGGCTGACGTGCATGCAGGCAGGGGGCGGGGCTAATGCTTGACTGACAGGTAGAGAGGGAAAAACTGGAGGCGGGACTAGGAGCAGTACATGCTCTGGCTGCTTCTGACCTTACTGTTTACAGAATATCGATCCATCACTTGATATAGAATTTAAAATTAATGCATAGGTCAACTGTTTTATATGGAAGCTACGGAAGACGATAAGGACCACTGGTCAAAAATACGTCTAATGTTATTAAATTACTGTTATTCTAAGAAAAAAGCCTGAATTCTGAGACTGAAGTCAGAGCTCTGAGGTTAAAGTTTATTTTTGTAAAATTCTAAGATATTTTGCACAGGACTTTGATTAAATGTTAGAATTCTGAATAAAAAAATCAGAATTCTGAGTTTTTACTCCTCAGAGTTCTGTTTTTTTTTTTGTTTTTTCGTTTTCGATTTTTCTTGGAATAGTAATAATAATTAATATTGGGTGTTATTTTTATCCCCTGGGGTTGTCCTAATCCTCTTCCATAGTTTTACCAGTTATAAAAGTAAATATTTGTTTTTTTGATGCAGATAGATTAAAATAGACTGCACCAGGTCTAAAATTGCCAGGTGCTTGTATACTAAGACAGTGATGTACCACCTTTACCATTCAAATCAAACTCCTGACATAGTACAAGAACTTTTTATTTGACTTAATTTATTTATTTATATAATTTATTATTTAAATATATAGAGCACAATTCCTGCAAGTAAAAAAAGACCGCCAATTCACTATACACTATCTCATACATAAAAAACAGTATCCAATATGAACAAAAGATAAATAAGGCCACAAAAATCTTACAAAAAGCCCTTCAATCCTGTATTCTGTCTTGTTTTTATTTTTGATTTGAGATTTCAAACACTTTTTCGCCGTAGTCTGAAAAACAGTGCATTGAGCAGAAGCTAAAAAGGATTCAATGGGATGTAGTGTACCGAGTAATTTCATATTTTGTTATCCTCTTTGTTGCATTTTTATCCAACGTCCAGTCTTAGAGAAAAGCAGTATTTACCTGTTTAACCTTCTTTAACATTTCTTCTTGGTCATTATAGATCATGTAGAGAGTGTGTGTTTTTATTGAGGCATATTTATCATCAAAGGGATGGACTCGCCCTCTTTCATCTGATCCTCAGAACCATATGATGACACGCCACATCATTACAGATTGTCGTGAGTCCTCAGGCGCCTGTTTTCACTTTGATTTATTGAGATGAAAACATTCTTTTCACACTCTCTGATTGGCAAAGCTCTCAGAAAGCAGCCTGTCAGTGTGAAACTGCAGTGTGAATACTAAACATGAATAGGGAGCTGTAACATTACTACTTACCGTGATCAGTATGACAACATTATTGTGTTGTCAGCTTGATGTGATTTTATTCTATGAGGTGTGTGCATGAAAAGGTGCAGTGCACCTAAAATAATCCTGTGACATGGATCATATTGTAAATTTGTGGCCTTTACATCTCGCTCACACAGTTGGAGTGTCTTCAGATGGCAGCCTACTGCTTCTGCTTACACACTCAACACTGATTGGCTATATATAAGCCATTACATAACCTGTCAGACTGCTCGATGGGAAAACTGAGGTGACCCAGTTAAGAAAGCAACCTGGTTTAATTTATACAACACAGAGAGAGAGAGTGAGAAACAGAGTGTGTATTCATAAAGTGATACAGTGTTGTGCACTGTGGAAAACACTGAGCTGATAACAGGTGTTATAGACAGATAAAAGAAAGGTAGAGACTGAGCAGGAGGAGAGGTTTGGATGTGCTTTATCCAAACATACCATGCATTAAATGTTCCTTCAGTTACTGTAGTGTTTGCAGTAATCATAAAGTAGTGTCACAAAGCAGTTTAGTGTCTATAATTGTGCACATTTTTTACCCTCTTCCTCAATGAAACATGTTGGACAAGATTTTATGCTGCGTTTGAGAAAAGTGTTACAGAAAGAGTGAAACATGTTAGAACTGTTTGAATAATTATGGGTTACAGTAATGTTCACAGGCAGTGTAGGCAGGCTGTTAAAAGAAAATTAAAATCAAGCTGAGTTGAATTCTTAATCCTGATTGGTTAAGATCCCATAAAAAGAGATTTATTCTCAACATCAGTGTTTCTCAAACTGTGGACCGTGGGCCACTAGTGCTCTGCCAGCGCCTCCTAGTGGTCTGCCTTGACAGGGAGTAATTTTTTTTCTTGAAATGTAATAAATAAATAAATAAATAAATACATAAATAAATAATCAGTTTGCCAGGACTCACAATAGTTTCCCTCCACTTTCCCCCAGAGAAAACGGTCAAGCTAATATCACTCCATTTACGAGTCGACGGGCAAAATCCTCATGTATCTGTGGTTTAAGACGGGGACAGTAAAAAAATAAATAAATAAACAAATGAGGAAGAGAAAACCTCTGACACTGGCCTGGAGAAGGTGCAGCAACAAGATGATTCAGTCACAGTGAGCACTGGGGACACCGTGGAAGCTAACGATAGCAGCAGTACTAGTAGCTAGTACATGTATGATGCCAGTTTACATTACATCAGTTGGCTATTTAGCTCGGTGGTCCATGAGGTTTTTTTGGTTGTTTGTCTGAAATAATTAGAGAAACACTGACTTAGAACAATCTGATCACACACACACTGTATCATATCAGTCCAAGGAAAAGAGTCCAGTGCATTTTATATCAATTCTCCACCTCAGGGTCCTGCTCACCCTGTAAGGAGTTTGTTTTGCATAACCATCGGTTCACTATACTTTATTCATTACTATACAAAGAAAAAAATTCATGTAAACAAGTATTAATGTCTTGTCTTTTATAAGAATTCTCTAGTACTCAGTATGAGCCACATTCACCTGACAAGTCTGAAAATGTCTTACTTCAAGATACTAGAGACAAAATGAGCCTGTAATACTTTTACAAAGTTAAAGAATCAGCCAATGGGGTAAGAACAATCTATCTATCAGGTTTCTTGAAATATGACTAATTTATTTAAAATACTTTTCATTTCTAACCAAATTTAGGACAAAACATTTTCTTAGATTTAGTTTTTGAGGTGTGGTATTAAAAAATACACCTTTGCTGTGGCATATGTACCGAACAGAATCAGGTATTTAACAAGCAGGGTAATTAGGTTTAGTCAACATATTTTAGATTCCTTGTCTTTATTATCATATACTAGACATTTTTCATTATCTCATTTTATATAATTTATTTTAGGGAAAGTATTTTGTTTTATGATCATGGATTAAATTTATCGAGAAAATGGACAGGATGCCTGACCTGATGTATATTTTTTTTTAAGGTGAAAACACCAGAAGTTACCACTTTACTGATGAATTCTGTCAGTATATTCAATGATCATATTTAAAAATCACTGTAAAGCTCTGTATCTGAAAGACTGCGTTATTCCAATAGTCTGCTTTTAAAAAATGTTAAAAGTAATTTATTTACCATTAAAAAATCATTAAATACAAGTTTGACATTTGTCTAAAATACAGGACAAGTCAAAGTTTTTGCATTTGTATTTATTTAATCACTGGTATCAAAATCCTATTGTTGTAACAGGTGGATATAGAACCAATAAAAAGACAGACGTGAAGCAGGCTGAACCTCCTCTGCTCCAGCGCTTAAATATGAAATATTGCAGTCTAATGTGCTGTATAATTAATCTTAAATGAGCTTTGGCTACAAGTGAGCAGAAGAAATAATGGCAGTATGTCCTCCCACCCGCTGTGACTCTCCGCCTGTGAAAAGTGAATACAAACGTGCAACCCTCCAGGTCTCTGCGTAAGACGCTGTTTATACCACCTGCTGTGATTAATTAATCACAGTATTGGTTTGTGTGTGTGTGTGTGTGTGTGTGTGTGTGTGTGTGTGTGTGTGTGTGCATAAATTTGTCTCAGCAAATCTTCCAGGTGTGAGCGGGGATCCCCTGCTGTGTTTTTTCCTGGTTCACACACACATACAGAGGCTGACATGGTTAGATTATATGAGCATTTGGAGGAGACAGTCAGACGAGCTCTTTGATTTGGCTGTAACACAGAGGATAATTCATCACACACAACATTCACACATTTCTCTCATCAAAAACCAAGAGGCATCATTTACTTAATGTTCAATTTTACTGATTGATTTCTGCAACATACAAACATTTTGGGTGGGTGGGTGTGTGTGTGTGTGTGTGTGTGTAGAGAGGGTACAGAGTTGTTGGTGGTGTATGTGTGTGTGGGGAGAGTCCCACAGGAGGCTGTGAGCAAGCAGCAGCTCACTCAAGCCGTCAATTATGATTGGACGAGAGGGAGAGGAAAGAAGAGGGGGGAAGTGGGCGGGCTCTCACTTAAAGGCACAGGTGGGCTCTTGACTGAGATCGAGGCTAGTGTGCATGGCTAAATGAAGAGAAAGAAAGGGAGGGAGTTCAAAAAGCTGTGTGCATCAGCTTTGAAGGTGTTTTTACTAATCTGGTCCAACAATAAGTTAGAGATGTTGGACTGAAATGAACACACGGGTTAAAACTGACAGTCTGGAAACGAGGCGGAAGGTGTCAAAGATGGAGCAGAGGACAGAGATGCTCCTTATCTAGAGCAGAAGATCTTTCTCTGCTCATGTTTAACCTTTAAAATAATCAAAAAGTCTCAAAAAATGAAAAGGAAAGTTGGAGAGAGCTTGTGAGGAGAGAGGAGGAGGAGGAGATGAAGATGGGATTTTGGTGGGTGGCAGTGGAGTTGTGATGCAACAAACGACCGCATATACAAAAATAACTTTTAAAAAATACCATTTACAAAAAAAAAAAAAAAAGAAAAAAAATACAAAAAACAAACATTATTATTATTATTATCATCAACATTAATATTATTATTACAATCTTATTTGAAAGCCCACTGAAGCTATCTGAAAGGGGCAACTTTTCCTCTGCCAAACAATTTAAAATAAAACAAATTATCAAATAACTCAACATACAAATAAAAATAACCCTGAAATAGTCACCAGGAGCAAAAAAACAAAGGGCAGCAGAATAATTTACAGTTTGAAGGGAAACTTGGTGTAAAGGAGGAATCATCATCATCATCATCATCATCATCATCATGCACTGACTTTCTTACATCTTTTGTTAATAAGAATATTTACGATAACAAAAAATCTGAAAATATTATATACCTAACTGCCCTGTACAGCTCTTTATCTTATAAAACAATGCATATACTGTATAGTTATGGTAGCAAATGAAGGAGGAGTTTGCAAAGAGCGCTAAAAATCAGGAGAAAACAGTAGTCCTGGGTCCCTGGCTGCGGCTGTCGTATTCAGTCTTTGTTCACAGACAGAAGCAGCTACAGTATCAGTTTGAGTTCGGCCTTCAGATGAGGAAGCAGACAAGTCAAGTTTGAAGAGGCCAGAAGACGTGTAACAATCCAGCTGCAAATAACTGAGGTTCAACGTGAGTTAACTGGCAGTAAATACAGAGAAAAACCCCGCCTGGTTCTTCATCTCAGGGCCGCACCAGCAGGCAAAGAAAGAGAACAGAAAAGTGACACAAAACAGAGACAGGACAGGGCTGACAGTACAGAGATGAGTCCCGAGTAAAGACTTAGAGAAGACAAAAACACGCAGACACACAGAAGAAAAGGAGCCAAATAAAGGAGAACTGTCATTGGCTGTCTAAGGCAGGCTCATGGTCCCAGCAGTGAGGGCCAGAGTCAGACAGGACGAGTTTGGTCATTACTGAGGAGTTTTTTCAGCTCATTTTCTCTCTGGAGTTAGAAGAATAACTTGACAATGCATGCACTACACCTTAAGTCATATCACATACTACTGAACTTCTTAGTTTCAAGCAGTATCATTACTTTTGGCTTCACTGTCTCACAATCAACAAACATCCACGTCCACTGCCACACAATTTGAAAACTTCACTCTTTTGTTGCCTTGAATGAGATTCAAGGATGGACACCACATCAGATTTGTCTGTCAGATTTTTAGCATGACTTAGCTTAGCATTGCATAGGAAAAGAAGGGAAAACTGCTAGCCTAGCTTGTGTCATGTCACAGAAGCTGATGGGGAAAGCTGTTCTTAAAGCTCCTATAAGGAACTTGTACTTTGTACTGATTTTGGCGCCCCCTGTGGTGATCCATCAATTTTGTCCTGCCCACATGTAAAATATCTCATTGTGTTTCTTATTAACAACAAAATGTGTAATCTATCAGGAATCTTTGGCTGTTTTGGCAGTGCACAGTTAATCCCTTCATCAGTGACCCACCCTGCAGCAGTGATTTCAGACGCTAAGTTTACTTTACAGAAATGATTGAGCTTGGTGTTGATGGCTTTGTTTGCTTCAAAGGGTTGTAAAATCATACCAGTATTCATTTCATTCAGCACCACTTGAAGAAACTCCTCACAGAGACTTTTGAGATTCAGACGTCGATGCAAAGCTTGGTGTAAACACAGGTGACAGCCAGGTGACTCGTCTATTAAACATCATCACTGTCATTTGTATAAATAGTAATAAAAAGGGGGATAGCAATTTTCAACAGAGCTAAACAGTTTTAAGGAAGTCACTGCAAACAAAAACAACCCAAAGTCAAACCAAAAAACATCTCAAATGAGCAACAGGAAACCTCTTTGTGAATGAGCTTTCAAATGAATGAGTTTTGGTAAGTGGATCTCAAGCAGGAAGACTGCTTAAAGACTTTCTACGAAGCTAAGCTAGGCTGCTTCTGGCTCCTTAAGAAGGAAATGACTCCAAAAATGTCAAGTAATTCCTCAAATATCCACAGAGCAGCGCTCTCACCGACCACAGCAATGACCAAACTGCCTAAATCTGTAACTCTGGTAAAATGGGGAGGGGAGGTCAGTGTGGAAATCTGAAGCACTCAAGCTAATGTTACTGCAGCTAACACGGGGATAAACCACAACGCATGTTAGAAACAAGTAAAGGTTTATAACAATCAGCTCGAGTGCATCTGTTTCCACACTGAGCCATCATAATGTAGCACCAGCACACAGAGAGGGAGGAAGGGAGAGAGAGAGAGAGAGAGAGAGAGAGAGAGAGAGAGAGAGAGAGAGAGAGAGAGAGAGAGAGAGAGAGAGAGAGAGAGAGAGAGAGAGAGAGAGGGCACCCTGGCAACCTGTATATACCCAACAGAAAAGGTTGCATCATGGGTAACAGATTATCTAGGTTCGCTTTGAAGATTGTTTTTCATTCAGTAGGAGGAAGCGAGACGGCTTCAGGGGGTTCAGTTAAACCTCAGGAATCAGCTTCCTGCAGCAGCTTGTCCGACTAAAGATCAATCCTGATTGAAAAAGAATCATTTTCTGGTTTGGTTTGGCAGGACACTGGCTACCTGACGTTTCCAGGTGAGCATGTTTTAGTCTACACCTGCACCTCTAGCTTCAAAAGGAAGAGATTTTTATGATGTGTCAACAACTCAGAGAAAAGAAAGACAATAACACTCTACTTGCAAGACCCCAGAAATGGCTGAAATAACCCTTTAACCAATAACAGGCTGATTGCAAATCAGTTTCTAGAAGCTCAAACATCAGTTGAGCAGAAAAAAAACAGCGTTTCTAAAATGGACAAGCCACTTGATGGGAACCTGTTGGTCTGCTTGACATGGACTGACAGTGAAGGAGGAGGAAGAGGAAGAGGAAGAGGAGGTTCTGGCACAGAGTTACACAGAAGATGCTTCTATGTAAAATTGTGCTTTCTGTCTTTCTATGAATTTTATTTTTGGACCAGCCAGGTGAGATCAGTAAAGTCCATCTCCTGACGAAGGGGGATGCTCCATCATGTCCACTCTAACGGGGGTTCTCGGGGTCCTTTGGGCTGAATGCAGCGGTTACCGAACCCTAAAGGGGAGAAGAAGTACTTAGCTCTGTTTGTTTTTCATTAAGATGAATAAAAACAGATCCAAAAAAAAAGTCTTCCCCCAAGGAAACAAATCGTGCACGGTCTCAGAAACTTCAAATACTTTCTGCACATGCAGCATCAAAGAAAACATGACGACAAAAACAGAAAGCACAAAAGTCAGCAAAGACTTCTGTGCAGAGGCTGAAAAATCAACACGAGAGAGTAACTTTCATGGGGTTTACGAGTAGAAACCAGACCAGTAGAAACCAGAGCAGAGACACTGAAGCCAAGTTCTCCAACAAGAGGTTTAAAAGGCAGCAGACTTACCCACCCAGGTCTGCTTTACTGTCTGTCACTGTGGAACCAGCTGACTCAGGGTCTGATGGAGACGTCTTCTTAACGCAATCTGACACATCTACAGACAGACAGACAGACAGACAGACAGACAGACGGACAGACGGACAGACGGACAGACAGACGGACAGACAGACAGACAGACAGACAGACAGACAGACGGACGGACAGACGGACAGACAGAGACAGTTGCATTGTGTCATGAGATCCATCAGGTGAGATATCAAAACCTTTTTGTAGATCATAATTTTAAACATCAGTTAGATCACAGTCAGCTGGTTCAACATAATCAGGATCAGGATAAGCAGTGATCTGGTTCCCATGTAAAGCATGTTTGTAGTCCTAGAGATAATATTCAAATATTTGAGTGGATTTGCTCCCATTGGCTGTGATGTGATGTTTTATACTCTCCATAAAGATATCTGCATGCTAGCACAGCTAACGATACGTTTTGAGGCACCGTTAGCCTAGCAGTTTGAGCATGTGCCAGGGCTGCAGCCCTCGTCACTCAAGTCACATCTTGACTTTGACCATCTGATGCGTTTTCTCTAACACTCTCCTCCTCACATTTCTTGTCTCTACTCAGTTGTCCTTTCCAATTAAGGCAAAAAATTTTAAAGAGCATGCTGCAGGTTTTTCTTTTGTACATTAACTCTTAACATTGCCTGATAATGTCTGTAGATGAAGTAAATCATTGGTTCTCTATGTTATACAACACAAACAGCACAAATTTAGAGGAAGAAGTGTCTGATTTCTGTACAGCTGTTTCATACAGCCTTTTTTTCCAACATGGCGTCATGACGTAGCAAAGGGGACTTGTGTTCTCTGACTCGGATTTGATCCACTGTGTAAAACAGGTGGTAGAGAGTGAGAGCGGGAGTTTCAGCTCGTGTTTATTGTGCGCTGGATTCAGAAATACCACCTTAAAAGTAAAACTTTATTACTGATTTGAACTTGAATTGTCCAAAACAGTGACATCACACTAATCATGTAGGAAGAATGTCAACCTGTGTCCACAAACAGCCAGAAATCTGGGTGTCATGATTGATGACCAGCTGACCTTTAAGGTTCATGTAGCCTTGATTGCTCGGTACTGTCGATATGCCCTCTATAACATCAGGAGGATCAGACCCTACCTGACACAACAGGCCACACAGCTCCTGGTTCAGGCTCTTGTGATTTCATTGACTCCTGCAGCTCTCTTCTAGCAGGTCTCCCTGTGTCTACATTCAAACCTCTGCAGATTACCCAGAATGCAGCAGCACGTCTGGTCTTTAACCAGCCCAAAACAGCACACGTCACCCAGCTGTTAATCTCTCTTCAGTGGCTCCCAGTGGCAGCTCCAATCAAATTCAAAGCTCTTCTTCTGGCTCATGAAACAGTGACAAGAACGGCTCCTTCCTACCTGGAGTCCCTCATCCAGGTCTACACTCCCTCCCACCCGCTACGCTCTGCCTGTGAGAGACGCCTGGTGCTCCCAGCCCAGCATGGCTCTAAATCTCTACCAGACTGTTTTCCTCTGTTGTTCCTAAATGGTGGAATGAATTACCCAACTCCATACGATCCACAGAGTCCTCTTCTACTTTCAAGAGAGGTCTGAAGACTCACCTGTTCAGGGAACACTTAGGACCTTAATCTGAGCCTTCTTCCTCTTTGTCCTCAGGACTCGAATGAATCAGAAGGTCTCAGACTGAGCTCTCAATAAATGAAAGCACTGAATATTGAAGGTTGTTGTATGTTTGACCATATTGCTGATGATGAATTTTAGTTGTAGCTACATTAATTAGATGGAATACTATAATGGGGGGGGGGGGGGTCGCTTCTTCAGCACTTGATGGCAGAGTACCTGTGGCTCAACAAACTTGAAGCCTTTTTCGCACCTTCCTTCCTGTTTATATTCTTACTTGTGTTACACATCACTTTGGATAAAAAAAATCTACTAAATGAAATTGTAGAATTGTAGAATATAGACGAATATTTTTGAATTTTTATAGCAACTCAGAACAGAGGACTGAGCATAGTTCATGACATTCAAATCCAGATACCTTGAATTACACCACAGAGCTACTTTTGACAACATTCATGGCTATTAAAAAAGGTAGCACTTTTTTCCTTTCCATTGATCCCTCTCTGACACACACACCAAAACTAATGAGGCAGTAAATGGTAGTAAGTGTCATCTTTCACTCGTCAGGGCACTGATATGCAGACACACATTTTTCATTTTTCTTCTCCTCGGACAGTTTTTATCTTCTACCCGTCTCTCTCTTTCTCTCTCTCTCTCTCTCTTTCTCTCTCTCTCTCTCTCTTTCTCTCTCTCTCTCCTACAGCTGCCCTTTTGACAAATGCTGTCAGTCTTATCGTGCGCAGGCTAATTTGTAATACACTGAAGGTCTGTTTCCTGCTCTGCTCTGCTCTGTTGCTGCGATGGAAAAACACACACTGACTGACACGCAGAGACGTCTTTACACAGATAAACAGGCGGGAAGCAAAGTGATGCTGTGTGTGTTCGTACCTTTGTGTGAGCTGCTCCATTCAGCTGAGGCTGTTTTCCCCTCCAGAGGGTCTGACAGAGAGAGCCACAGAGAGAAGGACTTTATTACCAGGAACTGACTGATGGACAATGAATTTAAAAGGTCAAAATGAAGCAGAAGTTAAATCACATTCACACACATTCACACACTTTGGCTTCAATCACACAAAGCACATGTTTCATGTTTCTCCCAAACTCTTGTGACTCTTACAGTTGAGTCTAACACATGTCACAATGTATATGCAATATCAGCAACAACATAAAGACAATGAACTACAGCTGCATCCCTGATCCTGCTGGATCTCAACTGTATAAAGTAATCTACCCTGCAACCCCAGAATCAGAGGTGCCAAAGACCAGCCACCCCCTGACATGAAATACACTAATAAGACAATCCAAAAAAAAAGGTCAATTTTCAAACATCCCCCAGCTTTCATCCTACATTCTATAAATCATGGTCATGTGCTAGATGATGTGTACATTTACATTTTCTGTCAGGTACACAAACAAAACCAAAGTCTATCCTGTAAGGTCTCACCAGACTGTAACCAAACTATCTGCCTGTATGAAGCTAAAGCTCTGTACATTCTGCAGAAACTCGAACACTCTGCCAGCTGACGTCTTTAAATGAATGAACTTATCAGGATGAGGCAAAGAGAGAGCTCCAAAAACACATCAGAGGACACAAGACCAGATTAAAGTTATGAAATGGTACAGAAGAAATATTCTGAATCTAAAAATACATCCTGATCAAATCCAGATCCTGATCCTGCCATAAAAACCTGCTGACATATTTGTCTCATATCGCCCCCTAATGGAGAACATGTTCCTTGGTCTGAGGCAGAGTTTGATGATGTTTATGCAGCACGTAACACTGCAGAAAACTGACCACTGATCATCTGGTATGAAGAGACACCTGAGGGACAGGTGAGACACCTGAGAGACAGGTGAGACAACTGAGGGACAGATGAGACACCTGAGGGACAGGTGAGACACCTGAGAGACAGGTGAGACAACTGAGGGACAGATGAGACACCTGAGGGACAGGTGAGTTTTGATTTCATCAGTCTGTGATGATGGAACGAGGAGGTTTGAGCCGCTTAGTGAAAGAAATAGTTCACAAACTGATCAAATGTGAATCTCTTTGAAAAATGATTGGAGCCCTGTGTCACTTCAGGAAGCACTCTTCTTTACAAGGTTTCTAATTTTTTTTTCTATTTTTTGATTGGTTCATTCCCATTGAAAATGAACATATTTTAAAACATTTCAAGATGTTGCAATGTCTGATGTGCACTGCATTGTGGGAGAGGTGAGTCTATCACAGCTTATTGACCATCCAGTCATTTTGTTATGGCATTTATTTTGTCCCTTTTCTTTGTCAATGCTTGAATTGGGACTCAGGGGGTCTCTGTCCATGTATTCTTCTAAAGATTGAATCCTGCCTCAGTGGCGCCCCCTAGTGTTGTCAAAAAGATAAACCACCCTTAAAAGGAATAAGTCAACTGGTTTTCATCCTCTGTGCTTACACTGCAGGTGGTAAGACTGTTTCAATGCCATCAACTTACTGTTTATCAGAGCTTTATATACAAGATAACAGCAGGAGGCAGCAGAGAGAGAGAGAGAGAGAGAGAGAGAGAGAGAGAGAGAGAGAGAGAGAGGCCTGCAGCCTGTGGGTCCACCTGTGTGACTTGAAATGAAGATGAGAGAGACTGAGGCCTGATGTGTTCACACACAGTCAGTCAGGCAGTGAATAATAGGAGCAGAGTAAATCAGGAGTTTACCAGGAGTAAATCTCCACAGCACCAGAGACACACCTGTGATTCACGACCAGTACAAACGCACCTGTGGCCAGTATGAAGGACTCAGGGGTTCTCGCAGGGAGAGGGGGAGGTGAGTCGTCACTGTCCCAGCAGTCTGGGTTAAAAGGTCAGAGGTCAAATAGAAACAACTTTTAAAAGGTTGTAGAAAGGAGAGGTTAGAGAACTCAAATGCTGAAATTCAAAACTTTAAGGTATTTTCTTCAGCGTGAAACCAAATGAGAGTCTCAAGCTTCAAACACATTACATTCTGAAGTTCATGAGTTGAGTTGTTGAGTGTCTGAACTCTGTTTAAACATTAAATACACAGACAGAAAGGACAGGATGCCTTTGATTTATACTTTATTCTTAATAGTATATTTTGTTTATAGATTTGAGTGTTCTCGCCTTGTGTTTCAGGTTTTTATGAATTAATTCTCCTGTCTCATCAGTTTGCCATGAACTGGTTTAAAAGGTTAAAAACCACTGACTGGTATAAAATGTGCATCCAGTAAACAAGCAGCTACCAGCTTCATCTCAGAGCAGCAGTTTACACAATGCCATTCCAACTTTACCACCCAAACAAACAGCAGCCATCAGCATTTCACGACCGGTTACGAAGCACCACTTCACAGCCAAAATGAATAATGTGCCAGAAAGCCAAGCAGACTAAAACACAAACAGTCCTCCAGACTGTGAGGCAAAGATTTCTGCATTTGGATCAAAATATTTGGAATAACTCAGAGGAGCATGATGTTTGATGTCAGATTATTTAAGTTTTAACCTGGTCCATGAAGCCGTTTTATAATCCTAACCTCAGAAAAAAAAACTGCTCCATGTCAGTGCAGCTTTTACCAAATCTGACTTTCCTCTCACAGCCTTTTACCGACCATCGCTTTTTGGTTTGTTGGGCTGTTAATTTTTGTTATGGCTCTGTATTTTATTTTTTTCTGGCAGAACTTTTTATAAATCAAAGTGAAACAATAACATCATTTTTTCTTTGTAATACTTCCTGCATTAATAATACATTTATTTTATTAATATCAGCTGTGCAAGTTGCTCCACCATCATGACAGACTAGAACAATTCCTTTCTTTATTTTCCTTGTTTTTCAGAACTTTTTATTTAAGTCAATCAATTACTAGAAAATATAAATAAATTCCCATCATGCACTTTTAAAGTTAAGACCAAATATTTAAAAATGCAGTCCAGTCTTAAGTCAACAAGCTTTGAACCTGTCGAGATCCAACCAAAATTCAGCCAAAGTCCAGCTCACAACACTCCAAGTCCAAATCCATCACAGCAAGAAACGATTTCAGAATCAGCTGATTCTGAAATCGACAGAGGAAGGAGCGCTCTGTCATCATCAACACGCTGCCATCATGACAGTGAAGTTGTACCAATGCAGTGCAGCACAGCTCTGTTTGTCCCAACGTGCACAGATTCGCGTGTTTATCAGCATCATGCATAGCTGATCCTTCACCATCCAACATGCACGCACACACGCACACACACACGCGCAAGTCGGAACAGGGAAACAAAAACACACACTAAATACTGTTTCTTTCTCCTGTCTGTGGATTCTCTCTCTCTCACACACACACACACACACACACAAGCTGAAAGAGAGAGAGAGAGGAGCTGTTTTGACAGATGTGTTTGCCTATTAACATTTGCAGCATTCCTTGCAAACCGACCTGTTAGTCACAGAGCCATGCTTCATGTGGAGCTAACTCAGCCTGTTTGTCTCCTTCATGTTTGCTCTCTCTTCTTGCTCCTGTCTCCTCCCAGCAGAGAGAGAGAGCAGTGTAATGTGGTGTGTGGTGGGCGATCAAGTGATGTGAGCATGTGGTCTGTGAGGGACCTGCCTCCGGAGTGACCCTGAGTCTGACTCTAACATGTGGTTTCTCTGAGCGTGTGTGTGATAGTGGAGGTTCATGCCACTGTTTAGTAAGAGAGCGCTCAACACTGTAAGAAATAAAACACGGGAGTAAAAATTCAACAATAAAAGATAAAATTGTATTTACAATTAAAGAGTTCTGATTGGTTACTTTATGTTAGCTTTAAACCTCCAGCATATTCAATTACCCACAATCTACTGCAATCAGTCTGCGTTTCAGGCTGTAAACATGAGCTCTATGTGTGTTTGTTACTTGATTATCTGATTTCTGTTCACTGACTCCATCAGAGGAGCAGCAGCTCAGTTAAATGAATCAGTTCATTCCCTGAAAGCTGCTGGTTGACGTACTTGC
>CM061162.1:20829193-20986693 GCA_030710495.1 Labroides dimidiatus
AAGCACAAAGCAGACTAGATTTTTTTTCCACTAAAGAGTTCAAATGAAGTGAAAAACAATCAAGTGATTCTTTCTTTTTTCTTAGTATAAAGTTGTATAAAGGTTTTCAGTATTTGTGGAGACTTACAAGCTATCCATTAAATGAACTAATGCAATGATTGTTTAGGTTTTAACTGTTTATTACTTCTGTTGCAGTATTTTCCTATTTGACCTGTGACACAGTTTCACATATGTTAAGAATATCCTTATTCTTCAGCTTATTAGTTGCAGCTAATCAAAATATAAGTAAGTGTATTTTACAATGGGAAAAAGTTCATATTGCGCAGAATTAAGTTTACTTTATTGTGGCCCTCTGACACAATTCAGGTTTTTCATTTGGCCCCTCATAAACCCACCCCTGATCTAAATGGTTCCCAACATTTCTGCCCTTTGAATCACTTTTCTAAAATTTGGTATTTTTATGTGTAAAGAATGTAAAATTATTCAGATTTTACTCTCAAACATGCTTCAAACTGACTGTCTCACTTTTGCCCTGAAGGATAGAAACTCTCCAGCCACTGGTCCCATCTCTGACGTGCAGGAAACTAAATAACTTTGCTTACTATGTAAGTTCAAGTGAAACTCCCACACACACACACAAAAACGCGTGCACACATATGCACATGCACACACAAATGCATGTCCTTATGAGAACTTTTAAATTTATGCAACAGCACCACCCACAACAAGTGCACTGTGCCCTCCACACATATGTACTCCAGAGAGAAGCTGCTGCATTTTTAATAATGGCAGGTTGAGTCTGCAGGGGTGGAATAAAAGAGGAAGATAAAGTTAAGAGCTAAACCCACAGAAGAAAGCAGATCTGAGCTGCACTCAAACTCATGTTTCCATTACTGAATATGCAAATCTTTGTCTTTGACCACAGAACAAGAACTCAAAGCTTAAAAGGAGAAAAGTTATTTAAACAAATGTGGGTGAAATAATAAATAATAAAGCTGTGACTAACTCTGTTAGAGAGCAGAATGTCATCAGAACAGAATCAAAACAAAAAAAAATTCAAACATCACATTGTTCCTTTCATTCTGGCTTCAGTTTCCAAAGCCTGCTCAGCGTGACGTTAGATTGACCTCTTCACCTTCTTTGAGAACCACTGATATACTGTGTAGGTCATTCCTACAATTCAATGACATTTCTGACTACTTTCTGGTGACTCTCTTTAAAAAAGTTAAACTTTAGAAATTTTTCATATCCCCTGAAGGAGGGCTGAGTAAACTACATGAAATTTAGATCTGTCAAGCTCAGGATATTGATTTCTGCATCCTACATGGTCCTAATGTGCACCCTGTTTCAGGCCATTTTCATGTTTGTTGATAAGTCTTCTGAATGCATAATCATTTTGCTTTTTACATCTCTGGAGACCTAAAAGTCCCTTATTTATATTTTAAATCATCATCGTGATAAGGTCTTAAAAGGATGACTAAAGATAATATCATTGTGTACTAATATAGTTTTTATAAGTGTTGATTAAGTAGCTTATATAAGTTCAAAAATGAAAAAATAATAACAATAATAATAATAATAAAAATAATCACTATGGAGGTCTAAAGAATGAGATGAGGGAAAACTTTGGGATTAAATGGGTTTAGCATGATTAGAGAACTCTGGAAAAATGCTTTGTTCTTTCTTTGTGCATTTCAGTTTTCAAACATGGACCACTTCAAACACGTTTGTTTGTGGAGTATGATGCCCATCCCACCCATGTGCAGGATATGACTCTTCAGGGTGCGGCTGTGAAATCATGACTCAGGACCTGGGATAAGGCTGGCATCAAGGTCACATAAACTGTTTCAGATTAATTCTCTGTCTCTGTCTCTGTCTCTCTCTCTCTCACACACACACACACACACACACACACCAAATTCCCCTAGAAACACACACACACACACACAGACTGGTGAAGTGACCCAGGGGGAGGTTGGTAAGAATAGCTCTCACCATCCCTGGCATCCTCTCAGGCTTAAACCAGGCCCTGACATTATTTCTTTAGGAAACAGAGGGATGACTCAGACAGAGGGATTCTGGGATTTTAAGAGGGAGATAAGAAGAGAGAGACAAACAAATGTAGTCCTGACTGTCAAGCTCTGCCCCACTTCCAGGAAGGATTTCTAATTTGGCTGCAGTTCAAGTTTGTGTGTTTTACTTAGAGCAGGAAGAAACTTTCAGTAAACAGATTACTTGCAGCTCCGACATGAAAAATGTTCTTTCCCAACACACTGGCTCGTTGGGAGATAAATACAGCACAGAGAATGTTAAAATGATGAGGCAACAATAGAAAAAAAAAATAATGAGGGAAAAAAAATCCTTCTCAGTTGATTAATTGGCTCAGAGAGTTTCCTAATGGTCTAACTTTGGAGTGTCAAGTCTCCACCACAGCAAAGTGATCATTCAGTTATTCATTTAGGGTCAACTTTATGAGGTCATTTGTTATTGTCTAATTTAATCCACCAACTTTTTATAGAAGGAAAAACTTCAAGTATAAAAAGAATGATGACGACTTTGGCTGCAGTATCAATCATAATATAAATCATCCACATAAACAGATGATTCAGACTGGAACATCAGAATACAAAGATGGTCTCTTTCATGTCAGTAAAAAAGGACGTCAACGCTACAGCTCCCCTAACTCTCCAAACGCACAACCTGTCAGCACATGTTTCTGAGACTGTTTGGTTTTACTTTTGTACACTGAGGAGGAAACAGACACAGCATCCACCTTTACATGTTAATCTGTTTTTAGACCAGAAGGTCCAGGAACTCTTAGTTCTTGTTAAAACATTCCCAGGAACTTCATGGCTACTGTGACCCGTTCCTCCACAGGTTGAAGACTCAACGTGATTATGTCAATCAGGCCAGTGACGCAAGGTGAAAAAATAAAAGTAGCTGCAACACACCACGGACCAGTAGAGGGTGCTAACACTACAATGTACTACAATTCAGTTAGGGCTGTAAAATTAATTGAATTTGCTTAAGATTTCAATTTTGGCTTTTCACGATCATAAAAACATAGTTTAAGAAAATCAATTAAAAACTTTTTTAAAAATGACTTCAAAGAGTATTTTTGGGTTGTGTATTTGGCTGTTATTTATGTATTTTGCATGTTGCAATTTTTTCAAGTCTTACAGGACTGCATGAAGATTGAATTATTATTTGTTTTAATTTTTTTAAATGCTATTTTATTTATGTTTATTAAATATGTTTTCAATCTCAATCACCATACTAGTACAGCCCTACTATTCAGCAAATATGACACCATAGAAGGAGAAGACAGGTAGACATCGTGTGCAGCACTACAGTTAGCCTGTTAGCATAGATAGTTTCATTTTTCAAACATGAAGAGATCATCAGACTAGTTTTTCCCCCTTTTGTTAACCTGATTTGTTCTTTTGAGCAGCACTCAGCGGCACTTCTTCAGTCGCCTCATTTTGTGAATTGTACTAGTTATACTTCCTTTGCAGTAAATAGTTTTGTTTACCGGAAACAACTGGATTTTTATGTTGCTTCCCTTTTCTGGTGAGGAGCAGAGTTGTAATAATATATATTTAAAGGAAAGAAAACACTTCAAATAAATCAGCTTTCCTTTCACAGTCTGTAGCACCAAATTTACATACCGGTTACTTTAGGTGTTAAGACAGAAAAAAACAAAACGAGCAGAGAGGGAATGATTCATACACAGGTGAAGGAAATGCTTCCAAAATATCTTCAAGCAAAAGAGTCAAAAGACACACTCCTCTCTGCTGTTAAAGAAGCAGTACTTGGAAACACGAGACAGTGTCTTTGTGTATTTTTATGCAGATACAGTGTGTGCGTGTGTGTGTGTGTGTGTGTGTGTTTGTGTTCTAACTATACGCCTGCAAGTGAAAAAGAAAAATAGCCATGTATTTGTTCACAGAGTGCCAGATCAAAGATTTAAACAGCTCTTCCTCAGTGTGAACTTGGGCAGTGTTACACACAACAGTAAGTAGTGTTGCAGAATATTGTTAAGTGTTGCAAAAACATTTCTAAATGCAGCTCCTCCTCAAGCCACGGCAGCAACTAACTGTGAAACAGAAGTTAACAGAGTGAAGAGAAGGCCAGTGGATCTGTGGGCTGACAGGGAGCTAATGTGTCAGAGGAGCTGAAACCACTGGTCAGTTTTAATGTTTTCATTGTGCGCCTCAAACTAACCGCTATAACTCTCCTCCAACAAACCATCACCAAACCATCACCACCCACTGAGCTCATGGACGGGCCCCTCCACACCTACAGCTCGCTTCTGTGAGTCCGTTCATTCATCCATGGATGTGAAGGGTGAGAGCATGTTGTTTGTATAAAATTCAAAGGAGAGATAAATCTTCATCATCCGTATCGTCTTACCTGCGAATGCGGGGAGGTTTAGGAGGAGGCGTGTCCCATCTCTCGTCATCTGATTGGTGGCTCGTTTTGTCTGGACTGCTTTCATCCTGGTTGTGGAAGCAGAAATATTTTTAAATATTTGAGGTCAATATTTTAAATCAGATTTAAATTATTACCACAAGTATGATCAACAAATATTGACACAAACTTTTCCTCTCTCCTTCTCTCCTACTCTTTACCAATTTTTCCAAAAGTGCAATACACAGACTTTTGACAACTTCATGGATTTTTTTTAATTGCCTTGTCAGTTAATTTTTGTGCAGTAGACCTCCAACATTTGTTAACACTTATTTGTTTTGATTTCTCAGTGTGTGATGACCCCAGCTTATCTGCCCTATGCTGGTGGCTGTACTCATTTGAATGTTTCTTCCAGACTAACTGCTGATTGTATCCTCTTTGATTTGTTGCACCTGGACCTGTCATTCCATCCTGATAAAAACAGACTCCTGCTACCTCTTACACCATTTCTTTGACTTGGCTTTTGTGTTAGTGCACTCTTCAACATACACAAGATATATGTTACAGACTGAACACACCTCATATTCCACATTATATTCAATTAATTAACTTACTTTAGTAATAAATTTATCATTTGGATTGACTGATTTGTGCCCCTCCTAGAAATCACTCTGGTAGTGTCAGTCTGACGTTACTTCTGACCTGGTTGATATGTGATCTGCTAGCCTGACCTTGCAGAGTTTGAATTGCACCTCATTTTTGTTTATTTTCTTGAAGGAGCCATTAATGGTCCTCTCCCTCTTGTTTGGGTTGTAAAACCTCAAACCTGTTGACTCCTGGTCTGGCTCTGCTCATCATGTTGGTTTGTAGCTGTAGTCAAGTTGAACACAATCTGGTTTTGACATGGTTAGTTTTGTTTTGAAAGTCACAGCGTTTTTAGGTGGTTTCTGTAACCACTGGATCTTCTTTTTGGTTAAATATAACGCAGGAACTGAGAGAAGGTAAACAGGATTAATGTCGCACAGAAAGTAAATAATTGCTGTGTTTTTGGCTGCACTAATCAGTTGAACCAAAAAAAAAAACCAACAAAAAAAAAAACATCTCAAATAGTTACGACTAAAAAAAAAACCAATCGCAAATCGGGGTGAGCAGTGCAAACAACAGTCCTAAGAACAGAGGAGATTATAGCCAGGAATTCCAAGGTAACAATCTGAACAACGTTTGAGTCTTTTCACAACATTTGTAGTCAGGTCAGTCATATTCTCAGTCCAGCATCTTAAAAAATCACACTTTAGTAAAAGTAGACTTGTTATAATAGAATATTACTTTGACTGAGAGGTAAGTCACGCCAATAAAAAGGATTTCAGTAAATTCAGTGTCTGTCAGGGGACTTTTTTAAAGTGAGCCTCTCCAAAGAGAACATCATTTATGCAGTGGAACCCCTCCCCCTTGAAAAATATAGAAGTAACATCCGTTTTCAGACCTTTGGGTAGATGATGATGAAGATGCTAACTCCTCGGATGGGTCTCTCCTGCCTATTATGCACAAGTTTTCAGAATATCTCTCTGCTTCTTGCTGGCCGAGTCCTTCATGGTAGTTTTAGTGTGCTGTGTGCACTTTTCCACATTTGTTGGTGGATAAGACATCTTAAAATCATATTTTACTGTGTACTTCTATCTCCATTCATGCAATGTTTACATTAGTGTACCTCCAACAAGGCCGCGCATCAGGATAACAACCCAAATCATGACATCGGTGCAAACACTCTATAAGTTGTGACGTGCTGCAGATCCAGGAATAGAAACTGATCCAGTGCTGTGACGGAGCGCAGCTGGATCTGAGACACATCTGGTGTATTTCGGCCGTAAAATCCCATGAACTATTACATTTTTAAATTTTAATAACTATTTAAATATTTGAAAATCATTGCTCATCCTTAATGAATATTGTGTAAAGTCTGCTTTTTTGTGCTTCTGAAACATCTGGACTTTTTTTGGGTATCCATGGCCTGAAAACTTTGCCTGCCCTCCCTTTTCTCATTCGTCTTTCTGTATCAGAAGTGCACAGTTGCAACAAAATTGCTCCACTGACAGACTAAAATTGTTCCTGAAAGATGCTCTGTTCCTCCCTCATCTTCCTCTCCTCTCCTCTCTTCTCTCCCCCGTGACTCATTAATTTGACTCCCTCTCAGTCCTGGTAATAAGAAGATGATGGGACGGCTTCAGCTGAGGAGAGAGGGTAAATAAGGTCTCTTCGGCTCAGGGAAAACAGCTCAAGCATATTCGCCTTTGTATTCGTGTGTACTGTGAGAATAAAGTTGATGGGAAGGCTTCTGCAGACAATGGCGCCTGCGTGAGCAGAAAAAAACACATGTGGGTTGTGTGTATGTGTAGGCTTATTGTTCATACTGCCATTGAGAGCACTTATGTGGGTGTTTCAGTCACTGACAATGGCTGACTGGGCGTGAGTCAGTGAGTCAGTGAGTGTATGGACTGAGTCAGTACATGAAACTTAAAATGCTTCAATGAGTGTGTGTTTGAGAGTGTGCAGCGATACGATCCTCTGAAAACACAGATCAAAAAAACAAACAAAAGGTTTTCAGATGTAACATGATAGGCTGAATTCCTCTGATGGACTCTTTCAAGGGTCTCCCTTTCCCAACGGATGCATGTCTATTCTCAGACTCCAAGTGCATGATGGGGGAAAAAAAAGGGGGTGATGTCATCATAGCTTCCTTAGCAGGAAGTCAGCTCCTGGATTTCTGCCAAAGCACTCTCTCATCATGTTTCTCTGTCCTCTGAATCTTATGGGTTTGTCAGTCATGCAGCGTTATCTCGCTCATCCTTTTCTCCTCTGGTTCATCTTCACACATCCAAAGAACTGTTTCCATGAGTAAAGTACCTTAACCACAGTTCAACATAACAGCGACTGTTTTCTTGTTTTATTTTGAATAATTATCATATTGTGAGTTAACTCAGATTAGAAATCCCATTCCAGTGTTATTAAGAATCACAGGAGATGCTTTTTGCAATCCTCATTATTACATAAATACTAAACTGTTTCCACAGAGAGCCCTGAGTATCAGCTGATACCAACATCAATCTGATAACATAGCAGGAATGGAATGATGTTCAGCTCTATTTATAGCTCTTCTTGGAGGAAGGTTTAAAGTTTAAATGCATTAAACCTCCTCAGTTCTGTTCCACCACAGGAAACTTGTTCATGACAAGTTTTGCACTCAGCTGCAACGTCTTTTTGGGACTTTAATAAAAATCCCTCCACTTGGCCAGCATCACTCCTACTCCTTGCTGCTTTGTTAGCACTTTAGCACACACTGTTGTTGTGATCACGTGGGCACTGCATGCTGGATAGAAGAGCTGGAGTGGAGTCTGGAATGGACTGCTTGTATTGGAAGTTATAGATGTGGGCCAATATTCCGATACTCCTTTTTCTGGGGATATCGGATATCGGTCCGATATCGGATATCAATATCAGCTGTAATTCCAAGCAGACCTTTTCCAAAGTCTGGTAAAGCCCTTTTCCACTGAGCTGATTCATCCCAAGTACCAGTAATCATGATTCACAAAATCAGTGTAAACACTGAGCGGTAGAAGTTCAATGTAAGATAAATAAATAAAAATTGTGAAAAACAAAAGTGAACACAGAACTCTGAGGAGGAGATGGAAGTGCATCTGGTGTTAAAACAACATGAATTCAAGCCCTGTGACTGCTCCACCAGACCGCATCATATTTCATGTATTTACAACATATCCTGAACTGTTGCACATCAGCTGCACATTTCATCTCTGTTCCACTCTTTCTACACTTAACACTGCAAGATCCACATCTAGCTGCTCTAATTAACCCTTTAGGAGCTGACAAAGCATAGCTTCACACTTTTACACGCTGTAGCTTCATTTTTTGTATAAAACTTTTCTTATACATCAAAACACCCCTTATGTCCCAAACTTTAATAAAATGTATGAACTTGACTTGAACTTGTATGACTAACTCAATAAATAGCTAAAAATGAAAAAAGGAAAACTATAAACAAGTTTTTTCTAAAAACAGAAATGTTCTGGCTGCATCCCTCAGAGATGTATATGTAAAAACCATGATGACGTGTATTCAACGTAGGAGGTGACGTGATCAACCGTGGCCTGGTTTGTAATGTTTTTGTTCTTTAGGCTGTGTACTGAACACATTAGTGGAAGGAAACAGCACTTTGGGACATGTTGAAAACACAGTTTGAAAGTGTAACTCTACAGATTTTACATGCAAAAAAGGATGATCCATCCATCTTATCTGGTTTCAGATCTACTGAATATCCAAACTTAACTCGCTCTAAAGGGTTCAACATGATATGCCCGGAGCTTCTGTGGACAAATGAGCAGACAACGTAGCTGGATTAAAACAACGATGCAAAGTATGTAATGCTCAAAAAGGCTAGTATGTGTGTGGTCAGCACAGAACATCAAACCACACACACACACACATTTAGACTAGATTTCCTACATGTCAAAAACATGGATCTTAAATCAATGATGAAACTTTTCATGCAACATTTCATAAAGGAAAATACACTTCTTTTTATCCTTATGCTGCTTTATCTGATGTCACTTTCCTTTCTGCTCCACTGAAACATGTAACAAAGCTTAGGAACATGATCTAAGAGAAAAACTCTTGCATCACCTTTTTTTGATGTTTAACATTCGCTTAAGAAGTGCCTCTCAGATTCACTAAAGAGCCTTTTTGTCCTCAACTTCTCTCACGGTTCCTCTAAAACAGTTTCCAGGAGTCCAGAGAGGCAAGCCGACACATACAAAGAGGAGAACTGCACTTTCACTATAAGAAACCACCAACTCATCTTTTTTTACCACTTCTGTGATTTTGTCACACGAGTACACTATGGGGCTGTGTGAAGAGCAGAACAAGGAGGTTATTAAGGACGCTTCTCGTGTTTGTTTGTTGTCGAGTGTATTTGGGGGCAATGGGAACACTGTGAAGTAGACTGACAGAGCAAAGGGCTTTTAGGCTCTTTAAAAGCAGTCAGCAGTCCTCTGAGACATCCCTGAAAAGGTGAGATGGCTCTCTCTCTTTGGCACAGACTCTGTGACTCTGAGTGTAAGGAGCAACATTTTCTGTTTGCTCCCCTGTGACTAATTATTTTTATGTTTTTTCGTCTTCCCCTCCCTGCGCATTACTCAGCCACATCCTGTCTTTCTTTGACACCAAACAACGAGCACAATAGGTGTTTGAGGGTGTCATACCATGCCGTCGTGGATCTGTGTGTTGGTCGGGCTCTCCAGCTGCTGCAGTTGTTTCTGGAAGAGCTGAGCGATTGCTCGATGGACTAACTCGTACTGCTCCTGGAAAGAGACAGAGCAAGAAATACCGATAAAAGAAGAGGTAAACAGAAAGGTTGAAAAGGCGAGTCAGGTGACCAGGAGAAAAACTCCACCTGTTTGAAATCATGAGTCTGAAGCCTTCAGCTAAACAGACTCAGGTCCATTTTACAACAGGTGTGCAGAAAGCTGGAAAGGCTGTGTGTGAGAGGAACGTAGCTGTGACAGAGTCAGAATCACAGAGAGATAAATAAAAAAGTCTCACTGAGAGAAAGTTTAAACAGAGTGATAAAGAGAAAAGGACATCTGAGTATCTTCTTTAAAAAAAAACTACATCACCGCCCCTTCATACAGCGGTGTTTCTCATTCAAACATGGCTCTATCCTCTTTCCATAACCCGTCTCTGCATGGCTCTTTTTCTCTTTGTCTTTCACATGTCCGTTTTTACCACATCTGATCAACCATTAAGGCTAATTTCTGTAGGTGGGAACTGATTTTTTGGAGGCAAATGTTGCAAATTATTGACTGCATCTCTCATTTTCAATTAGATAACACAAACCTGCTCCAACAACATGCTTAGCCACTAGTTAGCATTGATTTATCAACTAGGGATAAGCATCGTATTTACATTCTCATGCATATTTTGCACTTCACGTCATTTTTTGTTTATATTTTTAAAGAAGTTCCTCTAAAACCTCTTTTTGTGCTGCAGAAGTCTCTGTTCTGAGTCTCATATTGCTGCACCTGTATGACTGAAAACAGGCCCTGATGATTTTGTTCATGTTATGTGGAAATCCATATTTATTCAAGAAGTTTAAAGTTATTTAATTCTAAAAAGAAATTAGCTTTCAGATGTCCTAAATCCACCGCCTGGTGGTCATATCATCTGAAGCGCTTCAGGTGAGCCAGGATAAAATTCTTCATTAAAGAATTTAAAAAACATGCTGTTAAAAAAAGTGACACAAACTAAAGACAAACCTTTGTCTGGACTGCAGAATGTCGTTGCGTCCTCATCTCTTGGATCAACCGGAAAACATTAAAATCTTCTGGAATTTTCTATAAAAGTGAAGGAAACAAATAAACAAAAGAAGGTGAATGATCTTGAACCTTCTGAACACTCACTGAGTTTCACTGTGGTTGTTTTCACACAGCTTTGTTTGAGGGGTGTTTGTAAGAGTGTATGAGTGTTTGTGTTCAACATACCCCAGCTTTGAGGAGGTTCCACGTGTAGTCGATAGCACAGATAGCACCCGTCCTCCCACAGCCTGCACTGTAACACCAGAGACACACATTAGATTCAACAGGAGCATTGGCATGTAAACACACACACACTCTTCTCTTTAAGGGACACATAAATCATCTAGAATCCAGACTCTTTAATGTCATTTATTAAAGTTAGTAGGGAAAAAAATCCCGGTTCAGACCGGATGGAGACGGGAGCTGCTCAAACGCTGAGATTACCCACCATCAGCCTGACACATCCAATCATAAACCTGATCTCATGCTGTCAGGGAACTTCTGCTGCTCTAACGAGCAGAGAGTCTGCACACACATACAGTACAGTGAGCGCACTACGACCCACACATAGCTTCACTGCAGACGCAGAGACGCAGCTTTATGTCCTGCTGTGAAACAGAGGAACCAGGAAGTGTCCTCAGGCTGCTCATTAGAACTGATTACACACACATGGAGGACGAGCGTGTGTTTGTGAGCGAACACCCACACATGTGCACAACAAAGGACCCAAACCTTTTTAAATTTCCTTCTTGTTTGCTTCTTCTTCATTTGAAGTGACTTACTGCTGCAAACTGCTAGTTGCCCCAACCCTTTTGATCCTGTTTTCTGTGATCTGATCACTACAGCTGCTCGAGGATAAGTATGAACACCTGATTTATCAGATTCTGCTGGGGGGACATTTATACGTCTATGTTGGGTCCAGATATGAATGCAAAGTCTCTTTTGCTGTGTCGAAACTTGGTTTCAGAAACAGGCAAACCCTCACTGTCAGCCACCTTTTTACCACCTCACAGGACAAACTGAAATCCAAGCATGTTTTTGTCTTATTTTTAGTAAAAATTGTCTTATTATACTTGATATGAGCCACATTCAACTGACCAGTCCAGAAACATGTCTTATTTCAAGATGAAGAAAGACAAGAATTAAGTTTGAATTACTTATAAAAAAAACATCTGCTGATCAGGTAAGAAAAATTTGCTCGTCAAGGTTCTTAAAAGTACAAAAAAATCCTGTTACAAGCAATTCAGAGCTCATTTTTGTCCTTAAATAACTTGAAATAGGACATGTTTCTGGACTGGTCTGGTGAATGGGACTCTTATTAAATCTTAAAATACATTTTCTGCTAAATATAAGACAAAAACCCTTGTTTGGATTTCATTTTTTTGCTCTGCTCCTCCACCAGCAATCTTATGAATCATTAAATTCAGAACCTAAATCAGCATGAAACTGCATGTATGTTTCATTTCTCTGCCCAGAAGCTGATCTCTTGCTTTAAATGCTGCTGCATTCTACAGGTCAAGTACCTGCAGTGTATACATATGGGGACGTCATCATTCTCCTGGTATTCTCTCATCAGTCCGATCATGTCCAATATGGAGTCAAACGATGAGGGCACGTCGTGATCCGGCCAATTCATATAATGGAACTGTGTTATCCTCCGTGTCTCCTGCAGGGACAAAAAAGGACATTTCTTTTTCAGCTGCAAATTCAACCACGAAGCAAAGAGAAGAAAGTGAACATCAGGGCAGAGATTCAGTAAAAACACTGTGTGAATTTCACTAAGATCTGCTAAGAATATATTAATTTTTATTCACACAAACATGTGACCTGTAGAGAAGAAATAAACTTATCCTTTTTAAAACTTTTTTCTGGTGCTTGTCACTAATGACAACATTTGCTAAACCAAAAAAATGTACTCTACTCACAATAAGTTAGGTATATTGTTATTTACATGAGTTCTTCTCCTATCTGGTCTGAATTTTAATGAAATCAGTAATAGTTGCCTTTGATATTACTATTAATGAATGAGAAGAAACACCATTTTCATTAGTTCAATATTTCTCACCCCAACAGCTGGACAGTAACAAAGATAGCCCCAAATAACCAAACTGACAAAGTTAGTTTTCCCCATTTGCCTCAATGGCAGCTTGACAGATGTCTCATGCTCCTCACTCGTCTCATGGTCACATGGGGGTGGAGTACGAGCATCCAGTCTCTGCTTCAGCTGGTTCCAGATGAGCTCTATGGGGTTCAGGTCAGAGGACATTGCTGGTCATACCATATGAGGCACTCTGACTTCCTGGAGTCCAGCTGGGACGATTCTGGCACCATGTGGTGGAGCATGATCATCCATGAACAGAAAGTTGGGGGTGTGCTGGTGGAATTGGGGGATGATGATGGTTCTATGATGTTTCTGAGGTAAGAACGGGCAGTGACTGAACCATCTACAATCACCAAATCTGTTTTGTGCTGACTGGTGATGCCTGCCCAGACTGTTGCACCTCCTCCACCAAAGCCAACCCTGGGGACCATGTTGACCTCGGCGTATCGCTCACCTTACCTTCTCCAGCAAACACTGACAATAATCATTACTGTGCAAGGTGACCCGACACTCATCAGTTAACAGGACTGTAGACCACTGCTACACTGTCCAGGTCACATGGTCTTGTGCCCACTGCAAACAGTCGTGGCGATGTCTTGGTGTCAGTGGAGTCACCTGCAACTGCTGTCTGGCTTTAAGCCAAAGTGGTGGAGTCGGTTGTGAATGGTTTGTCTGGAAACCCTCGTACTCCTCACTTCTGGTAAACAGGCCTGCAGCTGTGTGGCAGTTACATAATGGTGTCTGAGTTCATAGGTCCTTAGGTACTGGTCATCATTGTGGTCCATCACTTGTGGGGCTCCACTCCTGGGTCTGTCACCAACACTGCCAGTAATTCTGTGTTTGCTGCAAGTCTGCTGATGACACTTTGAGACTCATCAAGTTCAGGAGCAACATCTGACTGTCTGATACCAACCTGAAGGAGCGCTATGACCAGGTGGTGCTGCTCATCTGTTAAGTGACGTGGTGTCTTCATGGCTGCTTGAATGATGAACTGGGAATGACTTACTGACAGAACCAGCTTCTTATACCCCCAGAATGTTGAAATTGATGCCTCATTGTAAAGGGTTGTCTTTTAGTAGTTTTTGGTATTGACTCCAATATGTAAGGCTCACTGTACACAGAGAGACCATTACATGGAAAACACTAAATGAGGTGTGTCTATCAACCTAATACAGTTGTCTCCCTATCCCCAAAATCACTGAAGTGAAACAAACACCTTTTGTGTGAAATCCAATGAGGACCTCACAGTATCCTTACCTTATTGTGAGTAGTCTAACATAAAAAAGAATCATCTCGGGTCCATACAGTTTTGAAAAAGGATGAAAAATCTTGAGAACTCAGTGACTTACGTTCTCATATTCCACCACCAGAGTCCTGATAAAGTAGTCCGTTCTGGCCTGCTCTGATTCCTAGAAAACACACACAGAGGGTAAGGAATGCAGAATGTGAGATATGTAGAAGTCTATCCAGAAACAGATCTCCTGCTCCTCCTCCTCCTCCTGCTACACACAGCTGTGATTATCACAGATTTGTCAACTCACACAGGAGATTCTGAAAGGCCCAAAGCTCATCGGCTCCTCCCCCGGCAGTGAGAAGTAACGCTCGCACTTTTTCTGAGAAGAGAAGAAGAACAACAATTAGCTTGGGCTGAGAACTAAATACGTGAGCAACACCACAGCTTCCTGTACACACACACACACACTAAACTACGCACATACACACACTTCTATCATTGTACGTGTCAGCTTTAACCAGGTTAAAAAGTCGACAAGCTTCATTGAGCATTTTTGCGAGCTCCTGAAGGAAAAGGGTATGTGCACAGACTTTCATGCATTCAACAAAACAAACACACACACTTACCCTTCCCATTTCAAACTCTCGGCAAGCCATTACGATAACCTGTGGAGCAACAACAGGAAGGGTTACAATCCACATTTACACTCGAACAGCTGAAACATTTCCTAAATACTCGCTCGTATATATTCTACGAACTGAAGCTGCAGGAGAAAGGTTCAGGGCTGAGCTGCAGGGGAGGAAACTTTAACATAAGACATGGTTTTAGGTGCAGCATCCTTTCAGAAATAAGCAGCTTTGAGGTTGTTTTATTTATCTTTTTTTTGTTAAGCCACGGGAATCTGCACACTTCTTGTTTCTGTTACTGCTGCAAGTGTCTCACTATAGTCTTTCAGTTAATATAATTAACCTAATTAAGTTTTTTTAATACTTTCTGGGTCTTTTTGATTGTTTTGACAGGACAGCTGAAGGAAGTCAGGAAACATCAGGTGGGAGATGGAGGGATTAAATGCACTAAATCATGACAGGATTAAGGATCGGAGCTGTGAGCACCAAGGACTGTGGACACGATACACGAGGCCACTATCAAGCTAACATACCTTTATTTATTTATTTATTTTTTTATTTATCTAATTTTCTTTTTTACTGTATTTTGAGGAAAAATGATCAATTACATTTCTTTTAAAATGCATTTTAATTCTTTTATATTTTCCTCTCTCTGGAGACAGAGCTGAAATAAACATAGAGCTATGAACATAGAATATACCCACTTCTCGCACAATGACAGCTGGGACCAGCTCTAAGCTGGATAAAAATGAGATGGATGGATGCTTTTAGAAAAAAGCTTCTGATATCATCAGCTTCCTACATTAACAGAGACAATTTTGTATTATTATTACTCCAACCTTCACTCGTCTATCCATAACTCTTTAATCCTTACATGAGTAATTACCAACGCAGCAATCTCATCTCATCAGACTGCTACTTAAAACTTAATCACAGCCCCGTCTCTTCCCTCTCTTCATATCTTTCTGTCCAGTTCAAGAATAAGCACTACCTATTTGCCTTTTAACTCCTCAGAAACATGAGGATGTTCAGAGTGGGCGTGGGCAGGTTTTCAAACCACTTCATGTTCATATGTTGTAGAAATCCCTGAATCTGTCTGTTAACTGATCAAAACACTCGGTTCAAACAATAGCACTGGATCTTTATGAGACCTGCTAAAATTATTAGTGCATCACAGAAGGATCTCCCAAGGTCTGCCCATAGCTCCGCCCCTGACAGGCATCTTGAGGGCTGGCCAATCAGAGTGAAGGGGGTGTGAGTAGTGGGGAACTTAAAGAGACAGCAGCCAAAACAAAGCGTTTCAGACAGAGGCTGAAATCAGTCTGTTCTTAAACACCAGAGAGAGAAAAAGAGGGATTTTTTTTCACACTGCAACCCTTGAAATCTTTTCCAGAATACTTACAGCTACATTGTACTCCCAGTTCATCCTCCAGAAGTCGATGACAGTGTTCGGCAGTGGGCCCTGAGTTGCAATATAGGCTTCTGGGCCATCAATACCCTAAAAAGGAAGAAGGGAGAGAAAACAACATCAAAATCTGCATTTATTTTTTGATACGTACTGTACAAAAACTTATTAAAGCACTGTATACTGCATGCACTGTTATTTTTAAAATGGATCAAACCTTAAAGTTTCATCAGGGTGATTTACCTTAATAAAGTTTGCATTGACATAATCTGTGTCCTGATTGGTTGTTTTCAATGTCAGCTTCACCCTGCTGTGATCGACTGGGGAGAGAAAAAAAACAAAAAGGATTTAAAGTTCACAAAAATTCCATCAGAAAAATAAATGCATGAAAAGAGAGTGAAATAAAAAGGACACGCAAAAAGAAAGAGAGCAGATGATGATCACAGATAAAGAAAGACAAAATAAGGCTACAAGAGGATGGGCAAAGAGGTTAATGGACATGTGGAAATGCATATGTGTGTGTGTGTGTGTGTGTGTGTGTGTGTGTGTGTGTTCACATCTGCTAAAGATGAACTTGTTTAGCCTGTGCCTTGATCAAGTGCTCACTCCCTAAAAGCCTTAATGAATGAGTGAATGAATGAATGAATGAATGAGAGGATGGACAGAGCAGAGAAAGAGGATAAAGGTCTAATAAAAAAGTGGGACAGATGTTGGGTCATGGAAGCTTTGCCTGAGGTCAGTGAGTACAGAGAGAGCTTTGTGTGGACATGAGACAGATCGTAACATGAGGTTTAATATCATGTGTGTGTACATATCTGTACAAAAAGCACACATTCAAACTGCTTACAGAATTCACATTTCCGTTTTCTTATCAAATCCATCAAACATCCTCTATTTTACTATATCTGTTGGAGCAGTTTACATTTTTTCCACACAGTATTACAAAAAAATGAACAATGTCAAGAAATGGGAATAAAATTTCATTCCTTATATTTCATAAACTGATATTTTCTACAGTTTTTACCAATTAAATTTGTATAATTCCTGTGCATTATCAGCAATGCTTAGCGTGGATAAATAAACAGCTTTTTAATGCTGCTGCCGTGCAGAACACAAGCTTTCATGCTGATTATAAGGAAATGCATGCAAGCTTAAAACCCTCAAAACTATAAAACAGCTGCAGGCATGTGTGTGACCTTTGACCTAGGAGACTAATGTATAATTCCAGATTTATCAGTCTTGACAAAAAGATCAATGACAGGTCAGCTGTGCTAAAGTTGCATGAAAGGTAACAGCTCACCTGTAATTTTTCCTGGACACTGTTTTATGCTGCGAGAGGTTTTTTAATGAGAGCAGGACTCTGACCTCGATGATTGTTTTGTTGTCTGCTTTAATCACAGGCTTCACTTAAAGAATTCTAATAATAAATAATTCTTCTCTGTGATTTTTAAAACTGATTTGCTTCAAGTAAATTGAGTAACTAGATGAATAGTTTCAGCCTCACCTGTTTTTAAAAAAATGGATGACGTGAGAACTTCGACAAAGTGAAGCTAAACAAATCAAGGCTCTGCCTTGTTAACTTATGCTTCAAACTACACTATCACATCACAAGCTGAATTATTTTTTCACCTCAGATAATTATGATGCCTTTCCCAGAGTTGATGTCTCTCACATGTTTAGCTTTGATTAGACAGTGGATGCTGTAAACAGGGTTATAACAACAGCTGAAGGCTCTGCAAATGGGTGTGTGTTTTAGTGTCAACGCTGTGATCATGTCTGCAGAGGGTGCGGTGTCAGACTTACATGGCAGTATATCTTTGTATCTGTTCTTCTTCACATTCTCCTCCCGCTCTCCTACATTGGTGGGGTAGATCTTCTCCGTCCGATATTTGGTTGATAATCGCCGTAACCGCTGGAATTAAAAAAAAAACAGGAGAAAAACATTAGTTGGTGGTCTTCTTCTTGCTTTCTGGAGAGTGAACCTTTTGGTTAAACTCCTCACACACACACACACACACACACACACACACACACACACACACACACACACACACACACACAAGTCAAGTTGAATCTGCCACTAATACCACATGTCTGTACTCAAACACATCCTGGTTTTCTTCAGTTGGAAACAGTTCATAAAGTGTGGCCAAATTTAATAGTGACTGACACTGATGAAGACGCATTCAGTTAACAGAAAGAGATCAATTACAAAGTGTTGGGCTGAAACTCAGTTAGCAGCTTCACACGCTGCTGCCCAGAAAAGACAGAGTCAGGGAGGATACAGAGGTGTCCTTGTGATTAAACAAATGATTTACTTTATGCTATTTACTCCAAACAGATTTCTCTGTAATCTCAGTGCACCCGTACGTCATCACTCCTTGAGTTGCCACCATAATCACTGATTATCCTTATTATGAGCCATTATTGATGCACGATATTGAATTTTTTGCCAATATCTGATATGCAGATATTTTACAACTCATTTAGCTGATTACCCAATACCATTATTTTTTTACCACACACCTAAGAGCAGAAATGATCAACTCTCTTCTGTACTGGAAGTAGTGTATGATATTATGGTGCACACTCTTATCACATTTGTTTTGTGATATTCATTTCTTGTGCAAAATGAGAAAATTCCTAATACTTAGAAGTAGTATTGAAATAACAGATACTGCTATCATTTATATATATATATATATATATATATATATATATATATATATATATATAGATATACATATAGATATACATATACATACAAATATATACATATAATTATATACACACACACACACATATATATATATATATATATATATATACATATATATATATATATATATATATATATATATATATATATATATATATATATATATATATATATATATATATATATATATATATATAAAATCCTGACGCTCCATCTGTAGACATTACACTCAATAGCTCCATATATTTTGGCTGCCTGACAGTTGTTTAACATCTCTGCTGCATTGAACATCATTATCTTAAAATGAGCATCATAACTTCACCTCAGTTGTCTGTTAATTTGCTGAACTTTGATCCTCTTTTCTCTTGATGATCACTTTGCCTCTCCATGTTTCATCTCCTGTCACTGCATCTTTGCTGTGATTGGCTGATCACTGCAGCCACAGTGAGGTCATTGACTTTACAAAAAGCTGGCACCTTCTGCTGTCCGGTTGTGTAGCAACTTGAGACAACTATCAGCATGTGTCATAATTTTTAACACTAGCCTGTGATATATCTGTTCTATTGAAATTAGCAACCTCAATACAACTACTGAAGCATCCTTTATCAGAGGAGAGACTACTGCTATAACCAAAAATCACAGGTGGAGTGCAGAAAACAGCTGAATGTCCCTCCTTTTTAAATGTTGATACAATGAGAGCTGCAACAATGCAATGATAAAATAACAAATTAAAATGCTGGCAACATTTTATCATTCATGTGCTGTGTTATGCAATTACTACAAGTGTTTATAGCAAACTTTGCATTAACTACATGGCATAGCACAGGAGTGCCATGGAGATTACCTCAAACAAAAGTCATGAGCATTTTTTAAACTGATTCATTGAAAACATAATTGATTGATTGTTAAAATAATTGTTAGTTGCACCCCTAATTAAAATATTAGGTTCAGGTCTAAGTCTGAGGACTTTGAAAAACCTTCTCTGATTTTCTCTTCTAACACAGCTTTCTGTTCATATCATTGCCGTTGCCTTTCAGTGACGCTTTGAAGAAAAAAAAACCCAGAAGGACTTTTTGTAACTCCTGCTGTTTGCCTCTGATAGCATTCACATGATGCCTCCATCACAGGCTGCTTTCTCTCTCAGCTGCTTCTATCACTTCTCTCTCTCTCCTTTCCTGAGACGGAGGAAATTAAGCATTACTCTGATTGTCTCAGGCATTACTTCATGGCTCCTCCTTCCCTCCCGCCTCGCTTGACTCTGAGAAAGTCAGCGTGGGCGTCCGGGCTGCTGGAGCCTCATGTGAAAAAACAGTCCCACCTCTTGTCTCTGGCTGTCTGCAGGCTTTCCTCATGTTGCTGCAGCAGTGCGCACACATCCTGATTTCCAAAGAAATCTCACACCTGAAGGCTTTTACTTCCTGTGCTTATTTCTTTTCTCACCTTTGTCTACATGTCATTTCTATCCCACCGTATTGACTGGACTACTGGAGAAGATTAAAGCTCTGGTTTTAGTTAATTATTCTTTCTTTTATATGTGTGTTATTCGTTCATACTGAAATCACAGAAACTTGGCAATCAACAAATCTCTCTGGTAACAACTTTCGAATCCAACTTCCTTTGGGCTCTGTGAGTTCTATAAACTTTAGAACACACCGATGACACACACACACACACGCTGTGGGCCGCAACTCAGCTGTGCTTGTGTCTGTGTGTGTGTCCATGTGTGTGTGTGTTAATAGCATTAGAGCTCCTCTGGCCTCATGTGAATTACATTTCCAACAGAGGTCTGCTCCTGTGCTGGGCCAGAGCCTGGGAAGAAACAATCACACACACACACGTACACACACACACACAGTAAAGCATAAGAAAAGCCAAGAAAGCAGTCAATAGTGATTTGAGATGGTTTGTGATTCCCTTTAAACCATCAGAAAACAAACATTTTGCACAATTCTGTTGACAATCTGAGAAATAGACAATTTAGCGCCTTGTCAAAAGAAATGTCAGCATGCGTCATTGCTGGTTTGACGCCTTTTTTCTCAAACGAGCTGACAGACTTTCACTTTAATTCTTAGTCAGTTTTCTAAGATGATTTTAGCAGCTTGTCATCCCACACCTCCATGGATGAGGATTCTGCTTAAACAGCTTAAAAAAAGTCAGATATTTTTCTGCTTTGTGGTGTGTTTTTTTAATGCATACATATCGTATTCATTAATGAATCTATTTAACTGTCTCTATGCTATCACAGTGATGATTTAATGCAAGTATTTGTGTGCCCGTAGTGGCCTGGCAAATACTGTTTCGACCAGAGTAACAGAGGTAGTGTGGCAAAAGAAACAGTCTTTTGAAAAGCCATTTTTAAAGAAATCAGGATTCACTGGTATCGCCAAGAGGTTTGGGTTTAGCGTCCTATGAGGCTAGCCCTCAAGTGGTAACTAGTGACCTCATTTCTTGTCTGTCACTCTCCATTCTAACCATGTTTCCTTCTGTAATTAAAGATACAGAAAGCCAGGAAATGATTTCGAAATAATAAGAAAGAAAAAAATCATCAGAAAACAGACAGGAAGTGCTGGAATATGGCTTTTACACCATTATAGGGCCTCCTATCTCAGTTCCACAACTGATGCACCTTAATATTTGGTAGAAAGACAAGATGACTTTTCATGTTTGACATAACTAGTTATGCTTTTATTAATACTTTTCATTTACCTTTAATAAGTTGTCTTTACAGAACCAGACTTCAAACACACCACAAAGCGACCTTAGCTAACTGGCTTTTCTCTATCTGATTTCAAACTGGATTATAATTTAAACAAACAGGACTGGCTGCAAAGTTTGAGAGTGAATTCTACCCTGACTTTGACAGCAGGAGGATGATCTTTCCACAGTTACAGCCAGGGATGAGGAGCAAAGATCAAATCCAATCCTGATACCGGTCTAACACAGAGTCAAAAAGTTAGACCTCGTATTGATGACAACAGCCGATCCATAGTGCAGTTGTTGTGTTTACAACAACCATGTGCATGTACTACGTCACCAACAATAATAGGTCTGTGCATTTCTGCATGGACAACTCTGAGGGCAACAAAATAAGGAGTAGAGAATATTAAACTAATGCTGGTTTCTGAAGAGATCCGTACAGGTATTAGCTAATGTGTGACAACACAAAAACTCGGACTGGGCTATTTGGTATACTGGGCCTTTGGACCGATCAGAGTACACGCGGCACAAAGGTTTCTTTAATGTGTTCCCACATGTTCCGCAAAGCAGAAGCACACAACAAACAGAACACAGCATGGCAGCCAAAACAAATCAGCAGCTGGAGCTGGGAGATCCCCGCTATCTTTTAGGTTTCCTGTAGGTTTTAGGTTTCCTTTATGGGAACTGGTTTCCCAGTAAAACAACAGTGGACAGAGACAAGCTAACAAGACAAGCGGAGTGTGCCGAAGTTATTCAAGTGTCATCAGCTACACTGCAGGCAACACGTCTTAACACAGATATAAACATATGATATAAACATATATAATCTTTTATTCTAAAATACCTTGATACCTTTTCTTTATTGAAGACATTTTTTGGTTCAAGGTTGCAGCATAATTCTTATTTATTTATGCTTTGTTGTTGTTTTTTGATTTTGGTTTTTTTTCCTTATAATTTTCGATTTTAAATGGTTTTAAGACATGTGTTGATGCTGCACTTTAGAGCAAAAAAAAAAAGAAATTCTAAATGGGGGGGGGGGCAATCATGCTTGAGTTCAGCACGGTTTGGATGGCCAGTGTGACCCTGCTCAAAGAGGAGAAGAAAACTGCACTCAAGCACAGTACACTTGCGGTCACACTGGCCAAACGAACTGGACTTCAGGGCTGAAGCGTGCTGGGGCATGGAACGCTTGGCCAGTGTGACCGCGCCCTTAATTCCTTAATTGATACAATGAATGCAGTAAGTCAAGATCCTCTTTTTTTAAGTAGACGCTTCGATTGGAAAGAACATTGCATTCAAGTTCCAGCTCTAATACCAAATGCATGATCTCAAAACTTGGAGGGACATTCAGCTACTGTCTGTCACGGATTTTCTTCCTTTCAACCGTCCTGCAGACAGACCCTGTTTCTAATTACCCTTACTTCCTGTTACGTAAAACACACACACACAGACTCACACACACTGAAATACAAACAAGTGTGTGTGTCCTTGTAAGTGAAGTCTAAGCCTGAGGTGAGGGATGCAAAAGAAATCCAACAGAGGAGGAGGAGGAGGGTCCTTGCCTGCTCTCTGTATCTTTACTGAACAAGTGAGAGAAAGAAAAAGAAGGGAACGCAGTGGAAGAGAGGAGTATTAGATAAACAAGGAGAAAAGGACAAAGAGTGGGTCAAAAAAAGCATAGTGGAGGAGAAGAACAGGAGAGCCAAGGCTTTTAAGAGGCTCTAGGTAACACAGCTAATGGCTTCTTTTATTCCTTGTTTCTGTTGTTCATTCACACACTCTCTTTACACACTCTGTCGCTTCTTACTAGTTTCTATCCTGAATGGAGGAGGGGGTTGGGGTGTAGAGAAGAGTAAATATCCTCGTTTATATCACTGCTCAAGTGAACCACTCAGTTTGATTCCTATTTGTTGCACAGCAGCTTGTTGTGGCTCAATCTCCAAAAACTCAGCGAGTGGTGAAGAAATGAAGTCTGTATTTCAGTCTATGTGTACGAATCAGTTACTAACCAAATGACTTCCAGAAAATGGGAATCAGTGTTGTTTCTTTTAATGCTACATGAAAGGTCTCTCCACAGGAAGTAGCTAAAACAGCGTAAAAATCATCTAAAACTTTGATATGGTTCACACAAGAAAAAAAAAATTGAATCAACGCACAATAAAGTGTTGGTGTGGGTCTGCAAAAGCACATGAGCAACACATCAACCGCTGGTGGATGTTTGTGACTGAGCGTAGGGGTACGACTTTGGGGCACAGTTTCAATAAAAAGAAATTTACGAGAATAATTTCCTAAATTTAGACAAATAATCTGGTTATTTTAGTCTGTATCTTTTCTATCTTAAGAGCAGCCAACTGTACAAAAATGAGGAACACGAAGCATCTTGTCAAGTTCTACTTCAGTTTAGGTTTGAACTTGGCCCTGATCCTCCGTCTTAGTGGTAGCCTATGGTGCTACGTGTTTCAGCTGCCTTCATCAGAAAGCTCCAGGTTCTCTAACAAACTATTGGCGGAGATATTAAGAAGGCTGTTTGTCAAAGCTGGAACTCAACACGACTTCATCAAGAAGACGCTCTCACTTCATCCTCTTTGAGGAGGAAGATGGACTCTCCTATAAAACAACCTTTCAGAATAAAGTTTGTTTTCTAAACATCATTTAAATTGATTCATGAAATTAATCTCAGAAATTTCTTAAGATTCAGACGACTTCATTAATCCCAAAGAGCAATTCAGTTTGCGGTCCACCCTGCCATAGAAACCAGTCCAAACAATTAAAGCAATTCCAGGCTAACAAACAAACAAATGCAAAATATATACAACAGCACACCAACAGCTTTACTCACACTGCTTTCACATCAGTGCCAACAGAGCTGCAGGATAAGCAATAAATACAATATCAAAGATGCATTAAGAAATAAGACACCCTGAGACTCCAAATTCAGCATAAGCTACAGATCAGTTCTAGTTTACCTCTTGGTATTTAGCAGCCTGAGGTGAGCGATAGCGCCACCCAGGGGGCAAAAGAGCAAAATCCGAGGAGAGAATGAGGCCAGGCTGATCTAATACTCCTCTGGCTTTCTGGACCACACACTCCATCCGAGGGAGCTCAAGTCCTTTAGCCAGACTCCAATTATCTGAGCAGACTTCATCCGTTGAAGCAACAAATAAAAGTAAACGTCAAAAGACCTTTGATAAAAGAATGATAAATACATGACAGGATGTCCTCTGAAACACTCAGATTCCAGCTTTCACATCAAGTGGATCCTTTATTGGCCACGTTTCATTACTGACTCTGTGTTCTGCACAAACTTCAGTTCAGACCCAAACACAGTTCAAAGGTGTTGTACTTGAGTCAACAATTTGTACATCTTCGTTATGAATGATGCTAGCTTCTGGTGGAGCCCCCTGGCCCGTCTTTCTGAAGTCTAAGACCAGTTCTGAAGTTTTTTGGACATTGAGGGTAAGAAAGTTGTCATCACACCATTTAATGAACAATGAATAAAGCATCCCCATGGCCTGACTCAGAACCCTGACGAAGAGAGCAGAGCCGTATCATCTGAGAACTTAACCAGAGAGCTGCTCTCTTGGCTGGCCCTACACCTGTCTGTGTACAAGATTAAAAGCAGGGGAGAGAGGACACAGCCCTGAGGGGAACCAGTGTTTGACATTAAAAACATTCTGACTTTACTCCCATAAATCTATGACTTTATTCTATTAAATTAATGTTTTTCCCCCATAAATTTATGACTCTTTTCTTGTAAATTTATGATTGCTCAAACTCTTTGGTGGTGATAAACATCCACCAACATTTGCAATTCCAGGGGCAGACTGATCTGACAATGATGCCGTGGACTCCGTGGGACTATTTTTAAAACACTGTACATAAATCATTTTTCATTATTTTACTTGTCAAATAGTCATGTGTAAAATATCCATTTGTTAAATATGTCCATTAACAGTGTGTCACTCAGAAGTACGTGTACGGCTGAATACATAAGAGACTCACACTGCTCTCTTTTCCCACGCAATAAATGTACTTTCATATTACCTCAAATTTTTATGACTTCCTAATTTCCTACAAGTCAGGGCTGAGTTGTCCAGTTTCCTGTGAACACTCAACTTCCACTGCCACATATACACACACAAACTCACATTAAAACACACAGGGCTTGGCCCCTAAAGCCCAGTGCCTCCCTCACAGACCCCTTCAGGGCGCAACCGAGTCATGTGTGCCCTCAGACACATTTCTTCACAATGAGTTGACTTGGCCTGAAATGACTCAAAGATGCCAGGGCAGTAACTGGGCAGAGAGAGAGAGAGAGAGAGAGAGAGAGAGAGAGAGAGAGAGAGAGAGAGAGAGAGAGAGAGAGAGAGAGAGAAGAGAATGAAAAAATGAATTGACAGTCAGTAGAAATAGCATTAGAAAAAAAAAGCACAGAGAGGTGAATGAAAAGAGAGAGAGAGAGAGAAAGAGAGACAGAAAGAGAGAGAGAGAGAGATAGAGAGATAGATAGATAGAGAGAGAGAGAGAGAGAGAGAGAGAGAGAGAGAGAGAGAGAGAGAGAGAGAGCTGTTAGTGGGTCTAACCTACTTTCTGTCTCATGGCTAAGCAAGTTAGCATTGCTGTACTTCCCTGGCACACTGAATTATTCACACACACACACACACACACACACACACACACACACACACACACACACACACACACACACACACACACACACACACACACACACACACACACACACACCTTCTCTCTCTCAAGCTCAGCAATGATTGGTAAAAACTAAGTTCATCTTGAAGCTGTGGCAAAACAAAGGTTTGTGTGACAACTTGGGGTGTCCAGAGCAAGTAGCCGAGAGGCTGTGCTGACGGTCACCTTCCACGCAGACACACACACACACACATTTAAAATAGGTCAGCTCTTACAATGCTCTCAGAAAATCCATCTCCTGCAATGAGAGCATGCAGGCAAAAAGATGCACAGCGACAGCACTGAGAGTTAAAAGGTCTATGTGGGTCTGCTGCTCTCGCTCTGTCTCTTTGGTAAGCTGGATTGGTGTGTGCCATTATTAGTGTCCAAAATCAGCAAATAATGCTGCGAAGTCATTGACAGGAACGTGAATACACCAAATATTTTCATGGCTATGTATCAACAAAGAAAATGTAAATTTGTGAAAGCATAGCAATCAAAGTGTGTAGAGTGAGTTTGTAGTTTAGTGTCCAGAAGGTGAGCAGACTATAGGGTTGGGAGAAAAAATCATTTCACATAAGTATCGGGGGGGGGGGTTAATTTTTTTTTTATCCTTTTCATCTATTTTAGTCTTTGTTTATAAGTTGGGTTGAAAAAAACATTACCGCTTTTCTCCAGCAGAGGCTGAAATGTTTTTCTTTGACTATCTACTGACATGATGTCAGATCTCCTGAATCCATCTTAAAAACTGACTCACATGTGATGTTTATTTTTTGGGGAGATATGGCTCCTTATATAGTCTGTAGACATCATCATCATTCCACTTTAAATGGGCTGGTGTTAAATAAGGGAAGGAAAATCACCAGTATTGAAGAATTGTAATTTGAATCGAATCGGCAGCCCAAAAACATCGTAAAAGAATCGAATCAGGAGAAAAGCATCTGGTCCCAGCCCCAGAAGACTATCTGTTTAGTGTGCCTCACAGCCCAGTGCTCTGAGACTTGTCCCTAACCTGTAACGTTAATGAATCCTGGTTATGTTCTACAGGGTCTAATTTAAAAGTGAGACTGAAGTTTGTGCATTTTTTATGAAATAAAAGTAACATTAAGAAAATTTATAAACCTTTCAAAATTTATTTAAGACATTTTGAGGCCTTAAATTTTAATTACTGGATTTTAGGTGTTTTAAGACTTTTAAAGACCTGGAAATACCCAGGTCTTTGTCACAGGGATTTTCAGACAACGTGTCGTAAATGGATTTGTGTTTATGATCAATTTTGGATCTGATAATCTCATTTTAAATCTTGGATTATGAACAGACAAAAATACAAAAGGGAGACTTTTAAAGATCACTTATAAAGTCCTCACTGTGCCTTTAACTTCAACAACTGTAAGCAGACAACCAGTTATAAGTATACAATTATACATGTCCAAGCAATGGCTGGGTACCATACTTCATTTCTTTAATTTTTAAACCCATTTACCATGCACTCAGTATTACTGACCTGTCAATGTTTGTACTGGCAATTATTTGTTGTTGATATAAGAAAACCACTCAGTATAGAAAAATACTAAAGCTGAAAAATAAGATTTGTACCATAATGTGTAATGTAATTTTATTTTTGTCAGAACTGATATTAAAAAATTAGAATTTTAAAAAGGTGTCGGTACAGGTCTGAAAATGTATGACTGATAGCCAGCCTGAGTCAAAACTCAAATTGATCTCACTGCTGCTGTCATAAAACATTACTTTCAGTCACAGACTGGACTTCAGAGTGGGGAAATAATGACAGCTTTGTCACAGACGTGAGCGCAGCCTGGGGTGCAACTGGACCCCAACTGTCTCTGCTAGAGAAAAGTGGAGCAACATCCTGTCTTGCAATCCAGGCACAGCAGTAGAGCTGGTGAGGACATCTCTAAGCTGCTGATTGCTGCAAAAGTAACTTCAACCACACGATGTGGGGTTCACTGCAGTTACGCTAGTAGTTGTATATAAAGGTGTCAACTGCAAAGCATGCCAGTGTTTTAATATGCATAACAGCTTATTCACCACTTGTCACCTCTTGTCTTTATGTATGTTGTTACACTTAAAATATAATTTGTTTCACATTGTAATATAAACGGTGGATTTTATAATCCTGATAAGCTAAAGCTTCACAACTTTTTCTTGATTGGTAGTTAAAATACATTTACACACACTTTGAAAAAACTGAAATAGATGTCAGATAATTTTGATGTTTGTTACGCCCCAAAGAGCTTTAAAATTGAGCTAAATCACAGAGGAAATGTTATGAAACCACACCCCATCCACTGGCATGACTCAGGGGTTCAGACTGTGTGTGTGTTTGTGTGTGTGTGTGTTAGAGATTTCCTCATTAACTAAAGATCACAACTAAGATAATGTCCCGCCAAGTTGTATACTCATATACAGGCTCATGCAGTCATTTCCATTTTATGGCTCCTGGCTAATATAGGTCAGTGGAGCACTGACAGCACCAGCGGCTGAGTGGATGTTCACACAGAAACACAACCAGCACATGTAGCAGGCAGCAGCCCACAGGCGCACAGGGCACAAAGCAGATTGTGTTTCCTTTAATTAGCCATCAGGCCTCACTTTGACTCTGTGTGTGTGTCATTTTCAATTTATCATTTGAACAAATCAAATGACAAAGCATGTCACAGAAGCAGCAGATCAAGCCACAAAAACTATGACTCAAAAAAAAATTAGTTTGAATAAAATATGGCTCATCAGATCCTCAGTGAAGCACTGAACATAAGCGCAGAGATTTTATGCATCAGCCCTTTAACCTGTGTCTTTGTCATCTGTGGCTTGAGGTAGGAAGCACCTGGCCTCAACCAAATGAACCAGCCATGGGAAGTTGCTTGGCTGCCCACTTCCGCTCTGTCTTCCCTCAAATCTAAGCCTGTATAAAGACCAGTACCTTATGCTAATATGGTGGATGAACGGAGACAGGCAAGAAAACACACACACACAGGATTAGAGAATCCAGGGGAAAATAAAAACAAAACAGGATAGCACAACAAATATAGGAAGGACAGATTTTTGGAAAAAAAAAATGCAGATATCTAGACCGCCCCCTGACTAGTACTGAGTATTTGTTGATGTGTCAGAATCTGTGTTCTAAAAAAGGAGGTTTCCATTTAAAGTGCAGAAATTTCTAAAATTGTCATAGCTTATTGTGTTAAACTCTTTGTTGAAATGAAAAGGGTGGAACGTAAAAATCAGCAGCCAAAAAAACAAACAAACAAACAAACAAAACAATGACATAGTGGCATTGAGAAAGGCCACCTTTAAATGAGCTGATGGTATCTTGCCATTTTTTAAACTGTAGCTTTAAAGAGACCAGAGAAATGCAGTCATCAAACTTATTTAAACCCTCACGTCCTTCAGATACAACACAATACTGTATAAAAGATGTAGGGAGTAATTTGTTATCTGTCACTTACATCCCGATTAGCAGGAAGACAACAGCATTAAATCTGACAGAGGCCCCAAGAACAATATTTTGTGGCCCCCTGCCTGAAATCAAAGCTTTGTGTTAGTGCGGACAGCGTGTTTTTTTTTTTTTTAATATGCATCTGGTTGATTTATATTTTTTAACACTTGTGGGCTACCATAGCTCAGGCTCATGACAATAACATGAACTAGCAATTGGTCACTTGTAACATATTTGGGTCATCGTGTGGAGGGAAAATATATTCTGTCACCCAATGCTATACAGTGTTTTGGATCAGTTGTACTTTGTTTTTTTGAATCCTTGAAGCCCTTTTTTGTGGAACACCTGATGCTGCCCAGTCTCACCCAGACACTAGCTCAAGCGGCCCCTTGGTAAGTTGAGTTTGAGACCCCTGACTTAAGGTCAGATTCATTCCCACTGTACAACTTGATTGATTACATTATCTCAACATGAAAAGGTTTGTTGCCTTGTAATAGAGGGATAATCTTTTGTTGCCAGACCACAGCGTAATGAGGTGTTAAGCTTATAATTGTGTTTAAGTTGCTTTTCAAACTGAGACTAAGAGTTATAATCATCATCATCAGAAAACAACTAAAGTTAGCTGAAACAGAACAAATCAAATGTGTGTATGCATGTCTATGATGGGCTCCAGTATACAAAAACTCATTCCTGAACATGTTGAGGAGATGTGTCTTTGAGTGAGACACAGAGGCCCCAGTGGTGTTTTTCTGCAGCTGACCGCCATGTGACTCTCCCTGTGAACATCACAATGACATAATTTTCACAGCATGACCTCCCCCCTCACTATCATTCATCTCGAACAGGCTTGAAACTGCAGCCCTGAGAACTCACTGTGTAACCTTAAAAATACCTCTATGCCAACAGAGGTTGAAGATGGTGCACATAAACACAAGCTGAGAAATTTGACCAGGGTCCAATTCTGCTCAAATTGTTGATTTCATAGCAGTGGTAGGCGAACAAAGCTAACAGTCATCCGTATTTGCCAGCGGTAATTTCCCGCTCTGGATCTCAGCCTGCAGCAGGAAGCAGATGTGGGCAAACTGCATGTAATCCCAATCATCTGGGACAGGAACTCATTGTGTGCTTAGTGTTGGTGTGCGTGTATTAATCACTCTCCTGTCCTGATGGGGGGGTCAAACTGGATCTGTGTGCTTCGGAGAATTATTAAGATTTTTTTGTGTTTATTCATAATTAAATAACTGAAACACAAAAATTTCGCTCAGGGTGGATTTTTTTTTTTTTTGGTGCAGATGACAAATTTGTGTTGGCAAATCTTAACATATGTGGGTTGTAAAGCCCAAGATGACGCCTTCATTAGCACAATTCCTCTCACCTAAGTCCCTTATCTTTATTAATTTGGCCTCTTTGGCAGGACAGCCTAGCTTTCAACAAGTTGAGCTTCACTAATACACTCATGCAATGACTGTAGAACGGAAATATAGGGTTACTTCTCTTCTCAGAAACACCCGACTGAGGGGCGGGAAAAAAGGCTTCTTTCTGGGTTAAGCCGTGGGAGAGAGGCGGGTGAGGAAGAAGGAGGCTTGTTACATCAGAAGAAATCAGGAAGTCTTCTTATAGTAACATGAAGCGAGCTTATATGAGGAGAGATGTGTCTCAAAATGATTTACACATGCGTTTTAAGAGTCACAGATGAATCCTCTATTTGCACGTGTTTTATTTGTGAATTGTTGAAAGTGTGTTTGATGATAAACATGCATTTATTTTTGAGACAAACGTCACACAGTTTTCAAGAGGTTCACACACATCTTTTGTGAATCTTAAAAATAACATGTAAATCCTGTGTTTATCTGTGGATCTTAAAAACACATGTAAATCATTTTGAGACAGATCTCTCCCCATAAGCTTACAGTGGTTTCCACACACACAAACACACACACACATAAACACACACACACACAGAGCAGCAGACCCTGACAGTGCACTCAAACACAAACAGGCTAATAAACCCAGGGAAAGAAGAAGACAGAAAATCCAGCAGTCAGATTCATCAGAGACTGTATGTAATAGGCATAATCAACCAGAATTTTCCAAAACAGCGGCAGTTGATGGCAGACACTGAAAAAATGTGTTGTTTTTGGCAGCTATCATAGTTTTAGTTTTTTTGCTTTTAGTTTTAGTCCAGTTTTAATCGACAAAAACTCAAACTCAAAATTCACTGAATGAATGAATGAATGAATGAATGAATGAATGAATGAATGAATGAATGAATGAATAAATCCAGGATGTACCCAGAGAGAAGTTTAAACACACAGTCACTCCATGCTTATGACTGCCTCATACGTTGACTCTGAGCAGACTGTGAAATATAAAGACATGAACTGTGTCAATAAAGCAGAAACCCTCCCAAACCAAAAAGAGCTCACAGAGAGCTGAGTCTGAGACCTGGGTCAGAATAAAGGATCCAGAAAACCAGGTCCAGACAGAGAACTGCTCCAAATCTATCAGAATATGAATGCTTTGATATTTTCAGATTACTAATCTGACTGCTTCATAGTTTGATAATATACCGTAGTTTAACGTTGAACTTCAAATCTGTTTCTGTTCATCATCATTTATAGCTTCACTTATTATTTCCTCTCCATAGTGAGTCCATATCTGGTCATAACTTCGGCTCCAAACCAACTTTTTCATCAAACACTCAAAGTAAAAACTGGATTTAGAATATCAGCAGTTAATATTGATTATTGGAGCTCAAACCTGCTTAACTGAGGTTGGATAAAGAAGACACATTTAATAACACAGCTGCAGACAGCGCTGCTGTTTCAGTGGAAAGTGTGACCCTGTTAACTGGAGACTCTCAGCTGACCATCACTCAGTATGTTTACATGCAGTTTCAGAAATTGGACTATGAACTTAGTCAGCGCAATACAGCTATTAAAATGCATGTAAACAGCTTAGCCGGACTGAGTTTGGACTCTGTGAAGCTCATTTGACACACCTAAATAATGCAGTTGCTATCGAGCTGTGGTTGGATTCAGCAGGTCTCTGTAATCCTCGGCGTTCAGCCAAATGAGGAAGTAGGTGACCATGATAAATAGGGTTGCTGTGCTCATACAGTCTGAGGCTCCAACATAAAAAAGACCATAAATAAAAACATGAAGAGAAGTTCAGGTGAACAGAAACTAGTTTGATACACACGCAGCTTCACTCATCAATAAAGGACACAGCACCACCTATCGAAACAGAGTGAGACGATCTCAACCAGAAGTCCGATTCTCTTTACTGCATGTAAACACAGACAAGACCAGACCCCCCGATGTGGCTTTAAACTCAAGCTATGACCTTAGCTGGACTACTGTGTGCATGTAAACGCACTGACTGACACGTTCAGCTAAGAGTCACCATTTAGCACGGTCACTCTCTAATCCAAAACACTTGCTCTGTAACACTCTAAACTCCATAGAAGTTGACTCCATGGTATAGTATCGTTTCTGCCAACTGACCACAGAACATCTGGACATTTTTATGCTCCTTACAGTTTGAATTTAGTATTCAAAGAATGATAACTGAATGAACAGAGATAAATGCTGCTTCTGCAGCTAGAATGTTTGTGAATCTTTGATGACGCAGGTTGTGAAGGGTCTATAAACTCAAAGTGTCCATGCGTGTCTGCGTGAGACAGATTACACACACACAGAAATGTCACGCATTTTGGACGTCTGAGAGACCACACACAAATATTTTCCTTCAGTTTCGTCTAGTCAATGAACACTCAAACATGTCTGAAAAAGGCGTTAACGAAATAATTTCATCATCGTCTTTGTTGACGAAAACAACACTGATCTTGATTCAGCCCGTCTGTCTACAGATCTGATTACAGGATCATTTAGTTTAATATGACTCAGTAAAAATCTGGCTGCAGCTCGGCTCTCAGCCCCCACAATGCCCTGAGAGAGAACTGGCTGCATTATTTTCTTATTAAAAACAGTTTCGTTTGGAGCACGGATGGCTTTGTGGACTAGGTCGAGCTCCATGAAGCAAAGCCCTCGAGTGGGCACCCCAGGTTTGAATCCAGCCTGTGGCAACTGTCTGGCATGTCACACCCCTGTCTCGCCCTGTTTCCTACCATCTGTCCACTGTCTCATCCTCTTAGATTAAATGCATTACAAAAATAATAACTTTTAAAACAAACAAACAAAAAAACGGCTTCATTTACTGTTTTTTTTATCCATGTTTGATCACCAGGGTAGAAGGAATACATGTTGTTTGCATGGCATGTAAAAACAGTTCCCAAACTATTCCAGTTTTTCTCCATATAGAAGAAAAAATGGACAATTTGATGAATCTGCTAATAGTTGGTAGTGACTTCTGAATAGTATTTTTCACTTCAAATATCCATCCTTTCAGGCTCATCTGTGTTTAATGGACACATCTGTAAAGCTTGTGATCCTCATATGGTCTTCTTAACAAATTAATTTCATTTTTGTGGGGCCAAAACTTATTTTCTGAATACATTCATTACAAAATTTAAGTTTCAGTCTTCAGAAGATGCCGGAAACAAATAGTCCGGGCTTAGGCCCCTAAAGCCACTCAAGATTATTTTCTACACACATGGTCCTTTCCTCCCTTACCAGTGAGGTGTTTGCATCGGCTTGTGTAACACACGGGCATAAAGGCTTCCACATCATAAGCTGCAGGCTTAGCAGTGCATGCAGGCACTCACCCTGCACACAAACTCACACACACACAAACACACACACACACATCAGAAGAGGGAAGGGGAAGCCCCCTGGTGATAGTGGAAATTGTTACTTCACACAAACAAAAAGCCACAGGATAACACACACACACACATACACACACACACACACACAGACACACACACCTTAGGCATGGTCACATCACTTTTTCTTGCCCCTTCCCTGACTGTTTTATGTCTACCCAGCAGGACGCCTGCTTAGAGAAGAGTGTGTGTTTGCACTTTTTGCTGTCTTTGATGTGCTGCTCAGGAGTAATCTGCTTGCAAAGGTGAGGCAAGAACACACAAACACACTCAAACAGAGGCTGGTCTCTTATAAGTAATCCCTGCCTGGGCTACAAATTTTGACAGAAATAGAGAAACATTAAAGTTGTAGTGATCGCTCAGCTGAAGCATCTCATCCGGCAGATTGGATTTCTTTCCTGTCTTTACATCAAGCTCCTCGTCTCTGCAGAATAGCTTCTTTTTCTGAGCCTGTGAAATGAGTTTTACACCTCCATATAAACATTAAAAGTCTCCAGTCCTCTCACATGCTCGGCATACAGCACTAAGGCATCTGTTTGTATGCAGACGTCTGTTCCTGTGCCACAGGGAGGCACCTTGCTGAAGATCAGACGCCAAATGGAAATGTGCGTTTGAAAAATAGTCCTCATCTCCATGTTTGACAGAATGTAATCTTTTGGTCAGTGGAGACAGCTGTGACACAGCTCTGTGATGCATTTTAAATCAAGTTTCCTGTTATGGCTGCCTTTTGTTCAGGCTTAGTGTTGGCCTACTAACACAGAGGTCACAAGCTCAATCCCTGAAGCTTGTATGTCTATTAACAGCTATGAGTTCAATCAACTGGGCCCTGAGCTGAACCACCTCACATACCAACACCTGAATATGATTAAAGCTTTTTAAAATCACAGTCATTAAGCAGTGAAACATGCTTTCTTCTCCCTCTGCAAACAGCCAGACCAGCGAGGCATGACTCACTAAATCAGATGTGTGACTCAGCAGTATTACTTTTCGCTACTATTACTTGAGAAGTCTGATCACATTTTCCTTGACAACTTCAATCGTCCTGTGAAGTTTCTTTTTTAGCTCTTTTCTTGTCACTTCCTCTAAAACAAAAAGCCTGAATGCCATTCCATGTCTTTAAAATACAACTTTTACTTAATAAATGTCACTTTTTGCTCTTAAGGTGCACTCCGTTGTAAGATGAGAGACTAGATTGCTAATAACAAAGCTCAGGTGATCCACGGTTAAGATTATCTTGTTTTAAGTATGTTTTACTTTGAGCTTTTGTCATTTCTATATTTTTTAGATTACTTTTACTACCTTTATTTTCTGATAAACTCATTGCTGTTTTTCCAACCCACTGAAGCATTTATTTGGCACTTAAGAGAGAAAGTGTTCCTCACATTTTTCTGTCATCTTCTGTGAATGTGCTCAGGATGTTGCCTCTGTAACTGGCTGCTTGTTAAAAACTCTCTTACATAAGCACTCCAATAGCTGCTTTGGAAAGTCGTGGGTTGACAGAGCAAGTGGATAACTACTTTTGTAAAACAGGAAAGATTGGCCTTATTTGGATTGGTAGGACTTCATCATCACTCTGGATTAATGAAATGAACCAAAGTCGTTTCCTGCATGATGACATCCTGCATGATGTCACTTCTGATGGGCTTTAGCTCCGTCTAGTAGAGTGAAGGTGTGGGCCAAAGTTATGTAGTTGCTAGCTGTCTCATTCCGCATCATAAACAAGGCTCTTGACCACATAGACTGCATGCAGGGATGATGTGAAATTGAGTGGAAGATTTAAAAACATCAGCTGTCAGAAATGAGAAACAATGGGGGGCAGGGAAGGAAAAGGTGGGACTGAGCCAAAGGTGAGCAAATTCCAGTCATTTGTAAACAAACATTAAAATAAGCTGTTGAATAAAGCAAAATTAATATTTTTTCAACTTAGCTAAACATGAAATTAAAAGCTGATATCTGTCATAAATGGAGTAGGTAGTGCTAAAAGTTGCAGTTCTTTAAGCATCCACTTAAGGCTGGCTGCAGAAAACCAGAGACCACATTCACACCAGACCAACAAAGATGATCTTCATAGCATTAATAAACTCAGTTACAGTACGGTTCAAAAAAACTGTTTTGGTCTGACTGACCAATCTCTATCAGAACACACTGTACAGGGGGAGTTGGGGGGATTTGAAGGTGTGCTGGTATGGCAGAGTGAGCTAAGACGAGACAACGTCAGCCTGTCCTTCCATTCATGGCTACGAGGAGTGTAAGATCTATCTCCAATACGATGGACAAGCTAGCCGTGCTAACCCAGCACCAGAGGGAATACCAGAGGGCAGGGTAGCATCATGCTAACAGAGTTTACGCTTGACATGATTTTTAGGACAGATTTCACCTACAGAGAGTGGACAGGATAAAGACTGTCCACAAAGACTGAACAAACTGGTAATGAAGTCTGGACCCTGTGGAGATGGGCTTTCTCGTTTGCTGCTATAACTCTGTAAATTTCCCCATAGTGGGACAAATAAAGGATTATTTTATCATATTTTCAAAGTTATTAAACTTATGAGTTTTGCCTATAAGGGCATTGCTTACCTGACTGACAGTGGGACGCCCTGTAGCTGTCTCCAAAAAGGTTAAGACCCACTTTTGACTGTATCGTAACTCAAATGAAGCTAGGGTGAGTTCAGTATTTCCTAAATGGCCCTTGTCAACGGTGGGCTTCAAAACTTTGTATCTGAAACAAATGGGTAACAACACAGGTACTATATCCCAGTATTACTCCAACAATTTTGATGAACTGCATCAAATTCACTGCTGAATTTCCAGTTTCTGAACCTAGAATATAGTTGTTATATTTTTTCTGTTTCATGCCCTCATTTATTATTAAATCTTTATAGCATAGCAGGAACTTCATTTTGTTAACATGTCTTTGCATTGTTATTAAAGTTCCTGTTACGACTTTGTAAGTGATCTTGAAAAAGTCTTTTGTCTAGATATCTGCCTGATCCTAACCCACAACTTAAAATGAGATCATCAGCACCAATATATGTTATTTTGCCCTTTCTTAGCTTCCCAGTCGGGTTGGGCCAGGCAGGATTGAACTAATTTACGGCACATTGAAGTCTCTATGATAACACCACAGCAACCAACTGTCTGAAGTGTCAGACAGAAGAAGGACAGAAGAGCAAAAGAAAGATAAATGGGAAAGTGATAGCATGGGCTAAAGGCTAAACCATGAGCTAAAGGCTAAACCACAGGCTAAAGGCTAAAACACAGGCTAAAGGCTAAAACATGGGCTAAACTGTGAAAACGTTCATTCTAAATTATTTTTAGTTCATTTTGTATATTTGTTATGATTGTTCACATCTCTATGCACCACAAAGTGCAATTTAGTTTTACAAAAAGAGCAGTATGAATTAGGTTTTTCTGAAGGTCTTGATCAAATTTTGCTCCTTCTACTTGAACCAGTGTGCCATAAAATCTGAACATTTCTTAATGTGTTTCAACAAAAATTTTCATCCTTACAGCCCTGAACTGATTCTGACATGATAAATGTGTCAGAGATATCACTCTGACACCAAAACATCACGACTGAACACCACAACAAGTCGCATTTAGGGTACCAGGGGGAAGATATTCTGTTTCATCAAAGGGCAGAAGAAGAGTACTGACAAAGTATATAATCTCAGACGGATTGCCTCACCAGATCACTGTAATTATGGCTATAAAACACATTCTATATATAAACAACAATGGGCAGTTAAAGTGGGTGTTATGTCAGGGTGCTCTGGTGACTCAGCGAGCTATGAAGCACACCCCATGCTCTTGTGGTATTGTGAAGTCGAAAGCAGAAATTGCACAGTTCACGAAAGCCTCACAAATGGTATGACAGAGCAGCAGCAGGCAGTTAGAGCAGCTATTAACATGATGTCTGAACCTGTGCTTCGTACATTGGCTTAATGTGCTCAGTCAGATCGATGTTTTTAGTGTGTTCTCTGAGTTTCCTGACTCACAGGGTGGTAATTAGGTGTGGGGTACCATTTGCAAGAATCCCAGAAAGCAAAGAAATCAGAATGTAAAAAAATCCCCCAAACTTCTAATTGTGCCATTTAAATAAGTTGAGTGATGGTTCAGGAACTGTCTGATCGCACTGTAATGCTAACATTAAATAAAGCTGCCTGACAAGGAAACTGACCAGAAATCAAACAGAGACCAAGGGCACCAAAAGCTGCCACTGGTATGAGTTAGTTTCACTTTTCTGAGTATTTTTTAAAACAATCAGGGCTAAAGGATCACAGTTTTCTACACTAAGAAATGCATTCAGTATCGCTCCATCTGTATATCCTCTAGCAGCAGAGGACTGTGGTTGTAATTAGTCTGACAGGCCCTGGATATGTGCAAGGTTATGAATGAGAAGTGTAGTGGAGCTAAAAGAAGAACCCTCATTTGCTCGGTCAGCCACAATTTAGGTTGTGATGAACCAGCATCAGAAAAAAAAGTGCACTGAGGGAAATACAATTCCAGAAAAGAACAGAAAGTACAGGACAATTATCCAACTTTCTATTGAGTTTAGGTTTCAATTGAATGTGTGTGTGTGTTACGAACTGAATTGCTGCTTCTTCTGCTTTTTAAAATCCTCCACCAAACACATTTTAAAAGCCTCTCAAACCACCTAACGCCTCTTGTAGTCTTGCTTTGCGCAACATCCTCTACCTCCCTGTTTTTCTGAAACACACATTCAAAAGGCAGGAAAGCCTAATCATCAGCAATACACTGGACACATAATGTGCTGTCCCCATCCTGAACTTTTTATCCACCTATTCAGCAAAAGAGGGCAAGTCAAGTTGTGAAGCATTTACTCGAAGAGCAGCAAAGAGTTGATAAAGCTCTCGGTTGTAAAGCCAGAACAAAATGTTATGAAATAGACCAAGAAAGAATGTTGCAAGCTCCAGCAAGCAGCTTGTATGAAGCAGGGAAGTAAGGAGAATGTGTTTGTGTGTGAGAGAGTGTGTGTGAGAGAGTGTGTGAGTGCGTCCTTGCAAAAAAAAAACAGAAAAAGTGCCTACTTCTAACAGTTTCTTTCACAAACTATGGTACAACACAATCGATCAAAACACTGAAACTGACGTTAATTTTGTCAAAAAGTTTTGCTTTAATTTAAAGGTATATTACTTAAAGCTGCAGGTTGGCATAAGGTTTTCGGTACATCCTAAATCAAATTCATTAAGTTAAAACCACCACATAATAATACGAGAAGTGACATTCCAGTCACGGCTATTTCAGCTATTTCACAAGCCTGGGACAAGTCCTATTTTGAGTCCGGAGTTGCAACACAATGACATCAAGTGATACAGTGTGGGTTGACTTGCAACTGGGATGCATCAATAGTCTGTGCAAGGCAAACCTACTTCATCTAAGTGTAAAAGTGATTAAATAAATTAGTTTTAATTGCACACTTGGTCTTTAATGGGGTTTCATCAATGATCTGTAATGGCTTAGGTGTTCAAACATGACCTGAAGTGATGCCTTAGGAGCTCAAAATGATAATATAGGTTCATTTGATTTGTTTTTTTTGAAGTATTGTTTTCTAAAGATGTTGATACCACACAGAAGAAGTCTTTTCTCTCTCTCCAGCAGGTCAAAATATTTCAGAAACAGTGCCATTTCCTTGCTTCCTCACTCACCGTTACTCTTTAACCACTCATAAAATTGCTTACAGTACAGTGTCTTGTAAAGGTAAGTCTCCGATATTCATAAGTAATTAAAAAAAACTGTGATATGACACTCCTGCTTTCAATGCATATCAATAAAGCTGTAATATTCACGTATAGTTTTCAATTTAGATTTTTTCACGTTTGGCTGTGTTGTATTATATGCATCCTGTTTATACCACAGGGAGTGAAGTTACTGTGTAGAACAAAAGGGGTTGGTTAAGTGGATACTAGATCAGAAACAACTGGGACAAAACCTACAGATGATAAAAAAAAAACCTTGGGTAAGGCTGTCATAACTTAAGGGAGATAATTAATGAAATTAAGCTTGTCTCATTAGTAGCTACCCAGACTTCTGTAGGACAATGAATCACTGCACTGTATACTAGCAAGTATGCATGTTGAACAGGCAGGAAGCCACTACAACACTGCACTTTAGACCAGCCTTTACCTACAAGCTACAGCAAAGCTATCCCAACAATGCCATAAAAACATAGCCCGAGTGTCTGCGATATTTCGTTATTGTCTCCAGTTTTATTATAAAAACGGGAGCCCTTGTGGTATGGGAGACAATGCTAGGCCGCCATGAAAAGCCTGGAAATGGGAGGAAGAGGAAGAGGGCAGTGTGGCCGCCCCTGCCTCACCTCCTGGGGGATACAGGGAACCACGGGGACGAGGAGGGGAGGAGGGGGGAGAAGGAATAGGTGAACATTCATGAGGTAAAGATAAACACATAAGGTGTAAAATCTGACCAACCATAAAGTCGCTGCCGAAGTTGTCCTCTCCCCTCTCCTCGTCCCCCTCGCTCATGGCCTTCACCTCCTGGATAAACTTTCTAAGGATGCCGGCTTGGTCCATCTTGCAGTCCTCTTGTAACGTATCCTTTTCCTTAAAAAAACTCCCAAAAGTAACACGGGAGGAGAAAGAGTGAAAATAAAACAAAAAGGACAAGGGAGGGGGGAATAAATAAAAATAAATAAGCTTCACGGATCTTCCCAGAGAGTCATCGTCGGTTCACAGTACAACACCTTCTTTTTATCATTGCCCCATGTTGTTTCTCTCTCCTTTTCTTTTCTGGGCTCTTCTCAAACGGTGATAGCTAGTCCCGAAGAAAGGCAGCGGCGGCCTCGGCTCTCTGCTCCACACACAAGTTTACAACCGTAGCGGATCATAGACAGTGAATAGTTCCTTCGTCAGAAAAGAGAAATACAGACAAAAGAGAAAACAAGCCGCTGGTCTGGTCAGTCTGTCTACCCCTCCCTGTCTGCTGCCACATTCACACACTACTGGGGAACATCCGGACTGGGCAAAGCCAACAGCGGAAAGTCCCTCCCCTTCCACTATGTATTTTCTGTGATTGGACACTTAATACTGAGCTAGCGATATAATTGGCTGTAACGGATGTCATTCTGCTAAAGTGAGAGACCTGATTGGATAGGCTGTGTGTCTGTACTTTGTCACTGGTCATCGTCTGTGGCATCATCAGTTGCCAAACTGCTGCAAAAACATAATGAAACTAATCAAACATTAAAATAAATCATACAAGGGCAAACAAGAAACGTTTTATTTAGAAATTTGCTTAATTTCTAACTTGATGAGGTTTCACTCTAGGAAGGATACCAGTAAAATGGGACATCAGGTACACTGGAAGCAATCTGTGTTTCTACTTTTAAAGGAAAGCAGTTAACGCAGTGACCTTATAATATAGTGTAGAAAAAATGATATACAATGATAAATGCTATTGTACGTAGAAGACAAAATTTTGTGTCGACTACATAAAGGTTAAGCCACATTTTTAAAAATAAGAAACTTATCTATTTCTTTATTTTCTTAAACAAAATAGACACATTGGAATTTAATTAATGATTTATTTTGTAAATTGAAGTCCTGATTATTCATACTGAAACTTTCTTTAGTTTAGCGTTTGATGTGTACGTCATATACCCTATATTTGTTCATCTTTCAATTAAATTAACAACACAACACTATATAAATATATACATATATATATATATATATATATATATATATATATATATATATATATATATATATATATATATATATATATATATATATATACACATTTATATATATAGATATAGATATAGATATAGATATAGATAGATATAGATATAGATATATACAGATATATATATATAGATATATGGATATATATAGACAGACAGAGAGAGAGAGAGAGAGAGAGAGAGAGAGAGAGAGAGAGAGAGAATAGATAGAACATACTTTATTAATCCCCAATGGGAAATTCAGGGGTCACAGCAGCAAACAAAGTGTATAGTGCAAAAATTTCAAGAATGTATAAATGATACGATATAAAAAAATGTCAGCTAGAAAAAAATGTCCATCAGAGACGATAGCTTGGCAATAATTCTTGTGTCAGCCACCACGTGGACAGGGTCCACAGGGTCCACAGGGTCCACAGGGTCCAGGACTGAGCTGGCCTTCTTCCCCAATCGTTCAGTCTCGTTCCCCTGTGTCCTGTCTGCTCACCTGCTGTGAGCGGACATGTTGGTGTCTGGTGTTAGCTCTTTTAGCCATGTCTCTTTGAATAGCATGATGCTAGTATCCTTCTGCTGCTGGGTTAGCACAGCTAGCTCGTCCATCACTTTGTAGATTGATCTTTATCATATTTATATATTATTTAAATAAGTCTTATCAATTTCCTAGCAAAAGTCATTTTTGGCTACCTCCTTCTCGCTAACAAGTCCCATTTCAATGCACAGTAGGCATATCTGTCTGACTGTTGTACAGTCTACATTCATCCTGCAGTCAGTTTTTATTTAGTTTTTATGTCTAACCAGAGGTGAAAAGTTTACCAGTCAAACCACTGATTCCTCAGTGTGACAGTATTTCTGTTATGTAAGTCAGTGGTTTTAATTCCTTCTACAGTTATAGTGATGGGCACATGTACACAGTCCCACACTGAGGACGCTGACCTGCCCCACATATCCACTGTCATCCATGTGCCTTCAGCTGTCATCTGTACGTGCACGTTGAGGAGATGTAGAAGAGAACAGATTATTGCAGGCTAATCTTCTGTAAGTGAATGGCTCTGATAATCCTGTCATGGAGTTTTACAGCTGTTCCTGTACACACACACACAGACACACACACAGACACACACACAGACACACACACACACACACACACACACACACACACACACACACACACACACACACACACACACAAGAGGAACATGGATGACTCAATGGATGGATGGATGGGTGGATGGATGGATGGATGGATGGATGGATGGATGGATGGATGGATGGATGGATGGATGGATGGATGGGATGATAATATGAAGCCAGGATCCAAGAAGCAGCCCACAGCCAACAGATTAATGGATCAATAACATGTTATGGAACATTTCTGCTAACTTATGTAACTCTTACGTTGTCTGCAGTGGTGGCAACAGTGTATGTGAGGACCTGGAGCAATCAAGGCTGAAAGGGTACGAGCTGAAGAGGGGGCCTATTTGGTGTTATGACTGATGGCATTACTGGCGCTGCATGCATCAGATTTATGAAACACCATTAGAGCAATCAGCCATGGACAGAAAGATACTGTACTAGAAATCTTATTAAAAGAATGAATTTAATTTGATACATCAACGGTTATTATGAGTAATTGTATAACTGTATTTTATGGCTCTGTGTGAACTTTTCAGAATTTGTATTAAACAATAAAAATATGTATCAACAGCAACTAGTATCAGCCATGCATGCAAACATGATGTAAAGAGAAACTGATCTAAAGGGTAAAAACTTTCGTCTCAGTGCCAGATTTTATAAGCTGAGTTTCAAACGGGATTCAGGATGAGTACTGAATATCAACTCAACTTTTCTCACAAAAGAGAATCTGACTCTGTTTGAGATAAAGACAAAGTACTCATGCTTTAAGAAAGTGTCCATCATATCCATCAGCAGAACATCTCAAATAGAACACAGCACAACCTAGTTAGTACTGTCACCTTCAACATACCTGAGCTCCAGGAAGTGACAACACTGTTACAACCAACATTAGTCACCAACAGCACCTAAAACACAGCAAATGGATGTGATGATGATGTAACAGTGGAAACATGAGCCTGTCCCAGCTTCTTAGGAACGTGCTGCAGACATCAAATTCAAAATAAGAGAATATTTGCCAAAAACAAAAAAGTTTATCAGTTCGAACAATAAATATCATGTCTTTGTAGAGTATTAAATTGAATATAGGTTAAACAGGATTTGCAAATTATAATATTCTGTTTTTATTTACGATTTACACAACGTCCAAACTTCATTGGAATTGGAGTTGTAGTAAGATGTTAGAAAGAAAACAGCAAGCAGGAGGAGTTTTTCTGTGCCATACCTTCCCTAATTCACTTCTAACTGTAAAACTTAACCAGTGGAGTTTCAAACATGGTCACTTCAGGATAGGTGATAGATTTAACCTTTCATGATAAATTAAAAATCCCTCACAGACCCTTTAACGGTGGGATAGAGCAGTGTGCTGCTGTTGGATGGTACCAACTGTAAAAGTAACGCAGGTCACAAACCAGAAGTTGACTGTTGGCATTGTGGTTTAACCCCACCCCATAGCACTTCTTGAAGTGTGTGTCCAAGGTTCAATACCCACCATTGCTGCATGTCATACCCATAGACTGTATAATTAGTTTATAATTGGTTTATAATTTGACTTTATATATCATGCCCCGTACTAACTCCTGTTTGAGCCTATGAGTCCTAAAGTTTATTTCTTTGAGCCTATCACAAGAGGAAAGATTCAATTCAAATGGGCTCATGATATAATTTTAATTTTACACATTTATTCTGCATTTTAATCGTCAGTGGAAGTAGAAGTATTTGTTGATGTTCTGCGCTGAAGCACAGGACTTTGGGAGATCTCTTGATATGCAGCTCTTTATTTGTCCCCATGTCTGAGGCACATAGTGTGCTTTTGACTCTACTGTACTTGATAGTTTTATAACAAGGCCCTATAAAGTACAGAATCAAGAAACCAACCATAACAACATTAAAAGTACTGTTTGTGAGCATTACTCTCTTTACACTGATATGGATCTAAAACAACTCACACAGCATTCAGTGAGGACAGAGTGAAAGGACCCTTTTTCCTGCACACTGCTGGGAGACTCAATACTTCTAACAAGGGTGCAAACAGTAGCAGTAATTGGATTATAAGGGTGTTATGTAAGATTATTAAGGCATGCAAATTTTGAGCATCCAGTTCATTGAATTTTAAAGTAAGATTAACTGCTGAGAAATGGAGGGAAACAGGGATGGAGACAGGAACGAGGAAAAAAATGTTAGTTAGTATTCTGAGAAGTGGAGGACTCAGAGGACACTTACGCATGATTAACTGTCCTCACACACACACACACACACACACACACACACACACACACACACACACACACACACACACACACACACACATAGTAGGGGAATCGAGTGACTTTGTTTTGCTTTCGTTCTACTAGTGACAACAAACAAACCATCCATTCAGCGTGAGGGAAGAGAGCAAATTGTGGGGACGCTGAAGCTGAGCCAACAAGCTTTCACACACAACTGCTTGTTGTCGCCCCAGTCTTTGGACTTATTTGCTTGTTATCCACGGTTTATATTTGATGTTTTCTTTCTTTGTTTCTTTACTCTTCTTTATCCCCCAGACATGAGGGACAGCACTAAATTCATGTCTGATAACAGAGCTCTGAGTTTCTAGTTGCTTTCTTTTTGGTGCCCATCTTGTAGAGTCGTATGACTTGACTTATATAGCAGAACACCTCATGGATTCAGTCAATAAAGAGAGGGTATTCTGCTTTCCAACATTCTAAACATGGAGATAAAGTAATAATGCTGGATATTCAAACCTCTACATAGAGGGAAGGGGGTTTGTGGAGCGGGGAGCCTTAAAGAAACAGCAGCCGAAACAAAGTGTTGCAGACCAAGGCTGAATAAAGACTTTGCTAAATGTTTAGAGCTGTAAATCATATGAAGATACTACAAGGGTACCAGGGATGGAGGAAAGCCTTAAAATAACACCATACCCCCTCCTTAAGGCTGTACTAAAAACAATTTACAGTGCACTCAAAAAAATGAAACATTCTCATGTCAACCAGTTCCATATAAAAGTATTAGGCTAGTTAAAAGCAATACCTTTAGGGTCAAATAAGTGGAACTTAAAATGATTGCTTTCAACAAACCTAAAACATTTACATGGAAACAGTTTACAATAAATTCAAATTAAATTCAAAATTTTAATTTTTTAAGTGTGTTTTTGTTTGCCTACAACTATATTTTCCACATTTATTATTATTTATTTTTCCATCATTTTATGGACTTATCATTTATCAACATGATGTTTGGATAACCTTTTTTTAATTATCACAAACAAACATAATTCTTTTTTAAAAAACACACAGTTTAATATTTGAATATTTGTAGCTGTGTTTTGGTGTTTATTGCTTTATTTGTGTGTTTTGTTTTGTTTTTGTACACAGTTAAACTCTCTAAAACGCTCTCTGTGCACCTGTTGAGCTATCTTATGTTCCTTGTCTCTGTATTTATAAGTCTAACTAATGAAAGCTTGTTATGTTTTTTTGACTGTATAAAAACTAAAGTCAGAAGCTTTGCACAATTATCAAAACTCAAAGAGCAAAACATCTGCTCAGATTTTCACCACTGTAAGAACAACAGCAGCTTCACACTTTTTACAAAACAATACACACATTTGTTTATATTACAAGTGACACTATGACTCTAAACTATAACGTGATGTCACTTCCTTGCAATCCCAAAGCACTGACTGTTAAATTACCACACCTGTTGGTAGAAGTAGAACTGCTCTAAGTGTTTTAGGTTAGCAGCAGCAGTGTGTAACTGGTTCATACAGAATGAAGTCATATTAAAAATTTCAGATGGTTACAAGATAAGATTTTTATAAATTAGTGTGAAGTTTTTACAGAGTGTTTCATTTTGCAAAGGTTCTGAGGTGTTCTGCTGCCTGTGTGTGTGGTTGTGTGAATTGTGTGTAGTGTTTTGACAAAATGAGCCCTGTTTTCATATTGTGTTGAAGGAACTAGTACAAACTGTAGTGTCACAGTGTGATTATCTTCTCTGCTCTGAGGACGAGTGTGATCATGCAGCTGATTCATTAAGTGTGGCTGTGTTTGTGGTGGGATTGGTTTCTCTCTCACACAGTTCAGTAGAAACAGGTCAAGCAGACAGAAGGGACCAAAGAGCACTCTACTGTACTTAGTGTGTGTGTGTGTGTGTGTGTGTGTGTGTGTGTTCTTGTTGTATAGGGAATAATATTTCAAGATTGCGTCCTCAGAGGTCCCTCCCCCGTCCTCTCTGGCACTTCCTTTTCTCAGCACTGGTTCTGGTTACTCTGCACTGTATCTGACCCTGACCTTTGACCTCTCTGTGGAGAATAGGAGGGTCAGCTGCACAAAAATGTTTAAATGGCAGACATCAATCACACGCTATATTGTATCCCTGGTTTCACCTTAATCCCTCCTGCTTACTCCCTCTCTCTTCTCACTCCTCCTGTCCGTCTCTCACTTTTACTCCCCCTCTCTCTCTCCCCCCTTTCTCTCGCTCTCTTGCTCTTTCTGGTATGTGCTGCCCAGAAGCAGCTGAGTGGAGGAATGCTGCTGCAACAAGCCCATACACAACCCCAAGGGAGGGAGGCTCCCAACACACACACACATGCACACACACACACGAACACACACGAACACACTCTTCATGATGTTTAGTTCTTAGACTTTCGAGCCTCGCTGCTAAATGATGAACTCCTTCCTCACTGCAGCAGAGGACGGAGCATGAATCTGCATGTTTGGGAACATTTCAGGATGAGTATGTCAGTCGCAGCACACACACATACACACACACACACACACACACACACACACACACACACACACACACACACACACACACACACACACACACACAGAGTTAGAACGTGAGCCTGCCTGTTGCAGTAATGAAGAAGGTTGAAAACGTCTGCCCTCAGGGAAGACAAATGACTCAGTAACATGTTACACAACACCGCTGAGCCTTCTTCTGTTTCAGGCTTCAGTCATTTACACAGAGACACGTCTGAGTTTAACACCAGCAGAGCTGCTGTAGAAACATCCACATGTTACATCCACGTCCCAACAGAGCATCACTTAATGATTGGATGAGTGTTAATAAGACAGAGCTCATGTTGTTGTTTTACACTCAACAGTTAGTAACTTAAATGAACTTCTGTGGGGTTTTGAGAGGTTTTGTAGAGTGGAGCCCTCATTTCTATCATAAAACACCCAAATGACCATGTTTATAGTCCTCATCTTCCTCTGATGTGATGCTCAAAGCTCAAATATTGATGTGAAGTGATAAATCTGATAAACTGATCAGCACTTTCAAAGTCAACACTCAGAAGCATTTTGATTTCATTCTTTGATGTTCAACCAATAATTTAGCCACAGTGCCGTTAGCTTTAAGTTAGCATCCTTTGAAAGGATCATAGCCTGTGAAGACTTGGTTTGCAGAGGAAAACAACAGCACTTCATCCACTGTCTGACAGAAAGTAGTGAGCTTGATGACTATGTACAATAGCATATATCATTTGTTCATGCAAAATAAAAGAAGAGGTAAGGTAAAATAAAAATATGAACAAAAATAGAGGTTGCATTTTTATCTAAAAGCATGCAAATGGAAGATGTTTGATCTGTTTTTCCACAATTCTCCAACCTACCCTTTCCCCAGCGTCCCTCCCCTCTCACTGTTTCCTGATCCACCCTCTGTCATGTCCTCTGATTGAAGGCATATAAAGCAAGAAAAACATATTTGAACTCAAATTCTGATTGGCCACCTTGGGTGCCAACCCAAAATCTTAACCTACGATTGACTCTTTGTCTTGTCATACGCAGGCATTGTGTCTATGTATGTTATCTGTATGGTCCTCTGATGTCTCAGTTACTGGAGGCATGACGCTACATTGATGGAGTTGTTCAACAAAAAGGAGAGATGTAAACTGTAAACAAAATGTGAGCTATAACAGCACTGAAATATCTCACACTTAGTGAGACTTCAGAGGAAAACTCACCTAAGATAAAAGTGTCAGACACTACCTGGAAAACCACAGTCCCTCCACGGTATGAGACTCAGTGATGTAAAGCTAAATGTGTGTGTGAGATGAGTGTAGAAGCGTTTGAGTGTGAGTGTGCAGTGGGTGATGTGGCACTGCTAGGCCTTCTCATGTGTGCACTGCAGCAACACCCTGAGTGTAACCCAGAACAGATTCCAGCCAGCCAGCCTGTCTCTGTCAGTGTCACACAGTCAGGGGCATGAGTGCACACACACACACACACACACTGGCAGGCAGCCAGTCATAGGCGGTTGGATGCTCTGTCAGATTTAGACGTGTAATTGCTGTCCCAGCATTTCAGAGTGAAGTGTGTGTGTGTGTGAGTGTGTGTGTGTGTTTATGTCCGTCTGAGCCTCTTTTGAGTCTTTATAGTGTGTTTTATATGAGTGTGTTAATGTGACACTTAATGTTAAACACTCCACTTACATATTGACACAACAGACAAAAACAGTGTGACAGAGGCTCTTCTAGACGATCCTGGAGACCTGACAGACAGTCAAGAGGAGAAGAAGCTCTGCTAGGAAAACTATCCAGACCATCCAGTGGAGCCATCTAGTGGACAGTCTCTGCAAGTTGCAGTTCAGAGATAACTTGTGATGGAGGGTGCTTTGTTGTTCTGTTTATAATCTAAGAAAACTGCACGGACACATCACAGATCACAGAGAAGAATCCTCAGCTGAACATTTGAAGCTGTTTTTAATGACCATGTAAAACCTCAGCACTTGAGCTTCAGAGAATAACAAGTTTCAAGTAAACCAAAAATCTTTGAAATATGGAACAAATAATTTAAATAAATAAATGACTGTAAACATGGACAATGAACACAGAAGAACAAGTCAGCTCTTAGATTTAGCAATCATGTAAACATCAAGTGCACAACTATAAGAATATAAGAAGTGAGGCATAATTTAAGACTAAAAAAAGCAAAGGTAGACAGTAGCTACAGATACAAAGAGCTTCTTTTTTGTGCTTGGACCGCCTCGCTTTAATTCAAGTATAAAATAATTATATACACAAGTAAAAACCATGTTTTTCTGGAGGAGCACAGCTTTTCCTGTAACTCCTTCTGGAGCTTCTTCCTTGTCCTGTGAGCCCTGAGCTTTCTGGTTTATGTCATGGCTCTATTATCAATCACAAGACACTCAGGTGGAGGGATGCCAAACACACACACACACGCACACACACGCACACAAACACCCTACATTCACACACAGCCTGTCTATGTGGTGTAGAAGTATCTGAAGTCACTCAGAGGCAAACGAGGATCAGAGTGAGCATTGGTGCTGCTCTTCTGTGGTCTGTAAGGATCCACACTCTGTGAAACCACTGTTTCTCAGTAAGGACCTCTGTTGTTTTGTCTTCTGGTGATCTGCTGCTCCTTCCTCAAGTGATGAACAGTTTCAGGTCTCTGTAAAGCACAATATAAATTTTGGAGACATCAAACAGAGGTTTTATTTTGATTTTGCAGTCCTGTGAGCTCCCCTCAGCGTACAGTACATCTGCAGTGCAATAAAGGTCTTTGTTGTTGTCTTACTGCCCTCTACTGGTCTGATGGTGTTTTGTAATCAACTTTTCCTTCTCCAACATGACTGGCCTTTACAGAACTTAACCAGGTCTTCTGCCTGTGGGCAAATCCCGGACAAACACTCGGCCACAGGAAACATATTTTTGACCAAGAACTAATAGTTCCTAGTCCTAATTGGAAAAAAACCCCAAAACACTTATGCATAGTTATCAGGACGTCTGTCAACACCAAGATGAAGTTTTAGCCAGATTACAGCACCATCTTCTGAGTGAAGTAAGTTACAACAATAAAACATCACAATTTAAATTTTATACTTTAAATAAGGAATGCTGTCATCGAACTTTCAGGAAAAGAGTTACAACTAGCACCGCTAAAAGTGAAATCTAAGTAAGTCTAGTTCCAGTAAAAATCATCTTGTTGACTAAATATGAGCCACATTACCTGATGAGTCCAGAACAATGTCTTGTTTCAAAATATAAAAAGATTTGATCAGCTTTCCCAAAAAAACTTCCCAGTTGAAGATATTTAAAATAATAATAATATTTTTTTTAATCAAATTGAATTTAGATTGCATTTCTCTAAATGACATAAAAATATTGGACTCTGGCATGTTAAGGGCACTCATTGTTTTAAGTCCTGAATGAATTGGCTGAGTTGTGAGCAGGAGGATGGTTCTTTAAAACGTTTTTCATCATCACACCAGACTGCAAGTAAATTCTTCTTACCCCATTGGACCAGTCCCTGTAACAGAATGGTAGCAGCAGCATATAGAATACATTATACTTTAAAAAAATAGACATTTTCTCAGGACCTGGAAGGTGAATGAGGCTCATATGAGGTCTAATCAGACATAAAAAACCTGCTCATTTTTTGAGTTTCTGGAGTGAGTTCAGTGCAAAACAAAGAAAGACTAAAGTAAATATCAGTTCATGCTGCAGCTTCTTACCAGTAACATCTGCTGAAACGTCAGTCAGGGGGTCACTGTTGGCTCCATATTTACTCCCAAAGATCTGCACCAGCTGCTCAAAGAACTTACACTCCTGTTTCTCTCCTCTGAATGAAGAAAGAGTTACAGCTTGGTTTAAGAGTGTTCACTTTAATGATACTGGATCATTACTGTGTGGTGTTTTCTAAAATCACTACATCTGCTCTACTCACTGTCTGCCCTCCAGGAAGTGTCTGAAATTGGCCCTCAACCTCTTGATCCTGGTCTGGCACTGCTCAGGAGTGCGCATGTAGCCCTGGCTCGCCATGACCTCAGAGATCTGGATGAAGATGTGTTTGTTCTTCGTGCAGCCCTTCAGGTTCTCCTGGACGTCCTCACTCCCCCAGATGTCCAGGAGGGCCTCGGTCTCCCCGTCGCCCCAGGGCAGCTTGGAGCTCTCAGCCATCCAAGACGTCCCTGAGGACAGTTACAGAGAGGAGGTTTAAGGAGGAAAATCTGCTCAGGCTGCTGTAAATGATAAGGATTTTTTTTAAGCTCCTGTGGGGAGTTTTTAACCCTTTATGAAACAAGCTGAAAGGAACAGAGAGGCCTTTCTGTGAGGTAAAAGCAAACAATCTATTTTTAGTGTATCCAGAATGATTATAACTTCCAGTGCTGACTTCATGTGTTCATGGATTTTGTTCAGTTTAAAGGTTCCTGATTTGATGAGGTTATCTGGTCGAGGTTTTAAATAAATGAAATCGAAAAATAAATCATAATTCTGCTCTGCTGGTGTTTTTTTGTCCTTTTCAACATCAGCACCGTCTGATTTGACACCTTTTGCTGGTTCTCCATCACCACCAGCCTCCTCCTCTCTCTCCTTATTTTCTTTGTTAAAATAATCAGTGATTATTTTAACAGCTTCATTTGTGCCGTCGGTGTACATGACGGTGCTCTCTTCAGACCAGGAGAGAGGGCAGGTGGAGGATACAGTGTGTGTGTTAGAGGGAGCATTAAGGCTCTGGGGGGTCAGAGCCTTCTCTTCAGTCCTGTCATGAGGACGTTAGGCTAGCTTAATGATTTATAGGCTTTACAGAAAGGTTCCAGAATTTTAAAAACATCAATTAATATCACTTCTTAAAGAAAGAAATAACTCAACAAGATGTAAATATTTCAAACCTTTTTTTTGACTTGAAAGCGGTTCATAGTCATCAGGCTCATCTGGAGCTGATGGAAGGGACGAGTCATCGACCGAGTCGTCAACCTTCAGCTCCTTTCTGAAGATTTCATCCATCTGCCTGAAGAATTTAAATTCTTCCCTGAAATCAACACACACACACACACACACACACACACACACACGCAAACAAACACACACACACACACACACACAGGTGAATCAGCCGGTTTGATTTTGTATGAATTGCTCACAAAGTGTTCTTGGTAAAGGATCTGAAAAACAATTCCTCGTATTAAACTGAAAAAAAACCCCTATCTGTAGTGATTTTTGTCTCACTGACTTTTCATGGAAGAATCCGTATTTAAGGCGCTTTATGCGTGTGTAGCACTGCTCGGAGGTACGGATGAATCCCTGGCTGTTCATCTTGTCTGAGATGTACACGAACACGTGGCGGTTCTTCTGGCAGCCCCTCAGAGTGAGCTGGACTGCATCTTCACCCCAGATCTCCAGAAGGGTGTGGGTCTCCACATCCGACCAGGGCGTCTTTTTGCTCAGGTCTGAGAGGAGGTGGCTGCCTGAGGGCTGCTCGTCTGAACGCAGACAATCAGATGTGAGGGTTTTAATCACGGATATTTCATATTAGACACTGACTTAAAATGTGCGATAGTTTTCAAACCTACATATGTCCGGATCGTTGTCCATGTAGGGCTGCATGTTTGAGTCAGCAGCAGCATCAACATCCACAAAAACTGAGTCGTCACCAAGCACCGGAGCCAGAAGGTGGAAGTATCGAAACGCAGAGGGCCGTCCACTTCTGAAACCAAAATAAAAATCAATAATCAAAGCATTTTCTGAAGTATTAACACACGTTCAGTTGAGTTTGATTAACCTCCGGTTGTTGCAGAAGCGTCTGTACGCCTTCTTCAGTCTTTTGATGCGGGACTGGCACTGCTCCGCTGTCCTCGGGTATCCCGTCATGGTCATCCTCTCAGCTATGTCGGCGAAAATGTGCCCGTTTCGTACGCACGTTTTGAGGCTGTGCTGCACGTCGTCTGCTGCCCACACTTCAACCAAAGCTACCGTCTCCATCTCTGTCCAGGCTGTGTTTGAAGCATCTGCTCCTGATTCTGGTGGAAGCCAAAGAGACGTTTGTGATGTGAGTGTTCAGAACATTTCTTCATTTGGCTGAGATGATTGAGAAAGATCACCTTTACCTGGATCTGGATCTGGATCTGCCTGTTCATCCCTGTCATCATACTCATCCATGGTTACTGCCTCCTGTCCCAGTATCTGCTCCAGCTGGTCATAGAATCTATAATCAACTCTTCTTCCACTTCTGGAAAGTGTAAAAACACGTTAATGTAATTGTTTCATGTTTGATTATTCTGCTGAACAGACTCTGAGGACACGCTCTCACTTCTTCCTGTCGTAGCACTGTCGGAAGTTGTTCCTCAGTGATTTGACCTTCCAGCGACACTGCTCGGAGGTTTTGAGGTAGCCCAGCTCCTGCATCCTCTCAGAGATTTCAGCGTAAACGTGACCGTTGTGGATGTAACCCCTCAGCGCCCTCTGAACGTCTTCTACACCCCAGATCTCGATGAGTGCCAGGGTCTCCTCGTCTGACCACGAGCTTGGTGTCTGTTTTTCTGTGGACATGCTGATTTCTCCATCTGATAAGAGAAACACAGTGCATGTTAGAGCAGTTTCATATGTTGTTTTGCTTTATCAGTTTTTTTTAGTTGTTGTATGCCAAATATTTCAACTCCACTGAGAAGGAAATCTTGCCTGCTTCAGTCCCTGAATCCTCGTTGGAGTCCTCTGATATCTCGATGGAGTCTGTGATCACAGTGGACGACGTTGATGGCTGCTTTTCCAGGATTTGTTCCAGCAGGTCGTAGAATTTAAAGTCCACTCTGTCAGTCCCAGACAAGCTGCCGAGCAGAGAGCCAGCTCTTTAAACACACATGAAGAAGCGACGACGCCTTAAAGAGAAACATACGTGTACGTTTATTACCTCATGTTCTCCCGACACTGTCGATAATTTGCTTTCAGTCGTTTGATCCTGGTGTGGCACTGATCCGGGCTGCGGGAGTAGCCGTTGGCGCCGAGCTTCTCGGATATTTCAGTGAAAATGTGACCGTTGTGTGGGTAGCGTCTCATGCTCTTTTGGACCTAAATGCAAAAGGAAACGTAGTTCTAGTAGAAATCACATGTTTTTAGAGTAAAGCTGCTCATGTTTTAAATTCTGAGCTCATTGAAAGAATCCGTCCTCTACCTGCTGGTCTCCCCATAACTCCAGAAGGATGATGGTCTCTTTGTCTGACCAGGGGACTTTCTTGCGGTCTTCCTGAACGCCCACAGCAGACTCTGAAGAGGCACAAACAGAGAATAAAAAGTTTATTGACCTTTTGTTTTTTAGTTTGAGTATAACCAATGTGAAAATAACAACTCTTTTTTCATGTTTGACGCTTTATTCTTTGTCAATTAACCACTTGTGCTCGATTTCTGATCCCAACAGCTTCTGGATTAAAATGTGAGTGTAAAACTTTCCTCTTTTCTCTTAGTCTTCTCTTTTCAGTATCATCAAAAGGTAAAGTAAAAGATACAGGACAATGGAGCTCCTTTTACAACCCCAATTCCAATGAAGTCAGGATGATTTGTAAATCCTGTTTAACTGATATTTAATTGAATACACTACAAAGACAAGATATTTATTATTCAAACTGATAAACTTTATTGTTTTTTTGCAAATATTCTCTCATTTTGAATTTGATGGCTGCAACACGTTCCTAAAAAGTTGGGACAGGCTCAACAGAAGACTGGGAAAGTTGAGGAATGCTCCAAAAACACCTGTTTGGAACATTCCACAGGTGAACAGGTTCATTGGAAACAGGTGAGTGTCATGATTGGGTATAAAAGGAGCATCCCTGAAAGGCTCAGTCATTAACAAGCAAGGATGGGGCGATGTTAACCACTTTGTGAACAACTGCGTGAGCAAATAGTCCAACAGTTTAAGAACAATGTTTCTCAACATACAGTTACAAAGAATTGATGGATTTGATCATCTACAGTCCATAATATCATCAAAAGATTCAGAGAATCTGGAGAAATCTCTGCACGTAAGCAGCAAGGCTGAAAACCAACACTGAATGACCGTGACCTTTGACCCCTCAGGCAGCACTGCATTAAAAACCAACATCATTGTGTAAAGGATATTACCACGTGGGCTCAGGAAGACTTCAGAAAACCATTGTCAGTTAACACAGTTCATCACTACATCTACAAGTGACAGTTCAAACTCTACCATGCAAAGACAAAGACATATATATAGATTAGATTGTCGGGGGGGAACTGACACACAAGGCTCCTGCTTCCCTCTCTCCTCTATCTGTCAGTCTAACTTCTAATCTTAATGTCTCATTAAAGTTATTAACCATGGATCTCTCTGGGAGTCTCTGAGTTTGTCTGTTAGGTTCTTTGGATTGTTGCTGTGGACGGCCTGCTGCCATGGACCTGACAGACTCCAGCTGATACGGCTTCTTACAGTTTCATCATCACTACAACACATAAATTTTTTTTTCCCCTCTTTTTCTAATCCCCACACAGTCTCCTCAGATGTCTGTCTAACATGAGTCTGGTTCTCTCAGAGGTTTCTGCCTGTTAAAGGGAAGTTTTTCCTCTCCATTGTAACTTGCTGAATGCTGTAAAGGTCTGTACTCATGGTGGGTTAAGATGAGCTCAGACTTCTTATCTTGTCTTGATGTTGGCTCTCTGTTAATAAAATTTATCATCATTTACAGGTCTAGACCTGTTAACGCTTTTGGAAAGCATCTTGAGATAACGTTTGTGAATTGGGGCTATATAACAATAAATATCTTGTCTTTGTAGTGTATTTAGTTGAATACAGGTTAAACAGGATTTATAAATCGTTGTATTCTGTTTTTATCCACATTTCATTTCGTCCAAACTTCAGTGGGATATAGGTTGTATGTTTGACTGGCGTCAGCTGTGTCAGAACCAGTTACCTATGTTATGTTGGGAGAAGCCGGGGATGTCATCTTCTGAAGGCTCTTCTGACGGCATTTCCTCCAACTGAGGGACCAAGAGGAAGTCCTTCACCAAAATTCTCCCCAGCTCCTTATAAAACTTGCACTCGACAGGCTCCTGTCCCCTCAGGCTGTATTGAAAGGACAGAAAAGAGAAGATAAACATAAAAAGAAAGACTTTTGATCCTTTTGATTTTACAACAGAAAGCAAACAAACTTGTTTTGGTAGCACTGTCTGAAACTGGATCTCAGCCTCTTCATTCGGGTTTGGCACTGTTCTGGTGTCCGGGAGAAGCCCTGCGTGGCCATTTTGTTGGATATGACGGAGAAAATGTGTCCGGTTCTGTGGACTCCTCTCAGCTCCTGCTGCATCCTGTCTTCACCCCACGTGTTGATGAGCGCCAGTGTCTCTAAGTCTGTCCACGGGACACTTCTAGTTCCTTCAAAACACATTCAACACATGGTGGAATTTATCTATTTAAAGACTCACTGTTACCTGAACTTATAAAGTTAATAATAAATACCTATTTCCGTTCTGCTCATCTGACCAACAAACTGCAGGTCATCATCTCCGTCTTGAGGATGCTCCTCTTCGTTTACCTCTTCGACGTTGAAGGTGACCTCAGGGACAGCTGAAGCAGACGAGGGGCCGAGAACTCGCTGCATCTGCTCATAAAACTTATACTCCAGCCTGGAGCTCCCTCTGGTGTCAGATCAGAGAAAAACATCAGCTTTGTGAACTGAGGCCTGATGGGAAATGACAAAACAGAGGACTGAACAGCCACCTGTTGTTCTGCCTGAAGCTTTTCTTCAGCCGTTTGATCCTGGTCTGACACTGCTCCACTGATCTCATGTAGCCTCTCTCTGCCATCTTCTGAGCGATCTGCGTGAATATGTGGCGGTTTTTTAAGCAGCCCTTCAAAGCCCGCTGCACAGAGTCCTTCCCCCAGATGTCGATCAGGTGGAGCGTCTCCTCATCTGACCAGGGAACTTTTGTATCGGTAACAACAGGGAGAGAGCCTTCCTGAGAGTCTGGAAGGAGACAAGACAAGCTACCCTTAGGTCTGATCTCAGGCTACTGTGTCCAGACAGAACCAATAAAAAGCTTTTTGGATTATTGCAAAACAAAAGACACAAACAGAGCAGAACAGCTGGAGGGAAACAGGAGGAGCACGAGTGGCCAAAAAAATAAATCGAAGGAAAAAATAAAACAGTTTAAGTTCTTCTGATCGGCTACAGAAACCCCAGGAGTGAAGATGAGAAAAGATGAAAGAGTGGAACGTTACAAACCTGTGTATTCTCCCCAGATGGAGATGAGAGGAGATTCAGATGAATTCTCCTCATCCACTGATGGATTTCTGTCCAGGAGGAAAACATTAAACAGATGATTTCACAACTTTTCTAATCCAGTCATAGTTAGTTCTTCCACTCGTAGCACGGAGATAAAAACTGAACTTAAAAACAAACACGTCAGCCAAGATAACAGCAGAGATCAGAAGAATTATGGGATTTATTTCCCCAAACAAGTAGAAAACTTAACGGCTCCATTTTCCCTACGTAAACAAAAGTATAAGCAACAGTGTTGGATGAGTTTTAGTCTGAATAACTAGTTACAATTTAAATATGTCCCAGTCTCTCCTGACAAGTCCAGATCAAACTTTTATCAACATGTTTATTGTTTTCAGTCCAAATCAAGGCCTGAATTTCTTGTAGTGAGTAAAGCATCAGTCCATGTCACCTGAAAGATTTTATTGATAATATCTTCCTAATTACCTTATTAACCCTAATATAAACAGATTTGTCGGTGCATATTATGGTCAGTACGGTAAATTGAATATTTGATATGTTTATTAATTACTGTATTAACACCAATATGAACAAATTTTTCTTCGTAATTAGTATCATTACCATAATTTGAACATTTTGAAATAGTAATGTCGTCTTAAATTGATGTTTCGGGATCAAATGCCAGGTCAACAATAGATGGCGCTCTCTCTTCACAGATAAATTGAGTGAACTCCTGACTGAAATTTGCTGCTGATTCTAAGATGATGGTAATAAAGGTTATTTTCAGCTTGTTGTGTCATTACGTTTTATTTCTGGATTTGTGGGGTTAAATGTGACGTGGATAAAGTGTGATGATGATGATTCTGACTGTCAATGAAATGCGGGTTAAGATCTGAGTTTTTGCGGTGTTGGTGTAGTCTTACAGGAAAGCTGCGTCCTCTGTGGGCTGTTTGTGGGGGACATCCACCCCTCCACTCAGCTTCCTCTTCCTGAGAACTCGTCCTCTCAAACTTTGGCTGTTCTCACTGGCCGCTGAATCGGAGTCGGCAGCCTCGTTCAGCGTTGTGAGGTCTATGGTGTCTTCACACGCCCGTGAACTCAGTGAGCTTTCTGCTTTCCCCTCCTGAGAACTGAGGAGTTTGGTCTCCCTCGGTCGTTGGCGTGATCTGTTTGTCCTCTCCAGAGTGCTGGCGGTGTTGGAGGGAGTGCTGGGATGTCCCTGGTGCTCAGGAGAGGTGGAGTCTTTGAGAGCAGGTGAGCTGGAGGAGGGGTCTGTGGCAGGTTTGGACCCGGGGGGCAGAGACAGAGAGGAGAGGATGCAGTCATCCATGGGTAGTAACCGAGGATCTACAAATGAGGAGAGGAGGATTAATTAGACCCCAGAGTATCTGAACTGTTTGAAATGAAAAAGAAAGATCTCAAACTCAAATCTGTTCAGTGAATCTTGAACTCAACTTTATTTATACTGTTGAGAAAATTAACAATGATCTCTCCTCGCTATTCGTAGTCCTTCACCTTGGCTCTGCAGGCGATCAGCTCCGTTCAATGTTTACACTCAAGTGTGAAATCACGTGTCAGGTAAAGATCTGTTGTTTTTTGTTTCTGTCTGTTTGTTGTTGACTGTTTATTTCGCTAATCATCTCATAAACAAACGGTGAAATCTGATTACCTTTCTCTTCAAAATGCCCGAGGTTTCTGTGGTGTTCAAGTACTGCCTTCATGTCGGCCGGTGGGAATAAGGGTTGTAAACAGTCGTTGAGGAATGAAGGAGTGTCTCTGAGAAAGTCTGCCAACTAAGAAAAGAGAGAAAAAGTGCTCTAAAATGTCTTTAAACCCTGTTTATTTATTTTTCCATTTCAGAGAATATGACGTAACCAGTTGTCATTTTGTTTGCCCCTTCCTGCAGAAATCAGAGGGTGGAGGACGGCCTGTGGGACTGAGTGCTGCACCTGTGCTCAGTTTACCCTCCTTTAGACCTGTGTCTGGATCAGTGCTTCAGACAGATGAGCCCCCATACCTGACCCACGAGCCACTTCTGCCTCAAATAAGAGACTGAGTTTGGAAAAAAGCCACAGCTACTGCCTCATGGTCCACTTCGTCTGAGTGAATTTTGTTTCACTTTGATAATTAAATTAACAGAAGTGGAAGTTTGCATGCAGCTCTCTGAGGGAAAGTCACCTCCGCAGGCAGATTTTCACAACCTTTTATCAGAGCATGAAAGTCAGCTGCAGCGTGGCTGCAATAAGACTTTGAAATGGGCTCGTTGGCAGTCCTTACACTGTAAAGCTCTAAAGAGCTCAAAACAAAACAGCACCTGTGTGAAGTCTGGAACAGGCAGCAGCTCCTCCAGTCGGGATATAAACTCCCACACCAGCATCTCAAGAGCTGCATCATACTTTGGACCAAAATACACCGGGAAGATTTCCTGCAGATGAGAAGAACACACAGATGAGGGGCAAGGGAAACGTTTAGGCCATACAAACCATGTCCTGACCCTGCAGCCTGCGTCTGTGGAGGCTTTCTTGAACTCTGCATGGCTCACATACTTTTTCTGACCTCAGGGAGTGACTCAGACATTTTGTTTGGCACACATTCTTTAAAACCTTGAAAATTCTGCACCTGTGTGAGGATTTTGTGACTGTGGTTGCAATTCTGCCACAGCTGCATCAAATGGAACTTTCTGTCAATGCTGAACAGTTGACTGGATATGAGTTTAAGCTCTGAACTGTACTGTCAGAGACGAGCTGGCTTCAAAAGACAATCAGAAAGAATTTGAAGACAACAGAAAGTGTTTTTACTTCAGGGGACATTTTTCTATCTGCTGACCAGGTGTAGTACAAACAGCTGGGTTGAATACCTCATTCTGATTGGTCGATACTCCAGGGCACATCCTGATCCTACACCTGTTGTTATTTGTTTACATTATATATTTACTTCAGATCATTTTCACACGGGGACAGCAATGGAACCACAGTGCTAACTGATCGGTGTCATAATGAGTCTAGTGATTTGGACCTTCTGCTGAGTACTGTGCAGACCCCATCCTGACAAGTCAGAGTCCAGAGAGCGCTGAAGGTCTGCTGTGATATCTGGCATCAAGACGTTTGCAGATGATCCTTAGAGTCCTTTCAGCTGTGAGGTGAGACTCTCATTTTTCTCCTGGCTAACTTCTTTAATCTGTCACCTGTCACCAGCTGTCCTTCTTCTTTTGATCACTTTCAGCACCCTGCAGAGCAGGAACGCCCAACAGGAGCTGCAGTTTTGAAGATGCTCTGACCAAGTTGTCTTACAATCATAATTTGGCTCCTGTCAGAGTCACTCACAGCCTCTGATTCGTCCATTTTTCCTGCTTCAACACATCCATTTGAGGACCAAATGTTCACCTGCTGCCTGACAAATCCCACCTGACAGGTGTTTCAACACTATGGTTAGGCTTGTAGTCAAAACCTGAGTTAAATTAAAAAACAAAACATGCTGTTTCTTTCCAAACTAAAAGTAATTAACATGAATTTGATGCATGGTGTGAGAGAGTCCAACCTCTCACCTGGAAAAAGTATTTCCTTTCAGACGGATCCTCCAGGAGGGAATGCACCAACTCCACAAAGTTCACCTCAGACTCCTCCACCTGGTTAATGGTTACCTGTTGGATACACACATACACCACACATGAAGACCGTCTCGTATCTGGAACTTTACCAAGTGTTGTTGTTCTCTGAGTCCAGGACTCAGACTAATCCCTGAATAAAGCACAGATGCCTCAGATTTGAACTTGGTCTCAAAATGAAAGGTTCTGGGGTTGCTTGGAGTGTTAAGATGCAAAGATGAAAGTTGACCCAGCAGACTCATTGTGTTCTTGTCAGCCAGTCTTTACCTGGTGATCCTTGGCAGTGCTGACAGGAGCTTTAATTCTGTCCAGATGAGGCTGAATGGTCTGCATGTCTGCTGGGTGCTCTCCTCGACACATCTCCAGGACCAGCTGAGTGTTACACACACACACACACACACACACACACACACACACACACACACACACACAAAGCAGATCTCATCAATCACAATGTGAGTTTATATCACTGTAAAAGGAGAAAAAGACTCACTCATTTAAAAACCAACTGAAAACCTCCCCTTTCAAAATAAAAGCCAACATGTGACCTCTCCAAACACTATGTCAAGCACTTCTGTGCATCTGGAAAATATCTGTATCTGTCCTATCAACTGTTATAATTATTACCATTATAAATCATACCATTAATGAGTGGAGGAAAGTTACATCATAAATAGTTTATAAACTATCTATGACAGCAAACTACAAACAGCAATCTATTTATAGTTTGCTGTACCATTAGACTGTGCACCTTGAGTCAAACAAGAGCAGAAACAGAGAAGACGGTTTCTGAGGATGCTGTGTTGTAAATTCTCCCTGAGAAGCTGCATAAGTATTTTTTGGGGGGGCTTTAATATTAGAATAAGATAAATAATGTATGAAAGATTCAAACTCTTTGATGTAGATTTTATGTTTGTGGTGTAAAAATGGGAATAACAGAGCAGGTTAGAAAAGCCCCATTGCTTTCTTTCCCCTTTTAAATCTCTGCTGTCTGTTGATATCAGAGTCTGTGTGTCGGCCGCTTTGATCTTTTGTTGCTCAGATGCTCAAAGTGCAAAAAGTTGAAGTCTGCTTTCCTCCATATTACCATGTTTTCCAACTGTGCAAACTTGACTTCAACCTGAGGTATAAATAAAAGTACAACCCCAAGTGCAAACAATCCAGGTGAGTAAATATCAACAAAAACAGATGCTGATGGTTTGTAATTCATTTAAGCCCTGTGTTGAATGGTAAACCCTGCAAAGACAACATGCTGGATGTTGAAAAACAAAAAACTTCCATATTCAGCAATGCTAGACCAGATTCAGGCTTTGCTGTAGCTGGGTCTGGGTAATGAGCTGCTCTGCCTGCACTCACAGTTTGTCACAAGTTCAAACATTTAGCCCACCATGAAGTAAAAATATGACATAGGAAAACCCAAACCATTGAGCAGCTAAAAGTCCACGAGGCAAGAATGGGACAACATCTGACTTTCAAAACTCCAGACACTGGCCTCCTCAGTTCAACGTTCACAGAGTGTTGACAAAAGAAGAGGTGATGCAACATGATGGTGAAACGCCTCTGTGCTGACTTTAGGAGAGTGTAACTGGAATCAAATCCAGCCGAGCAGCATAAACCATTAAAATCTCCTTAAAGAGGAGTATGCTGCTTTCATGTATTCTAAACATGGATATGAAGTACCAGTGCTTGATGTTCAGGATACATGTGTGCAGATGTTCAAACCTCTACATATTCATATGTCGTAGAAATCCCTGAATCTGTCTGTAAACCACAGACTGTACAATCAATGGACGTATCCTCCACGACGTCACCCGTCTGTTTCTTGGTGCAAAACAGCCGGCGACGCCATATTGGAAATGAGGCGGGCTTTGAGTCTCCACAGTAACAGCCATAGGGCCCCCAGCAGTCACGTGAGCTGAGCTGTGCCTCTGATTGGACAAACTGTTGATCTTAATATTGTGGAAACTGCCTAGTTAGAAAAAAATTCACCCCCAGTACAGTGCGTGCTGTTAGTAGAATTAGTGATTCGGACGGGAGACATTCTTTGTTCCAGGCTGTATGTTTATTACTGCTGTGAAAACAGCTTTTTTTGGCTTGGTGTGTTTGTGACTTCAGGTACTTCTGGAGCCAGCCTCAAGCAGACACTCGAGGAACAGCAGATTTTAAGACTTCAGCATCGTCTCACATTTTCAGACTGGAGGTTGCTACTTGCTGTAAACTGATCAAAACACTCCTTTCCAACAATAGCATGAGATCTTCATGAGACTTTCTGAAATGATGAGGTCATCAAAGAAGGATCTCTTTACTTTGGGGCGGCTGTGGCTCAGTGGTAAAGTTGTATGAATGTGGTGTGGATGTATTCGATATAGCTGATGGCTCCAGCCTTAGTATCAGCCTGCCATCAGTGTGTGAATGTGGTGTGATTGGGTGAATGAGGCTAGCAGTGTAAAGCACTTTGAGTGGTCAGTAAGACTAGAAAAGCGCTATCTATATAAGTACTGGTCCATTTACCATTTACTGGTTCATGACAAGTTAGAGGGACAGGGCCTCAAACACCAAGGTCTGCCCATAGCTCTACCAACAACAGACCTCTAGAGGGCTGGCCAATCAAAAGGAAAGAGGTTTGTGTAGCAGGGAGCTTTTAGGATAGGGCTGCAACTGATGATTATTTTCATAATCGATTAATCTATGGATTATTCTCTCAAATAATCAAGTAGTTGTTTGGTCCATTAAATGTCAGAAAATGGTGAAAAACGTTAACACTCTCTGGGTCCAAGATGAAATCATCAGATGTCTTGTTTGCAAACCACAGATATTAAGGACTGTCATCTAGAAGCAAAGAAAGCAGAAAATATTCACATTTTACAAACATTACATTAGTATCAGTATCATTCAGCAGTTAATGTTACAAACCCTGGCTCTGAGTCCCAGGATGAGCTGAGCCCTCTGACTGTAGCTCATCAGCTCTGGGACCAGTTCCGTCACCATGGTGACAAACTCCTCCAGTATCCCATAGTGGTCCACAAGTCCCTGCTGCACTACCTGCCACACTGCAGCTGATAACAGCTGCAAGGGCGGGGCCAGAAGGCGCAGATAGTGGGCTGGAAGATCATTACCTATGGAGACAGAGAGAAGAAATGTGTTGTTGTTTAGCTTGAGGCAGCGTTCATTGTCCTTCAACTCACATAATGACAGGAAGCAAGAACTAAGACACAAACACCTGAACAAATCTACCTGTGACATGATCAGGAGTGTGTTAATACAGGTTGGTCAACTTGAACTACAACCCCAAATCAAATGAAGTTGGGAAATGTAAATAACAACAGAATACAATTGTTTATAAATCATGTTTAACCTATATTCAACTGAATACACTACAAAGACAAGATATTTATTGTTCTAACTGATTTTGAATTTAATGCCTGCAGCATGTTCCAAAAAGCCGGGACAGGGTCAACAAAAGACTAGACACACACAGTAACATCTTATTATTTATGTAACAAATTTAATAATTGCTTTTATTTAAAAGGTTACCTGCTAAACGCAGACCCAATTCTGACCTTTAAGTATGGCTTACATTAACTGATTTTATTCAATATTACTTATTTAATAAACAAGTTTAAATTTATATCGACTTAAGATACATTTATAATCATTTATTTTCTGACCTGAAATAATTGGTTAATTATTTAGTTATTAATTTAATCTTTTATCAGCACTTTGATAAAATATTATTCAACTGTAGCGCAGCCTCTTATTCTTTTACTAATCTTTTCAAAATGTATCATCTTTTTCATTTCTTTAATTTTCATTAATTAAGTATCTTATCTTGACTTGACTTTTTCGTATTCTCCCTTCAGTGTCTCCTTGTTCAGAACTCATGACAGGTTTTCCTCAGTATGTCTCCATTTTTATCTACATGATGTCCTCATATATGGGTTATTGTATCCTTACTCTGCTGTATTGTCCACTGCCTGGCCAAAAAAAAGTGGCCACCAAAAAAAAAAAGGTCATACACTCTAATATTTCGTTGGACCGCCTTTAGCTTTGATTACGGCACGCATTCGCTGTGGCATCGTTTCGATAAGCTTCTGCAATGTCACAAGATTTATTTCCATCCAGTGTTGCATTAATTTTTCCCCAAGATCTTGCAGTGATGATGGTGGAGTCTGACCGCTGCGCAAAGCCTTCTCCAGCACATCCCAAAGATTCTCAATGGGGTTAAGGTCTGGACTCTGTGGTGGCCAATCCATGTGTGAAAATGATGTCTCATGCTCCCTAAACCCGTCTTTCACAATTTGAGCTCGATGAATCCTGGCATTGTCATCTTGAAATATGCCCGTGCCATCAGGGAAGAAAAAATCCACTGATGGAATAACCTGGTCATTCAGTATGTTCAGGTAGTCAGCTGACCTCATTCTTTGAGCACATAATGTTGCTGAACCTAGACCTGACCAACTGCAGCAACCCCAGATCATAACACTGCCCCCACAGGCTTGTACAGTAGGCACTAGGCATGATGGGTGCATCACTTCATCTGCCTCTCTTCTTACCCTGATGCACCCATCACTCTGGAACAGGGTAAATCTGGACTCATCAGACCACATGACCTTCTTCCATTGCTCCAGAGTCCGATTTTTATGCTCCCTCGCAAAGTGAAGCCTTGTTTTCCGGTTAGCCTCACTGATTAGTGGTTTTCTTAAGGCTACACAGCTGTTCAGTCCCAATCCCTTGAGTTCCCTTCGCATTGTGCGTGTGGAAATGCTCTTACTTTCACTATTAAACATAGCCCTGAGTTCTACTGTTGTTTGTCTTTGATTTGATCTCACCACACGTTTAAGTGATCGCCAATCACGATCATTCAGGATTTTTTTTCCGGCCACATTTCTTCCTTGAAGACAATGGGTCCCCACTATCCTTCCAGTTTTTAATAATGTGTTGGACAGTTCTTAACCCAATTTTAGTGGTAGTTTCTGCAATCTCCTTAGATGTTTTCTCTGCTTGATGCATGCCAATGATTTGACCCTTCTCAAACAGACTAACATCTTTTCCACGACCACGGGATGTGTCTTTCGACATTGATGTTTAAGAAATGAGAAGCAACTCATTGCACCAGTTGGGGTTAAATAACTTGTTGCCAGCTGAAAGATAATCGCCCATGCAGTAATTATCCAATAGGAGGCTCATACCTATTTGCTTAGTTAAATCCAGGTGGCAACTTTTTTTTTTGGCCAGGCAGTGTATTATTATTCTTTAAAGTTTGCACTGCATTTTGACTCCATTAATTATAAAAAATGTTTCACAAATAAAAATATGATTGAATGAAGTCTAGCTTAGACAGAGTGGATTTCAATCAAAAGACAAAAATAACACTTAACAAACATTAAATGGTTAAAGCATATGTTCAGAAATAATATATATGAATTCTGTTTTAGCACTGATAACTGTAGTAAAAACATTCATTGTCATAATAAATGTAGCAGCTGCTGAATTATAAAGCTACATAAAAGTTTGATATATTCATTCATTTATTGTTAGTCTTTGGATTTCTGTAGCATTTGTGTGTCTATGTGGAAAAAGACTAGCTTCTATATATTTACTTATTTTATTTACCTCCAAATGTGTTAGTTTTTTCCCACGTGACCTTTTCCTCGTCATTAAATTCTGTGACATGCACCCCTGATTTCTCCTCTACTGCCCAAAGCAGGATTTTGTTAGACGAGAAAAAAATGACCCAAAGTCCTCCTCGGTGACGGATAACTTAAACAACAAGCTGAACTACAATCTGAGTCAACAGCGTCTGCCTGACACTTGACATGCAGGCAGGCAGAGCAGCATTACTGATCCTGATTTATAGTGGCAAAGTGCCAGCTGAAATAATGACATGACAGTGCAGCTCTCAGGTACCTGACAACAACAGCATCCATCAAACTCAGGACAAACTCACACGTCTTGTTGAATGCTCCAGGAGCATATTGAGTTTCTGTGTGGACTCATAATAAAGGTTGATGCAGTAAAAACTCAAGCTATTGCCCTCTATTAAATCAATGAGTCAGATAAAGCACTCGCTGTGGGTCCCTATGGAGAGAGTATGGATTTTTGTAGAGAGTAAAAACCACTATTTCCGCTGAGGTCAATATTTATTCAAAGATCTGATCATGATAAAACTAATGTCATGATTAAAAATAAGAGTCTACGCACCTCGATTGCTTCCATTTTCAGTCCCGTGTTTTATTTCCATTGAGCAGATGACAGGAAAACAGTCGTCCAGATGTCCCCCTCGGTTTGTAGCGATCAGTGCTGAAAAAGATGAACCCGGATGCTGATTTCCGTTAATTTCTGTTTAATTACGCATCCTGAAGAGATCGCGACAGCTTAAATCGTGAGCGCAGTTAGTTAGAACGCACCGATAGGCTCTGGTTTCTCTTCTCGTTTTTCAGAGGAGGGACAGAACAAAGGTTTCTGGTCTCATCCGCCTCAGTCCAGATCACGGCAAACCCTCTTTCCTGGTTGGTTGACGAAGACCGGATCAGGCAGGCAATTCAAATTTTCAAACACGAGATGGCGCCATTGGCTTTTGGACCTGGTAACAGTTGAAAATGGAAACATCCAATTTAAAAATACAAAATTATCAGTTGGGATTCTATATTTGAATTGTAGCACGAATTTCAAGTCAAACTGAAATATATGTGGTAACGACAAAGCCAAAGTGAAGACCATAGACTGTATAATAAAGGTGAAGACAAGTAAGCAAAAGTCAACTGACGCTCCTTCTTCTTCTTTTGTTTAAATAGTCTAGACGAATAATTGCTGCCTTCCTGTGGTCGTTTTATTTTCAACACCTTAACTAATTTCTACAGTTGTATCATGCAGTCAAATGTGAATGAAGATATTTCAGCAGTTTCTTTACTTTAGTCCAGTGTTGCAGACCTATTTAAAAACCCATTTAGACGAATTTAGCGTTTGAAGAACGCTAAAATATATAGAAGCATATGGGTATGTTTTTAATGCCCCGTGATATGTCGGACATTAAATGTTTAAACAGGTCCAGTTTGTGCCTGCATTTGTTCAATTTTAACATAATAAGTTATATTTGAGCCAGAACTGACTTCCTACATTGCCCCAAAAAGTCCCACTCATTTTAATTCTGCACATCTTGCTTTTTTTCCCCACAATAGTTCAATTGTTTGAAATGAGACTTTTGTGGTACTAGCAGAGCTCAGTTATCATTTCTACTATTGTCTTAAAAAATACATTTGTTAAAAAAAGAATAATAATAGAGAAAAGTATTTTTCAGTTTCCACGCAGTTTGACTGTTATTATTGTGTCTAAGTAATATTTCCTTTAATAAAAAAAAAAAATTCTTAATATACATATAAAACACTGCAACCAAACCCTTTATTGTAAAACCCTGATTTTAAAGTCTTATATATTTAACGTGAAATACAAAAGTTTCAACCAAGCAGACTAAAGAAAGAAATCCTTGGGTTACAACTACTATGATCTTTGAAACTGCACTAGTGTTTTACGTGATATATTAAATAAGATACAATTTTAATACCTACTGATCGGTGACAGATGTGTAATGTATTTGTCTGTCAGTTTGGGGTCTGTACCTTTAAATGTGGTCTGCACTGCGCTATTAAACACAGGCGAAGAAGAAAAACCGGATGCAGTTGTCAGACAGCAGGTTCTAAAACATTAGAGTGTTTGTGTTGTCATCAAATACAATGATGCATTAGAGAATAAAAACAAAACAGTCGACTGGAGGAAGCGATCAGAGGGTGATTTCATTCAAAGGTTGGAGTTTAAAGCTACATACAGTTAGCATTTCTAAGCTAACTGTAACGGGCTCCCAGATGGCCAAATATCGAGGTATGTTTCTATCCTATATTTTAATCCTAAAAGCTGCGTTTTTATTCAGTTTAATGACACACTGTGTCCTAGATATCCAAAAGATGTTTAAAATCTGTATCGAATCTGCCATTAAATGTGTTATAACTGCGTTTGTTTCTGTGTGCATCCTTCGTTAGATCCTCACCTCCCTCTGTCATCCCTTCACCTCCTGATTCCTCCTCTGAGGATGACGTCAGCCTGTTTATGGCAGGTGGCCTTGGACAGAAATATAGACCGGTATGAACAACTGGCTGAATTCATCACACTGGTGACAGAGATTGTCCCAGATCTGCTGAGCTACAGGCAGAGGACTCAGCTCATCCTAGGTCTGAGAGCGAGGGTGAGTAAATGCACACAGATAGATGGACAGGTAGCAAACTACATGCCACAAAGCGGCCACAGCATATGTAGGTAAGGTATACGCTGCTGGTTTTTGAGCAAATCAGGTTTTGCTGTGGTATCCCACTTGCAGTGGCTTGTTCAGAGGGGTGGCTTGGGCCCTTAGTGAAATCTAATGGCCTGCCCCAGGGGCCACGCCAAATTGGCTAACCAATGCTGTCTCAAAATGGATACTTCCATTAATACACTATTGCAGTGAACAAATTTTTAAAGTATATTTTTATTATTATTATGGTATGATGTTATTTTATTATTATTATGGTATTATGTTTTTGTTTTTTTTGGTCTCAAATCCAACACGTCCACTTCACATTTACCTGAAAAGACGACTGCATTTCACAACCATTCCCAGGTATCTTCTGCTACTCATTATTTGCAACCATCATCCATTGTTTGATCTATTCCGGCTCTCTCAGCTATGTAACCAACATGGCGAAGACGAAAAGTGTCCAGCATTCCACACTTGACTTTTTGACCGTTTTGAGTGTGCCAGCAGAGACAGCAAAGTGCTTTACTTTTTTCCCTACCATCAGTGTGAATGCACTTATACACTTAGAATAGTAAGTGTAAGTGCAGAAGTACACGATTTTAGACACAAGTCAACATTATCATTGAAACATAAGAAAAACATAAATTCTTTTATTTACATCACTATATATATTTGCATTCATATCACCAATAATGGGCTACACGGTAGCGCAGCTGTTAGTGCTGTTGCTTCACAGCAAGAAGGTCGCTGGTTTGAATCCCAGTTCAGGCATGGTGTGCCTTTCTGTGTGCCAACTTATGTTCTCCCTGTGCAATCATGGGTTCTCTCCGGGTACTCCAGCTTCCTCCCACAGTCCAAAAACATGCTCATCAGGTTAACTGGTGATTCTAAATTGCCCATAGGTGTGAGTGTGCAAGGTTGTCTGTCTCTGTGTGTCAGCCCTGTGATTGACTGGCAACCAGTCCAGGGTGTACCCCGCCTCTCGCCCTAAATCAGCTGGGATAGGCTCCAGACACCCTGAACAGGATAAGCGGGATTGAAGATGAATGAATGAATGATGAATCACCAATAACGACAAAAAAATGTATATACACCTGGTCACCCTTTTCTTGTCCTTCAGCAAAGTTCTGGTGGCATGTTGCAGGACTTCAGGCATATAGCATGACTGCTTTGTGGCATGCTGTCAGGCACTGTTCAGTCTATGTGTCACTCAAATCAAATCTACTCAAATATGTGTTTTCTTTAGGTTGTCATGGACTTACTAACAAAGCAAGAATCAATGGACTGTCATGCTGTCCAGGAGCATCTTGACATTTTCTGTCAGAGTACAACAAACGACAACCATGAATGGGTAGAGTATATTTGATAAAAACAATAAATAAATAAATAAATAAATAAGATCGCTCGAGTTGCAGACTGAATATAGAACAGATGATATGGTTGATGTGAAATAAAACTCATCTGGGCTTTGTTGCAGGATGGAGATCAAGAAGTGCAGAAATCAAAGGCTGCATTTGTGGAGCAGGTTCAGACATTAATGAAGGACAATTACAAAAAAGAGAGATTCATTAGAGTGAGTTCTTCTACAGTGATCCCATAAATGTAAATATCGTGCTTGGTTTCCTTATATTTATGCTATTTTTCCATTCTAAGGAGGTGTTCCCAGAGCTGTATGGAGCCCGCTTTGATACGGTGTTGCAGATCCTGGTGTGGGAGTTTCTGCACAGACTGGAGGAGTTTCTCCCAGTACCAAGTTTCTCAAAAGTAAGCAGCACCTGGACTTGATATTTTTAATTCCTGTGCTAAATAAGAATGATTTAAACTGTGATATCTTCTCTGAATTAAGAATACACTACTCACAATAAGTTGTTATTCACATGAGTTCTTTTCCTATTTGGTCTGAATTTTAATGAAATAAGTAATAGTTGCCTTTGATATCACTATTAATGAATGAGAAGAAACACCATTTTCATTAGCTCAATATTTCTCACCCCAACAGCTGGACGGTAACAAAGATAGCCCCAAATAACCAAACTGACAAAGTCAGTTTTCACCATTTGCCTCAATGACAGCTTGACAGTGACGTCTCATGCTCCTTACTAGCCTCATGATGTTGTTCTGAGGCAATGTGTTCCACTCCTCCACAAGTGCTACACGCAGTTCTGCCAGGTCACATGGGGGTGGGGTACGAGCATCCAGTCTCTGCTTCAGCTGGTTCCAGATGAGCTCTATGGGGTTCAGGTCAGAGGACATTGCTGGTCATACCATATGAGGCACTCTGACTTCCTGAAGTCCAGCTGGGACGATTCTGGCACCATGTGGTGGAGCATGATCATCCATGAACAGAAAGTTGGGGGTGAGCTGATGGAACTGGGGGATGATGATGGTTCTATGATGTCTCTGAGGTAAGAACGTGCAGTGACTGAACCATCTACAATCACCAAATCTGTTTTGTGCTGACTGGTGATACCTGCCCAGACTGTTGCACCTCCTCCACCAAAGCCAACCCTGGAGACCATGTTGACCTCGGCGTATGGCTCACCTTACCTTCTCCAGCAAAACTGACGATAATCATTTCTGTGCAAGGTGACCCGACACTCATCAGAGAACAGGACTGTAGACCACTGCTACACTGTCCAGGTCACATGGTCTTGTGCCCACTGCAAACAGTCGCGGCGATGTCTTGGTGTCAGTGGAGTCACCTGCAACTGCTGTCTGGCTTTAAGTCAAAGTGGTGGAGTCAGTTGTGAATGGTTTGTCTGGAAACCCTCGTACTCCTCACTTCTGGTAAACAGGCCTGCAGCTGTGTGGCAGTTGCATAATGGTGTCTGAGTTCATAGGTCCTTAGGTTCTGGTCATCATTGTGGTCCATCACTTGTGGGGCTCCACTCCTGGGTCTGTCACCAACACTGCCAGTAATTCTGTGTTTGCTTCAAGTCTGCTGATGACACTTTGAGACTCACCAAGTTCAGGAGCAACATCTGACTGCCTGATACCAACCTGAAGGAGCGCTATGACCAGGTGGTGCTGCTCGTCTGTTAAGTGACGTGGTGTGATCATGGCTGCTTGAATGATGAACTGGGAATGACTTACTGACAGAACCAGCTTTTTATACCCCAGAATGTTGAAATTGATGCCTCATTGTAAAGGGTTGTCTTTTTGTAGTTTTTGGTATTGACTCCAATATGTAAGGCTCACTGTACACAGAGAGACCATTACATGGAAAACACTAAATGAGGTGTGTCTATCAACCTAATACAGTTGTCTCCCTATCCCCAAAATCACTGAAGGGAAACAAACACCTTATGTATGAAATCCATTGAGGACCTCACAGTATCCTTAACTTATTGTGAGTGGTGTAAAAAGGGTAAACACATGATCAGTGAGGTAATGATGTTAACTCTTACCTGTGTTGATCAATAATAGCTCTCTGCTGGTAGTACTGGTAGGATTTTTCATGAATAATCATGAACTTCAGTTTTTATTGTGGAATATTTGGTTCTTACAGCCAATTAAGGAACCAAAACTGTGGAGGGTTTCATTTCCTCAAACATGTAGCTGAACAACAGAGATTGTGAAAAGTGTTGTCTTTTGTTTTTCTAACGTTTTTTTTTTGTTCTTTTTTTACTTTTACAGGTTTCCTCTTTTATTGACCTGTCCTCCTTTGACCCTCAGTTTGAGCAGTTTTTCTGTGATCAGGACGACCTGAAGAGAATTCTGCAGCATCAAAATCAGCGAACGAAGTTAACAAAAAGTAAAGGCCTGAGTCCATTCTTTTTATTCAACAAGAAACATAAGAATTCTTTTCTTTAAACCTTCTTGATCAGTGGTGAAAGTAGTACATCAATAAAAATGTGTAAAAAAATGTGTAAAAGAGAACTAGGTAGGTATTTTTGCTGATGAAAATGTTTTCTGCTTCAGGTGAATTCTCCTTCACATCAGACACCATCCTGTCCACCCTGGTGTCAGGACAGACACTGGAGACATCAGAAGGTCCTCTGGAAGGTGTAAAACTTGAAGAAGGTGGAGGCTGCACCGATGAAGAGACGGATGAGAGTTCAGCTGAGCCTTCAAACTCACAGTGGCAGGACAGAGGACTGTCCCCGCTCACTAACTCTCCATGTTCTGAAGACGGTGGGATGGAGGATGAAAATGGTGAGCATCCTTTATTATATTTGATCCAACTTTTCTGTGACAGGTTTAGCAGTCAGGGGATCTATTGGTCTGAATTACTCCTCTTTTTCGATCGTATCCCTGAAATGCTCTCACACTGTTGACTTCACTTCTTTCTTCAGTGTAAACAAAGCTGCACTGTTTTGTCCCTTGCTATATTTAAGCTAATGTTGTGTGCTCTTAATGTACAAGCTGGTTGTCTTCATTCCATGCAGGCTGCACCAAACACAGTGATCCAACCTGTTTCAAGAGGGTACAGCAGAAAAACTCAATTTTGTATTTAAAAGAGTCAGAGATCCCGCCTGCCCGTCCAGAAAGCTCATCTTCTTTTCTTTTGGGAACCGTTTGAATTTTTTCACTTGAGTCACGGTTAAAGAGAACAGCCTACATCAGTTATTGTCTGTGGTGGATCGTTGTTTGCACATGGATTCCTATGCAGCACTGTAATACCCCAGATATCCTTGTAAAGCTAATCTTTTCTTCTTTAAGGAGATGTTTGAATTTTCTAGCCCAATGGTTGAGGTAATTTAAAGAGCACATGTAAAATGGGAGTGCCGGTGCTCCCCTGGGTTTTGAAGTATATTAAAATCATAAAGAAAATTTGTCCCTGGAGCTCTGACTGCAAAATAAATGCTGTTGTTTCTTGGTTCATTACATCCCCAGGAGTTGTACACATTCTTCTTTTTTCTTGACTCTCATTTTTACTGTAAATTGCTAGTTGCAAAGAAGTTTGGCTCTGATATGCTACAAGACTGTAAACCTGAAAAGAAACAGATTTTGATTCAATTTACTGACAATTTAATGGTATTGAAAATGCCAAATAAAAACCATCATGATACAGGTTTTTAAAATAAACTGAAGAGAAGGAGAGTTGTCACTCAAATTTAGAATTGTTTTTATCAAGAGTGGGTGCTCACTGCATTTGGATGAAGATATCTGTTACTAGTTAAACAGGATATCAGATTGTTGCTGATGGAAGCTGCAGCATGATCACAGATGCATCTTTACAGCTGTTTCTCAAAAAATAGACCACTATTCTTCTTAAGACATAATTGGACAATACTAATATATTGTACAAAATCTGGATGCAGACTCTGCATTTTCATGTAGAAAGGTTATCTTCTGGTAATTCATGTCGCCACAAATCACTCATTTGTGTGCCCTGTCCTAAACTGAAGTACTGGCTTGATCAAGTATATTGCAAACAAAAAAATATGCCAGATTAGTATTTTAACAGAATTCTGAAAAAAGGGTTCTTGAATTACCAAATGAAAAACGAAAAATAGAAGTCTTCATCAGTTTTTTTTCCCCCACCAGGTAACATCAGCAGCCTCGCTTCTCAAGGCATCCCAGCGTCCTTACAAGTTGTTTACGAGACACAAGTGACACTCTTGGAGGAAAACTCTGAGGATCCTGCAGCACACAGCACAATAGTCCAGGAAATGTCCAACTCAGGAGGGTTTAATGTGAACTTAGCCAACAGTTTAAAGGAGATTGAAGACCTCACCTGTCCTGTGTGCTTCAAGACATTTGGGAAACCAAGAACTGTAAAGCGTCATTTAAAAACCGCACATCCAATGCCTGAGCAGGTGTTCAGCTGTCAAAAATGTGACAAGACTTTCCAGGAGAAGTGGCGTTTGGACCAGCACCTTCAAGCTCACTCCATCAAGAAGCCTTACGTTTGTTCCCACTGCGGCAAAGGGCTTTCATGTCCAAAAGTGCTGGAAACTCATATGAGACTGCACACAGGAGAACGGCCGTATGCCTGCAAGATGTGTGAAAAGAAATTTGACCAGAAATACACTCTGACACAGCACATCAGAATGCACAAAGGGGAGAAACCGTACCTCTGCAGTGTTTGTGGAAAAACCTTTGCACTTAAAGGTGCTCTGAGGGTTCATACACGGCAGCACACAGGGGAAAGACCATATCACTGCAAGGAGTGCGGACTAAGTTACAGAACACTACAAACTCTGAAAAGCCACCAAACGCTTCACACCAATGAGCGTCCGTATACCTGCTCCCAGTGTGGGAAGAGTTTTCGTCTCCAGAGTGGATATAAAAAACATTTGAGGATCCACACTGGAGAAAAACCATATCCATGTGTCGTGTGTGAGAAAAGATTTTACACATCAAGCAACCTGAGGATTCACATGAAAAGTCACAAAGAAGCTAAAGCATCTGCAAAGTGAGCTTTTAGCTCATTTTCTGCTCACTGATATGCGGAACATTAAAGGTCAACATTTTGTAAACATCTATGTAACTGAACTAAACTAAAATAAAATGATGAAGCCATTAAAAAACTGATATTTATTTACATAATGTGTGAAAAATACTCCATGGGCTGTACAAAATTGTTTTTCACTTAATAAAGAAATCAGTGCTTTGATTTTTTGCATCTTTAATTTCTGACCAGAAAACCAAATTGTTTTAGTGGTTGTCTGTCGTTCTTGATGAATTTCTAAATCCTTAATGTCAGAACAATTCTACCCTTCAGACCTCAACCTACATTTACATGTAAACAAACCTCAGACAACATGTGATCACAAACTGATCACATGATGTTTGAGAGCAAGAACAGCTGAAGAAATCACTGATGAGATATAAAGAGTAGAAAACAGCTGTGGGCTGATGATGGAGGGGCCGACCACACCTTTGCACCTCAGGGGACCCCTCTGTCAAACTCCTGAAGTTTGCAGATGACACCACCATCACTGGCCTCATCCAGGATGGTGATGAGACCACATACAGACAGGAGGTGAATCAGCTGGTCATCTGGTGCGGTCAGAACAACCTGGAGCTGAACCCGCTCAAGACAGTAGAGATGAAAGTGGACCCCCCCCTTACCATTCTTAACAACACCTTGTCAACTGTGGACACTTTCCGGTTTCTGGGATCCACCATCTCCCGGAATCTGAAGTGGACTGCCCACATAGACTCAATCCAGAAGAAGGCACAGCAGAGGCTGTACTTCCTCTGACAGCTCAGGAAGTTCAACCTGTCCCAGGAACTGCTTATCATCTTCTACGCCTCCATCCATATCCATCAATGTTTGGTTTCCCTCTGCCTCCAAACAAGACAGACACAGACTTCAACAAACTGTCAGAACTGCAGAAAAAATCATCGGAGCCAGCCTGCCCTACATCCAGGATTTATACCGGTCCAGGACCAGGAAGCGAGCTGCTAACATCTCTGCAGACCCCACTCACCCTGGACACAAACTTTTTAAACTCCTCCCCTCTGGATGACGTTACAGAGCTCTGTGCATCAGGACATCCAGACACAGGAACAGTTTCTTCCCACAGGCCGTCACTCTGTTGAACAATTAACCTGTCATCAACTATAACTATAATATACATTCCTTTTCATGTAAATAGCACATCTTGTTTTTTATGACTTATACATACATTGCACTATTTTACTATTTTAACTTAATCTGTTATTTTTTTTTATTGCTTATTGTTATTTGTATATAGGTTTCTCTATTCTTATTCTTTTTTTACTTAACCTCTATATATTAGTGATATTTAGTTTTTATTCATATGTGTTGTACAGAGTGAGCACAGTTCAAACCAAAGTCAAATTCCTTGTATTCTTTTGAAGATACTTGGCAAATAAAGGCTATTCTGATTCTGATTCTGATTCCAAAATATGTGTCACAGCTTAGACACAATGCAGACGTTAGAATCACACGGGAAATGCTGTCAGCCTCCAGGAAGCCTGTATTTAGTGCAAACAGAGGAGGACTGTCGTGACCACAGCTGCTTCTAGGTAAAATAACACAGCGTGTCCGTCTTTCACTTTCAGGCCAGCAGAGGGCACAACCCGTCTCTCTCAAAGCAATAGATCATTTCTGTGTTTCCCAAGGCAGAGTGAAGCCAGAGCTGTCCTGATAACGCTGATCTGGCTCCATCTCAAAGGAGACCAAGGTCATAGACAGATAAGCTGAATGTTACTCCAGAGTCTGAACCCGTACGGTTCTCATGTTCACATGTTCCTGGTTAACTTACAGCATGTGCTCATGGTGTCTTACTGTATAATTCAACAGAATCTTCATGTGTCTTCACTCAGCTTGTTAAAGAATAATCAAATATGGATGAGTGGATGTATTTTCATGCTTAATGCACCTCCTTAAACTGCATATTTTCACACACTTCTGTACGTTTCAGCATCAAGACGATGACCTTCTTTTTAAGCCGTGAGTCTATGGTTGAATTTCCTGTCACCAGTGTCTATTGTATGTGCTTTCAGTGCACTGTTTATCTATGCCGGATGTTTTAATTCCTGATCCCCACCTGCATTTTATGATGAGGGGAACATATGTCCTAACATCTGTTTGACTTCCTGATGAAGGCCTGATGTTGAAACACATAGAAGTCTGTTTTTAGGGTCAACATGACAACATTTGAGTTGACTCTGTCTGTGTTGTGATCAAGGGTCCTTAGCTAAGACTCTGCTTGCTATCCCATGAGTCAAAGGTGAGGACTAAAGGTGACAGGACCTTCTCTGTCAGAGACCTCCATTCTCTGGAACAGAAATCCTGAAGGAGATCAGATTAGTAAATCTTTCTGGAGCACATTTTATGGATGTGTTTTTACAGATGGTGTTGTCCAAGTTTGTTTTTATCCCCAAGATCAGATGGGATATTAAATCTTTTGATCATTTAAACCTTTAACCTTTTGATGCCTTTATTCTACTGACTTTAAAAACATCTTTTTATTTATTTATGATGAGTTTTGCATTTTTCAACTTGTGTTATTTCTTTAACGTTCATTCCTTTGTCCATTCGTCCATCTGTCTGTCTTCTACTGCGTATCCTGTTCAGGATACCACCACCGTGCAGCCCTTCTGCTGTTTTATTTAACTGTTTATTCTGTATGAAAATGTGTGATAGAAAGTTATTATTATTATTATTATTATTATTATTATTATTATTATTATTATTATTATTATTATTATACGTTATTATTATTATTATTATTATTATTATTATTATTATTATTATTATTATTATTATTATTATTATACGTTATTATTATTATTATTATTATTATTATTATTATTATTATTATTATTATACGTTATTGAATGTCTTTAGATTCCCTAGTTTAGCTGATCAGTGTTCCAAACACAGAGAGGTTCCACAGAGAGGCAGCAAATCCTTAAAACTGAGAAGCAGGGAGAGATAAACCTCCACCTCTCTTCTTGATGACTGACACAAACAGCAAGTCTATGACACCTTTCCACGTTTCATTTTATTTTTATTTTTATGTAACCTTTATTTAACCAGGTAAAAGCTTAATTAGATATAAAATGTCTTTTGCAAAAGTGACCTAGTCAAGAGGCAGCAGAATTTTACAATATACAACACCTCAAAACATTCATCAAATAAATAAAAATAAGGAATGAAGAACATCAACAAGATTAAAAAAAAAAAGTCGGCCATCTGATTTAAAAACCCAATACTTTCAAGTTCCTTGGCTCTAAGGATTTCAAATTTGTCCATCAAGTATTCAGCTTCCTCGGGTTTTTTATTGTTTGCTTTGAGAGTGTATAGATTGATAAGAGCATCCTGGACATGACTGATCCCTGTTGGCAGCAGCAGCTGGTGAAGCTGCCTTCAAACGGCACAGATGTTTGGAGAGCTCAGTGGCACAAAGTGAAAGAACACCTGGAAGTGGAGAGAAACAAGGAGCCATGACAGGCATTTTGAAACTGTCCACACACTGAAAATCACCAAAGCAGAAATAGATTTTCACTCAGTGAACCGCATCCAGCTATGCTGCAAACTCATGAAGACACTACATTATTGCCCTTATTTCTAAAAGGAAATAACAGATCATAAATCTCACCTGTGCATAGCCAAACCGAGCATTACACATCAAAACTCATTTAAAATGTCCTCATCCTCTGTGCAGTTTCTTCCCCACACCACCAGAGGGAGACACGCACCTTCCAATGTCTTGGACAACGCTGGCTGAACACACCTACACCAAGGTCTCAAAGAAATCCTCCTGCTTTAACACCTCTAATGGCATCCCTCTGAGGAAACAGGGCTCAATAATTCATCGTAAGCACTCATAAATTTCAATGAGTTTGTAATTAGGAGGAGCTCTGAGTAATTGTCGCTCAGGAGGAGGATCATGCTGACAGATTGATGGAGTCCATGTGGCAGATAGCTGCAAATCACCTAATTATACATGGAAATCAAACTTTGAGCTCTAAGTGATGAGTGCTTTTATGAGTGGCTTTATTGGGTGATTTAATAACTGACGGGGTCTGTAGGAGTTGAGAGTGAGAGAGGATTGGTGACAGTTGTCTGTGGCATGGCTCTGCCTGTCATTTAAACTCCCTCTAGAAAAGATCCCTCACATCTTTCACTTTCTTTACTACATGAGCGTCCATCATATATTCATCGGGATGCATCAGGTTTGTAAGCTTAAACTCAGTTAAATGTAGTGATGAATCACATGGAGGCAATGTTTCTGTTAAGATACACGTTTTGATACTTTTATGACTTGTTTTAGAGGAATTAGTTTAATCCATGTCTGAAACATGGATGTAAGGTAACAAAACTGGACGTTCACACCAAAAATGCACAGATTTCTAAATTGCTACATATTCAGAAATCCCTGAATCTGTCTGTAAACTGATCAAAACACTCCGCTCTAAAAAGTAGACAAGATTTTCACATCTGCTGAAATACCAACATCATTACATAAGGATCTCTTAGCTTCTTTATGACACATTGGATGGAGAGGCGGGCCTCAAACACCAAGGTTTGCTCATAGCTCTGCCCCCAAAAAGCCTCCAGAAGGCTGGCCAACCAGAGGGAAGTGGGTTTGTGGAGCTGAGAGCTTTAAAGGGACAGCAGCTAAAACAATGTGTCCCAGAAAGAGGCTTAAGTAAGAGTTTTCTAAAACACCAGGGAGAGAGCAATAGAGATATTTTTAAGATTTAAATGATGTAAAGCTATTACAGGTCCATTAGAGGGACAGAGGGAGGGATAATATCCCCTCCTTAAAGTTAAGATTGATTTATTGGGTAAAAATGAAATTAGCTTGGTTAATCACAAACAGGATATTCACACAGCTTGACTGGCTTTGTCAAAGCTGAGTATGTTGGCATGTTTTCACATGAACTAAGCTAAACGACGGATTTCAGCAACAACAAAAAAGACTTTTAAAAAATGGTTCAGTGCTTTTTAGAAAAACTGTAGGACTAGCTGCTCAAGTTGTTACACGAGCTTCCCATAGGGAAGTGAAACTGAGGCAAATTCAATCCTTTAATTTACAGGGTGAAAAATATGCTAAATCATTTATGAAGAAGACAACATTCAGTGAGGTAAAACACATTGTTTTCACATAGGCATACATACCTCCCAAAATGATATTAGCTTAAAAAGCAAATTAGTTTGACTGAATCAGTGCCTGAGCTAAAGGAAGATTAATCACATCTGAGTCCAGTGAAGCAGACAGCGCACAGCAGCATTCACTCGGTGGAGTTCATTTACAGCCATAAAACAAAGGTCACTGACACCCCTGGTCTGGGACACCTCATGGATATTAGGCACTATTTACTGATGGAGCATAATTTAGAGAGATAACCCTTAAGGACGCTGACGGTGGCTGTGGAGGGACATCCAGAGGTATTTTGTATGTGTGTGAGCTTCTGAGCTTTGACTTGGCAGGAGACACTGGACAGGTGGATGCTCAGCCAGCCAAAGTCCCATTACGTGCTCAGGGGGCAGCATGTGTGTGTTAGTGTGTGTGTGAGTGTGTGTGTGTGTTAGAGTTTGTGTGCATGTGGTAATTACTTTCTCTCTCTCTCTCTCTCTCTCTCTCTCTCTCTCTCTCTCTCTCTCTCTCTCTCTCTCTCTCTCTCTGTGTGTTAGAGTTTGTGTGCATGTGGTAATTACTTCTCTCTCTCTCTCTCTCTCTCTCTCTCTCTCTCTCTCTCTCTCTCTCTCTGTGTGTGTGTGTGTGTGTGTGTGTGTGTGTGTGTGTGTGTGTGCAATGCAGTGATTAGAGATGGGTGGTGGGTGGAGGGCTTGTCAGAAGTTATCTCCCCATCTCTTCTCATCATAGGCAGTCTGGCGGATTCCCTCGATGGCTCAACAGCCTAACGCTGCGCTGCTTGCTGTCAATCGGCCCGTCAACGCCTGCAGAAATCGATGCCAATCTCCCTCAGTTTCTATTTTTAACCACGGCTCAGCACCAGGCCTTTGATAAGGATGCTGCCTCCTTTTGGCTCTCCTCTTTGCCTCGGATGAGCAACCCCCCCTCCTCCCCCCACTGATGAGCGGTGATAACAGACAGACAAGATGGAGCTAAAAGCACAGACCTGCCTGACACTCTGAAAGAGGCTTTCATGGTGGAGACGATGATGATTGTTAGCACTATTAGAAGCAGTAAGAGCTGTGAGGGTTGTAAAATTATTAGCCAGAGACATGATTGCATTTAAATTGTCACTTTTATCAGCTTCAGCTCTCCTACTGGTGGCACTTACCAATAATGTGCTACTGCAACCTTTGCTTAAGCCTTGCATTGAAATATGTTGGGACTTACACAGTCTATAATGTGCTTATGTGACAGCTCTGAGGATTCAATATTCAGAGTGCATTCTTACAATAACTTATCTCCAAACCCTGTGAAGACTCAACCATACTAGGGAAAGCTCCAGAACATGCTTTTATACAACCTCAAATCCACTGAAGTTTGGACGTTGTGTATAATGTAAATACAAACAGAATACAATGATTTATAAACCCTGTTTAACCTATATTCAACTGAATACACTACAAAGACAAGATATTTATTGTTCAAACTCTATTGTTTTGTTCCAAATATTCTCTCATTTTGAATTTGATGGCTACAACATGTTCCTAAAAAGCAGGGACAGGCTCATGTTTCCACTGTGTTCCATCACCTTTCCTTTGAACAACACTCAATAAGTGTTTGTGAACTGAGGAAACTAATTGTTGAAGCTTTGGAGGTGGAATTCTTTACCATTCTTGATTGATGAACAACTTCAGTTGATCAACAGTCCGGGGTTAAAAGCGTTAACAGGTCTGTAAATGATAATAAATTTTATTAACAGAGACCCAACATCAAGACAAGAAGTCTGATCTCATCTTTACCCACCATGAGTACAGACCTTTACAGTATTCAGCAAGTTACAATGGAGAGGAAAAACTTCCCTTTAACGGGCAGAAACTTTGACCTGATAACAATCTGGATTGTTCTTTTTCCTCTTTGGCCTGGAGGACACCACGTCCATGATTTCCAAAAACAATTTGAAATGTGGACTCGTCAGACCACAGCAGACTTTTCCACTTTGTGTCAGTCCATCTCAGATGAGCTCGGGTCCAGAGAAGCCGGCGGTGTTTCTGGGTGTTGTTGATATATGTCTTTGTCTTTGCATGGTAGAGTTTGAACTTGACCTTGTAGATGTAGTGATGAACTGTGTTAACTGACAATGGTTTTCTGAAGTCTTCCTGAGCCCACGTGGTAATATCCTTTACACAATGATGTTGGTTTTTAATGCAGTACTGCCTGAGGGGTCAAAGGTCACGGTCATTCAATGTTTGTTTTCAGCCTTGCTGCTTACGTGCAGAGATTTCTCTAGATTCTCTGAATCTTTTGATGATATTATGGACTGTAGATGATCAAATCCATCAGTTCTTTGCATTTGTATGTTGAGAAACATTGTTCATAAACTGTTGGACTATTTGCTCACACAGTTGTTCACAAAGTGGTGAACCTTGCCCCATCCTTGCTTGTGAATGACTGAGCCTTTCAGGGATGCTCCTTATCTCCTCTTCGTAGTGTATACAGTTGAATATAGGTTAAACAAGATTTGCAAATCATTGTATTCTGTTTTTTATTTGCGTTTTACACAATGTCCCAACTTCATTGGAATTGGGGGTTGTATTTCTGGTGGATTTAGTAACTGTTGGACAGTAGCCATTGTTAGCATTCAAAAGCTTCAGAGTTGTTAAATGTCGACATTCACGTTATATTTTTTCTTTATTATGAGACTGTCTAAGTCATTTTCCCTGACATCAAAGGAAGATCTTCTAAATACACTAGCAGGGAATCACTAACACAAACTTTAACATAGCATGTTTGTGTGATGAGATAAAGTGGTGTGAACAAATGATGGAGTTACAAACCCAAGAAACAACCTCCATGTTCAGTGCTGTGACTTGTTTTAAGACCATCTCAGGTCCACTCCTGAGGCCAGTACTACTTTGCTGCAGCATCACTTCAGATAAGTTAGAGTTACTTTGCTCAAGGGCACAGTGCCAAACTACACGGCTGCTGATGAACACTGGGTGTTGACCTTTGACCTCTTTGTTACATAATGCTCTGTCTAACCAGCAGGCTACTTTGCCTCCTCACTGCTGAACTCTGAATCAAAGTCAGACACAGAGAAGCTGCAAAGACTTAACATTAATTAAATGCACATTATATTTCTGATCCAAGTGTGATCAGAGAAAAACATACATGAAAATATAATAATTGTCTGGAGTTTGAAGTATTAGCTGTATCAGTTTGGATTAATATGGAACATGTATACAGTACAGCACAACATCACTTTTATCAGCAAGTGATTTCTGTTTATGCAGTCCCCTCAGGACCTGAGTGACTCATTTGCAACATCTGAAGTCAGGCTCTCAAGGGGGAAATTCATTTTCCAGGAGTCCCTCTTCAAAAACATTGTGTTGTCAAAGTAGTGTTGAGAATAAATCCTGTTTCTGACAGAAAAAAATACACACAGGGCACTTAATCAACAAGGGATGAAGCAGCAGAGTTGTGTTGAGCACATTTTATTTTCCACTTAAGCTCTGAGTTCGTCACTCTGTTGGATTTTTAACAGCAGTGAACATTCTTCGTTTCTAAATGTTCACTTCATGTGACTGTACAGCTGCTTTGCTTTGACTCAGATGAAAAACTACTTACTTACTACAACTACCAATACAACACAACACATCCTATAACTTTTCTGAACAAAATACTCCATGTTGACGACAGCTTTTTCCACTTCATTACATGGTAAATGGTCAATGGACCAGTACTTTACAGCGCTTTTCTAGTCTTACTGCCCACTCAAAGTGCCAGCCTCATTCACCCAATTCACCCAATCACACTGATGGCAGGCTAATACTAAGGCAGGAGCCATCAGCTGTATCTAATACATTCATACAACACTGAACAACAGTGGGAGCAACTGAGCTGGAATCTAACCCACAACCTTCTGAATGTGGGGCGACAACTCTACCACTGCTCCACAGCCACCCATAATCATTTTGGATAATAAACACTAATAAACACTAATAAAACTAGCACATCCTTTCCCTGAGTCTCTCCTTTAAGCAGATTAAAACCTCTTGTCCGTGTAAAATCAGAGCATCATGTACAAAAAGAAAAGAGTTAATCATTTAATTTTGGACATTTTGAAACAGCGGTTTATTTTTTCTCATTTTAGCTGAACATGTAAATATCATATATTATGAATATAATATGAGCAGCAGTTCTAAATAAAAGGAATTTTTATTTGTCTTCATTTTAAAACAGATAAAAGCTCCATGAGCCTCAGCCATTGTCTCCATTTGCTCCGATTTGTGGAAAATAAAATGTGGCATCTCTTTTATTGAAGGTATTTTGCTCTTAAGTTGTTGGCGGAACTTGGTTCAAACATTTTCCCTCTAATTGGGTGTTTTTGTGGATGCTGGATTAATCAGCCACGGGGTATTTAATGTTGTTTGGGCAGCTGAGAGGTAATACAGCCAAGCCATTAACATATCATTAAAGAGTCCTAAGCACTGTAATTGCAGCCAGAACGCTGATGCTACACTCTCATTAAGTGGACTCTGAGAGGAGAGATGTCTTATTGTGATGGTTTTTAGTGAGACTTTGAGGGGAAAACTGTGCAAGTCAGCACAACATGAGAACAGTGGGACATCTATGGGTCACAACGTGTGGAGAGATTGTTTTCAAATTGCCATGTCGGCTTCTGTTGAGGCATCTTAATTTGCTAAAACAGGGAATCAAGGTTGTTAAAGGAGCACATTTGTTTTTTGTTTTTTTTCACCATAGCAGCAGCACAGCTCTGTGGACGGCCTCGTAGGAGGTCTGATCCAGTTATTTTAGATTAAATTTTAATCTTTTGACAAAAATACCTGTAAATTCCAGTCATTTTTAGTGTCTTTTATAGCTTTATAGTTGTAGTCCAGTTCAAATTGATGAACAACTCTAAACATCTTAGTCTAGTTTAAGTCACCATTTTACCTTTACTTTGGGTGAAGGGGCGATTCAAGGGTCTGTTGGGGTCCTCGGCAAAAAATTCACAGGAGGCCCCTCCAATCAGCGTATTTCATTGTCCTTTTATAAATAATTAGACTTTAAAAAAATAAAAAATATAAAAATAAATGAATATGTCCCCACCATTACCTAAGGCTGGGCTAACAAGCATTCATTCATTTATTATTTATTTTTTTATCAATATCTGCTCCACTTACTGATGTCTTTCTTTCTTTTTTCCTCTTCATCTTTTTTCTTTGTTCGTTTCTCGCTCACATTTTCTCTTCATCTCTCTTTGTTACTTACATTTAAAACTTGTTTTCCCAAGAAAAAAGTGCGTTCAGTGAGTAGCAGCAGCCAGCATACTGTGTGAATTCAGGGACACTGGGCCCCATTAGGGGGACTGAGTGTGTCTACTGTCATTGCATTATGTTGTGGGTCGCTGCTAGAGGGTGTCAGCCCTGAGGGGCCCCTTTCGTTTATGGGGCCCCAAGCAGTTGCCTGCCTTGCCTGCCTTGCCTGCTGGTAAATGGCGGCTCTTTTTGGGTGAAAACATTTTCTCTTTCAAATTATTCATGTAGTAATTGAGAGACTTGTTTTAAGGTTGTACCAAGTATTCAAATCTTAAACGTTTCTCTCTCTGAAGACGTCTGCATGTATAATCTCTTATTTGAATAATCTATCCCAGACTGCCCTCCCAGTGTGAAGCTGCTGTGCTGTCCCTGCTCATCTGTAAAGTAGAGAAAGGTCATCACACAAAAATAAAAGTGGAGTTATAGAGGAATGATCTTTACTCCAAACCAAGTACAAAGATGGAGGACTGGTTCTGTTCTTAAGATCCAGACAGACTGTGTCCAACAGATATCCAGACGCCTGTTACAGGGATGCTTATATTTTGATGGAGCAGACACACAACGCTTGTTGACAAAAACAAATCACACATTTGTCAGAGTTTTTATCATCATTTAATTAATTTAGCTCGTCATCGTTATGGAAAAATTGGTCATTGATGAACATCTATCGTCATAATTTTGGTACACAAAATGAACACTGGTCCAATCGATTCCTGATTGGAGCGTCACTCAAGAGGATGAAACGTTGTAAACTGACTTTGGTCGTGACTTAACTATGATATCATTTTCTAAACTCAAACTTACTTTGTGTTTCGAGCTTTTTAACCAACAGATAATTATTTCTTACACTGTTTGCATGCTAGGGTTAGCATTTAGCATTTAGTACCAGTGTGCATAAGTGCAGCCTGATAGAGCAGCGAACTCAGCTGTAAACCTGAACAGTTTGACTCAATTCAGTATTTTTTTTTTCTGTGAGGAGTTCAAGAGAAACTTGTGTCATTTTTTTTTTTACCTTTCAGAAGTGAATTAAAAGCAGGCAGAGCATCATTATCAAACTTTGCTGCTGATCTCTACTCACTTTGATGATTAAGATTAACAGACGGGAGCTTCTGTCTGCTCTCCTGCGTCCTGTTTAATGCCTGAAGGAAATTAAGTCAATGACGATGCTGATGAAAAGTCCTCAGTTTTGGCTGTGCAGCTCAAACTCAGGGTATGAAGGGTCTGGCATTTTGTACTTAGTTTTATGAGCACACCATCTGGGCACTCAGTGTGCTCTGCATTTTGCAGTTATTGTCATAGGAAATGTAGCTCAAAACAAGACAGAGCCACAGAGTTGTTTGATTAGATTTAATGGGGTTAATGTTTTTTTTTTTTTCCTAGGACCAGCTGTTGCTTTTGTCTACATCCTTTCAGAGCACAGCTCTTCATGTGCACTTCTGGCAGACAGTGATGTTGGCTTAAAAAGTTTTTCATGATGAATCTTTATAAAATAAAACTTCTCTCAATAAGTTCACTGGCTTAATCCACCAAGTTATGAAGCAAGATGTGAATGAACATGAGAAGGCAAGTTAAAGGTGGATTTTAAACTAATGAGGCAGAGGGATTATGCAAAAATAACCAGATTAACATTATACTGGAGACGATAAACTTCAAGACCCAAACACTGCATTTTGCCCTTGTGTATAAAACTTGTAGCACCTTGTTTTGTTGACTCATCCTCTGTATCTATACTTTGCAGGACTCGTCTGTGTCAATATTTGACAGACTTTCTGGTTTAATTACAGATTCCCTTTTGTGCACTCGTCCAAATTTCGGGGATTATCCAATTACTGCCTGCGTGCCGACAAACAAGAGGGCCTCTTTGCCTTCCACTAATTGGAATGAGGAGTGGTGCCAGTGCTCAAAGGGGAGGCCCATCACTGAGAATTATTGAATAGAGTAGGAGTGCAGGAGGGAAAAAAATGAGATGTGGTCTGCCGACGGCTGCTGGTGGATTTCCTCTGATTTCATCAGAAAAAAGATGGCTGAGGCGATTTCCCCAGACAACAGCCAGCTGGTGTGTGTAGGCGAGCGAGCGAGCGGGCACTGCTGCCCAAAATCTTAGAGAAAAAGAAAGTAAAAGAGTCACACTGTGCCTCTGCATTTCATCGTCTGCATCAGAGCTACCCCTAAACTGGTTGACAAATCTTGTGGAGCATGAAGTGTATTCTTTCATTATCAGTGTGCAGTTATGCTGTTTGGTTCGGCTATCTCAGAGTTTATCATAGTTAGCAATCATGCAAGTGATAGTTTTACCTCCTGTTATCTTACTGCTTCTTTTTTTGGGATCACACCATGCACAGAGATATTTGACTCTCTTCATTTCACTCAGTTTCAACCAAACCTGGAGAGATTCTGCACAATTTACAAGATCTCTTGAAACCTGTGACTTTGTGTTTGTGTCGCTTCGTGTGTGTGGCATTCAAAGCACAAACAAACAAAAAACAAGTCTTTGGCAGCCAAATGAAATGAGAGATCTGCAGCAGGTTTGATTCATAATTTATTGAGCAGCACAGACGTTACAACAGGGGAACAAATGAAGCAGAGCACACAAAGGGCATTATTCATGGTGGGTGGGGGCGGGGGGGGTGATACTGTAACTCAACATTCATACATTAGACCTACTGTACACAAACACACCACATAACTGCAGCAGTCAGATGGAAATCCCATTACTCTGCTTCTGATGATTTCTAACTGAAACTTGAGAGGTTTGTGACCTTGTCGAGCTCGATGAAGTTTCATAACCCGAGGATACGTAAAAGAAATGCATGGCTTAAATAAAAAAACAAAACATGACTGTCAGAAAGGAAATGAGGTTGTGCTGACTTTTTTCCTCTATCTTCCTTTTTGACACTTTGGAAATGTGAGGTTTACAACACAGCCGGATCATAATCGAAGAAGGCAGGAAAAAAAAAGGAGCACACACCCAGGCGGATCAGAGGGATAGCAGCCATCTATTCAAACACAACTTTCTCTTCATGTGCCAGTGCTGTCTTCAATTATTCAAACCTCTTGTTAGTCAGTTTATTCCCCACCTTTAGATTCCCATGGACCCCCGCTGGCCCACGATCGAATCCTTTCTCAGCCATCTCTAAATTGTCTCTGCTGTTCTGCTATTCTCTCAGACCTCCTTGAGTCTCTGCAAAGAAAAAGAAGTGACGCTACGTAGGAGTGGGAACCTGAAAAATAAATTAAACTGATAATGCAAACTGAAGAAAGCTCCCATCCCGCCCACTGAATATTAGATCACAACAACTTACAGCCTTGAATTAATCATTAAACCTCAGCAGACCGAATCTACTGCAATCTCATCTTGAATAATTATCCACCTCTTATTGGTGCAGGAGTAATTCACACAATTGCAAGCATGTGTCAAATTCTTGTAATATCCAGGGATTAATAATTCAGTTTTTGCTTCCCGACAACAGCACATTTAGGCTTTATTAAGACTCTGCTCTGGAGGACAGAGCCAGCAGCTTCCTTTTACAGCAAACACAAACACACAGTTGACATTTAAACCAAAACCCCCGAGCGCCCAAGTGGACCCAACAGGAGCAGGATAATTTGAATGTCCTGCTTAATTGGTTGACACTGAGTTCACTTCAGGCAGAAAGTTACCATTATTAAGCACTTTGAGGCGGCCAAAATGTCCCGGACCTAATTTGTGAGTGAACAGAAATTTATGAGGCTTGCAGCGAGCCAAGTTATAGTTTTGAGGCTGGGTGCTGGGGGCTTTAAAGGGACAGTTTCTGTCTCCCTGGCACACACAGAGAGCTAATCTGGAAAGAAAGCCAACGGTGAATACCAAAAAGAGTCCACATCATGTGTAGCCTTCAGTTAACAAGAAACAAAATGTTACATGAACATGGAGGGAGCTGTTCTTCACCCTGAACCAACAATCATCATCATCATCTGCCTCCACTTCTACTGTGTTAGCCTCTTTCAGCTCATTGTTTTGTTATTACTCTTATTATTTTTGTTGAACTTAAGATTCCATTAACATCCAAAAATTTCTATAGAAATGACATCCAACAAAAACCATAAAAGACGAACATGTGATACAGAGACAGCTTGATTCTTTCTCGGGAGCTGGTGGAGACCAAAGTTGGGCTAAAAACTGAGCACATTTTAGACTTTGGACTTTTTGATATGAGCATTCAAGTAGTGTTTAAACAAAGTCATCATTTTAATCTGAGGCTAAACTAAGAGAGTTAACGTATGATGGGAAAGGACTCCATGAGCTTTGAAATATCTTAGCAGTTTTTTAAGTTTTAGATAATACTGGATCAAACAGGATCAACCGTCTGGCCAACAAGGATGTAAAGGTGACAGCACGTTTCATTGCGACAGAGAGGGTGGTATCAGGGATTATGCTGAAAATGGCTGATAGTGGATTAGAAAGATAGTCTGGTCATCTTTACTGTGTCAAAAATGCTCTCCCAAAAAGACGACAGTTTAGAACAAGACCAAAACACATGAATATGACCGGCAGGAGACTGTTCATATCTGTTACATGTATCACTAACAGTCGAGTGGATTCTGGTTAACTTTGCATTAGTGGGATGAACTTTGTGGAGGACTTTAGATTAGATAAGGCTGTGACGGGCACATGTCGAGGAGGAATGAACCAGATTTAAAGCAGAGTCCCATTGTTGATCTGTTATGTTCCTCTCACGAGGCTATGGAAAAAAGTTCAGCAAAGGATGAGAAGATCCTGTCTTTGTAAAGGTCTTTGACAGCAGTGATACCATGACCGTGCAAAGTTTTTAATGTAGGGTTTGTGCTCGAAGGTGTGAATATGTGGTCTATAAGAAATGGGATCAACTTTCACTTCTGTTTCCGATTTAACTCTATTATAAAGTAAAATCCCTTTAATCCCTCGAGTGTATACACCAAGGAGTGAGTCATATCATCTTTATTTGGGTTACAGTGTTGTAACTTTATTTTACTGTTAACCAAAAAGAGAGAAAAATATCTGTTATTGCAAATGGAGGTAAACTGTATAAGAGCTGAAATGGGATTATTTTGGGGGATGTCATGAAAAACAGGATGTTTAAAACATTTTAATTGAAACTGAAATTATGATTTTTTTATGTACATTTTTGAAACATTTCTTATAAAAATGTGGAAATTTCACTCAATACAGCTGCACAAAATTTGCAAACTTGTCATCATTGCTGAATAAGCATTTACACCAAACATACAGCAAAAATCTTAATTATCTTGAAATGACGTAACGTCTTCAATCCATTCTTTAATATTTTACTGTTGAGCAATGTGACTTGCTAATGTATGTTAGGACAAGATCAGCAGCGTGCTTGTAGAGGGCTGAACCACATCTGTTGGAAAAAAGAGATTAGTTTTGTTTTGTTGAAGAAAAACCTCTTAACAAATGATAAAAGAGACACGTGTCCATCTTATACTGTATACATGCAATAAGAATGATCAGGAGGGCCAGTTTCATCCTGGACTGCTCCTTAGACTCCCTGGAGGAGGTGGGTGAGAGGAGGATGCTGGCAAAGCTTGCATCCATCATGGACAATCCCTCTGACCCACTGCATGAGACTGTGGAGGCCTCAACTAGCTCCTTCAGCAGCAGACTGAGACTACCACCCTGCAAGACTGAGCGCTACCACAGGTCATTCCTCCTAACTGCAATAATACTTTACAACATACCATAACAAACCTGGACTCACACATTTATGCCTCCAGTATTCAAAATCACAGCCTTTCCACTCAGCATTCACTGTTCATTGCATTTTTTTGTATTTATTTTGTTCTTGTGTAAATAGAGACAGCTTTCCATTCTTTTTTTTTTTTCATTTTTAGTTCTTATCTTAAATTTCTGTTACTATTTTATCTTTATTACTGCATTTTTGCACTTTGTATTGATTGTTGTTACTGTGTTGTTTGCTGCTCTGACAACAAAATTTCCCCCCATGGGGAATCAGTAAAACATATTCTGTTCTATTCTAAAAATAATCCCTCACCACCTTTAAATGCTGTAGTTTTTCTGTTGTTTTGTATCACGACAAAAGAAGACAAGGAGGAAGCAGATCTTCCTCAGTATCGTTCAGCCCTGCTCGTAATGTGTCTCAATGCAGCAGCTGTTTGGCTCTCACCCTTTCCTTTGCAGTATTTTGAACAGAATCAACTAGTTTTTCAGCACCATTGATAACCTACTACTGCAAGTTATCTCATTTCCTCCTGATCTCTATTTTAAGAACTTTCCATCTCCAGTTTTGCTTCACGACCCCGGGGCAAAGAAGTGCAGGAGAGAGGAGGAGGAAATTCAGTGCAGCCGGCATGCAAGTGGGAAATCTTTGTGGAAAAAATTGGGTCTGTTAACAAGTTTGAATTCGCCAGCCCCAAAAATGATGTCCATTCTGCTCTATTGTCCAAAAACCAATGGCTCAGTTAAGTACAATAAGCATTTAATTAAGTCATTGAAAGACATTTTTAAATGTGAAATCTGGGCTAAAAAGAAACAGCAGCCAACCCTGCGCTGATTACCCCTGTGCTGATTCTATTGTGGGCTCATTCCTGATAATGGGCAGGACACTGATGTGAACATGGCAGCTGTCATATCCACAGGAAGCTGGCCAGCGCGTTGAGCACTCGCCGCGTGTTTAGTGGCTTCTACTCCTACATGAACCCATCTACCAATCACGTAGGAATAAAAAGCCATAAGACACAACAGCAATCTCACAGGAGGGAGGAAGAGAAGAAGAAAGGAGGGAGGGATATTAAGAGAGGAGTCCGTGCTGCATGGAAATAAAGGAGGGGTTGTGCTCTCCGCGGGAAGGGGAGAAGTGCTGGAAGTGATCTCTGAAAGGGTAAAGAAGCTGGGGAGAAAAGAGGATTTGAAGGAGGGAAGCAGAAGGAAAAGGAGCTGATTTCACAGTCATTCAAAAAGCAGAGGTAGCCCACAGGTGATCCAAGTATTTATAAGACCACGCTCTGTTTGTCTTCCCCTCTGTTTGATTATGTGCTGCTGTGTGCAGCAGATGAATATGTATTGCAGGCATTGGCAGACTCTGAAATTCCTCTGTGTGCAGAATATATTTGATATGCTGGAAGCAAACTGCTCTGATGAACCTAACCAAACTCCATCTGCTCCGTCTCCAAACACACACACACATACTTTAGTCTTACAGGCAGCCGCACATGTTTTCAATGTGTAGTTTAAGGCAAATACAAGCTGCTCTTCTTCAGATGCTACCTAAATTTAATATCTGCCCTTTAAAACCAGATTAATTTTTGGTAAAGTCATGTCTCTGCTAACAGAAAGGCAGTCAGGCCCGTGTGTAGAGGCGTTACAGTACCAGTGTATGCACGCAGAAGCCATGCAGATAAATATGTATGACTCTGCTGCGGTAGGTTTCCTGCTTTGTATGCTAATGACCTTATGCAAGTTTAATAATGCAACTGTGGTGCACTGAGGGTGGGGAGGTGGAGGAGGAAGGTTGATGGGATGACACAGACCTGCAGATCCGCACAAATCCTCCGTCAGGCCTCATGAGAGGAGGCGGGAGCAGTGAGGTAACACATTACACTTAATCTTATATTAATTAGACTGAAAAAGGTTTGATTTCCACGCTCGGTTTCTGAAGTGTAAAGGTCGCAGTTGCTCTGGATAATATATGGGACTTTTTTTCTTATGTTTTATGCTAATATCTGCTTTGGAAGCTGAATCTGCACGGCTATTTTAGGGCTGTTTAGCATTCAAAGCTGGGACAGGATTTATAGTTTTGTATGCGATGCAAGATTTTAGAATAAGAAAATAAAGCACAATTATCACCAGGAACAGATTCTGATGACAACAGGGTGAAAATCTGCATCAGATCAAGATTTTGCATCAGCTTATCCAACATGCTGCTGCAATACTTAATACTTTACGAAGCGGTTACTCGGTCAGAGGTGCTCATGGCACCCAGAGGCTCTCTTCACTCTCAGATTGTGCATTAAGCAGAGAAGAGCACTCGCCTGTGTCTGTACTTTGCCAGAAAGTTGCTGAAGATGAACTTCAGTGACCAGTCGGCCCCCTAAGAGAGGAGCTCACAGGTCAGACATGACACTCCAGCTGACAGGCTGTCTCAGGATGCTGGGCTGAGAGATGATGGAGGTCATTATCCCCCATGTGTGCAGACTTAATGACATTCGATTTTAGATTTAAAATTTAGGGACATCAGAAGTTTTCAGCTTGGATATTTCGACCTTCTCTTGTGCATGTGATGGACTTCTTGTATGCTTGTATCTCTAGTGCAAATAAACAATGTTAGAAGTTGGAGTTATTTTTACTTCAGACGCTTCTACACAACCCACGAAAGCAAACATGCCATTATACAACCATGCATCTGCACCTCTCTGTCCACAGGGGGCGCCAAAGCCAACATCTTACAACATCTTAAAGTTGTCAGTCTCAAAGTTAATCAGAAGCATTAGTGAAGATACTCCTGTTCAGCTCGTTCACGCTGTCTTTAAAGGAAGTGCTCATTTTAATGAGAAAACAACAATAACATAAGTTTTTTTTTAGATTTTTTTAACCTGACCATGAATTGAAATGCTAAATGTAATGTGTATTTATCCTGAAAGAAGCAGAAACAGGGAATTTTTGTCACTGAGCTTGTATATTAAAATTGTTTTCAAATGGATTCAAACAGATGAAAATCATCACTTTGTGTTGACTTGTTCATGTCTTTGGTTGGTAACTGGAAAAGAGGAAAGGACCCTCCTCTTTGTAGCAGAGTCCTGCTCACCCTGTCTGGATTCCTCCCGCTCACCATACGTCAAACCGCACTTAAACAACAGTTGAGTTTAATATATATAAAGTTAATCTCCAGCTCATGAAACTACATTAATGCTGTAAGTATTGAATGATGACATTTTTCCACATCCGATGCTTCTCTTCTTCTCCCTGAACCTTGGAATTTTGGTTGTTTTGCTTCTTTTTCTTCAGCTCCTGATCTTAAAACTTCTTCAACCACTTAATTGTTTCACACACACACACACACACACACACACACACACACACACACACACACACACACACACACACACACACACACACACACACACACACACCACTAACGTATTTGGTTATCTGCAAACGTCTGGACTTAGCAGCTCATTTTCTTTGGTCCGTGTTGTGATTCAGACTAAGCACTAAATAAGCTCATCAAGGAGAAACTGAATGGAGGATTTCTTTCAGGGGGAAGTATGATGAGCAAGCACTCACGCAAGTGTGTGTGTGTGTGCGTGTGTGTGTGTGTGTGTGTGTGTGTGTGTGTGTGTGTGTGTGTGTGGGATCAAATGCAATTCCCTGACTCCTCTGTCTGCACTTTGAAACACACTTCTGTGTCAGCCGAGGTAGCATCCCAACTCCTGGTGCTGCAGATCTGTGCATCAAGGAACCTGTAGCAGAGAGAGAGAGAGAGAGAGAGAGAGAGAGAGAGAGAGAGAGAGAGAGAGAGAGAGAGAGAGAGAGAGAGGAAAAAGAGGAAAAAGAGGAGATGTGAGGCTATCTCAGAGACAGAACAAGAATTCAGAGAAGGCTGTGGATGTTTGGTTATTTCATGTGGTAATCTTATGGTTTCATATTGGATTAAGGATGTTTGTCTGTTGTTTGCTGGCTGATAGAAACTTTGCCTGTCAATCTTTTACAGATGTCAGTCTGAAGAGCTCACACTGCAATTTCACACACACAATGTAAATTAGCCATTAACCTCACACCAATTACGTCCCATGTTGAGCAGCGAACGCTTGTGATGACTGGTGCGGTTTACTTTGCCTAATGAAAAGCTAATAGTGAACAAACTCCTGCACCTGCTAATATCTCTGCTGAGGTGAAAATTGTTGACAGTAGGTGGAAAACCTAAATGAAGCATATGGCTGCCGGCATGTGTACACATTTTCCATCCAACAATCTTCAGGGAAAAAAAAAAGTTCAGCTTTTAATTTGTCATCTGAAAGAGTTTGGGATAACTGCACACAATGAGCTGTGACATCTTCATTGAAAAGTGATTGATGGGGCTGCTGGGGAGAGAGGCAGTTTGAGAGACAGATCGCTCAAACAGTCAAGCTGTTAAAAGCTCAATAATATGATGAATGGTCTATTTACCCAACACATGAGAAGAGACTTGCATAAGGATAAAACGTGTGGGTACTTCTGGACGGGTCCTGGTCATGGAATAGATTGGATATTTGAATAATACGTCTGAGTGTCACTGTCAGGCAGCAAGTTGGAAACGAGATTAGGCTGTGAGGGGATTTTAGGTGCTGATGCTCGTTTATCACGTTGGATTGTCTTGGGAAAAAATTGGTTTATCGATTATGAGCATTGGCACCTGCATGGATTTCCACCTGCAAAATCCCACAATGACAATAAAAAGTCTGCAGAGTAATTTGCTCTACTTCACTGAAACTAAGTTAAAGCATCATCATCACTGCAAGACAAGAAGTGATGTGTTATTCTTCTTCCTTTTCCAACACTCATTGATCATAGATGCACCATTTAACAGGTGGAAAGTGCACAAACTGTATCCAAACTAAAGACACTAATCACTTTATCAAACTGTGTCCCAGAGGATCCACAGCTGTGGATATAGTCACCCGATTTTTTACACCAAGCATCTTTAATTGATGAACAATAGATTGGGCAGCCTCAGATCCAATAAAAGCATGGTGTAAGGGATCTCCAGATAGACTAATGTGGGGTGTGTGTGTGTGTGTGGGGAGTGGGGGGACAGATGTAGCCGCATGCATCAGAGAGGGATGGGGTTGCCTGTGATCGTTTCCACCCCGTGGCGAACAAAATAGCCCTCATATATCCCTGTAATCTGCATTAGCGCCGGAGCACGAGCCAGGAGACAGCACAGAGGGGGATGAGTAATGGGACTACCGCTGATTTGGCAGGCCCATATTACACCTCAAATCTGAGCCCATGCCCAACTGGTGAGAATATGAAATGAGGATGTCACAAATGAGCATCATCTCCCTGGAACGCAGTATTTATCACGCCACATTACCAGCATAAAAAGATGCTTTTAAGGTAGATATGAGCCATTATTCCTTTTTTTAAAGCATCCTTCAGCTTGCTTTAAAAACATGATGTATCATGCATCAATGTTTGTACAACAACAAACTTTAAATTTTAAGTCTGTTTGCTTTATTCCTACGTTTGTGCAGACACTTTGGCATAAAATCACCTTTGAATGAGTCAAAGCCTTCTTCTTTGGCAGGAAACACACAAAAACAAGTCGCAAACACTCAAAGGAGGTTTAAAACAATTATGGTATTTTTATGGAGTTCATAATGTTTTATCAACAGATCCAGATCAAACTAAAGGCTGATTCCAGCACCTCTCTTCAGGTTTGCATTTTGAATCACATAGAAACCAAGTTTACAGCTGATCATCTTAAGAACATTTAATACTTTTCAATAATGTGTTCTTTAATAATAAAATCTCCATTATTCTTATTCATTTTTGATACTTTTAAAGATTATTTTGTGGCTTTGTGCCTTAATTTGAGGAGAGGATAGGAACATGGATAGAACTGAATATGAAAGGAGAAGTTGGACCTCATTGATGACTACATTAATGCCTCTGTACATGGGATCAGATTTAACAACAAAAGCAGACTGGCAACCTACAGTCTCTGCTTACTTTACATTAGATGGTATCAGAAGTAGGAGAAGCTTACAAAGAAATAAAAAGGTCTGTAGTCATATTTTCAACTCAAAGCTACAGAAAGAATAAAGTTAAACCACAGAGATCACATTAAGAGAGCGAGCACTGCTAATGAAAACGAAGCAGTGACACGTTTTATCTTCAGTTTGGAAGAATCAGGAAACAGAACTCTGTGGATCATAAATGTGCTAATGATAGTAGGAGTCTGACGGCAGTGGACTGTAGTCGGTTAAGTTCTCAACACGTTCCATTAGTCTGGACTGGAGTAATGGGACTCTTGACTTCTGCTTCAGCCTCAGCTGTTCTGCTCTTGCAAAGGTCTTGTACCTTTAAAATGAACTGAATGAACTGAAACTGATGTTGATTAAACAGACCGACATGTTTCAGCTTCTGTTTGTTGAAGGTTGGCAGAAACAAGCTCCTTGTGTATTAATGAAACATCTGATTCAGTTGACTCTACATGTCCAAGTTAAAAATTTGATTTCAGCGAAACAATCTGAACTCTTCTTTCACCCTCGGCGTGTCTTGTCTGGCACATTTCATCCAGCTTTCTAACTCTGCCCAGCTCTCAGTATGCAGTGGGATGAGTAATGACCTCGCATCGGTTTGGCACCTCCTGTCTGTGTTACAACCACAAAACTCAGATCCACGAGCAACACTTTGACTGGTGTGAGAATCAGCCCAGAGCCACGCGGGGCGGGAAATGAATGCTTCTGTCCAGCAGCCTCAGTGCTGCCAAAAAACACCCAAATATAGATTACTGCACTCCAAGCAGTTAGATACATCCACTTCATATCTCTGGAACTTTCTTTTTCCCACTCCTGAGTTATTTTTAACTGATTATTTTTAATTATACGAGCACATTTTGCAAGACAAGAAACTCTCGCTGAACCCCGAACACCAGAAATCTTTTCATCTCTTCTCATACAGAGCCAAATCCTATGAAGCGAGGATTTAAAACGGGAGCAGAACAAACACAGCGCCTGGCATTAGACTCTTGTAATGGCTTGTAACAGGATATGCTAACTCGCTATGTGAAATTAAAGCATAGATATTACATCCCTGGGGACCAATCAAGTAGTTATGTGTATATTCTGCTGGGACGTGAACACTCTCATAGGAGCGCTACGTTTGTGTGCTCAGTCTGTTCATGTGTGTTTTAATTTCCCCTCTTAATTCACATTTCCCTGCATTAATAGATTGAGTTTCTATTTACAATTAAAATATCTAATAAGGAAAACACACAGCTCAGGGAAAAAACAAATCTACACTGCGCTAATGTTTTCTCACTCCCTTTTGAATAGAGACTCCATTATCAGGGCACAGAGAGAGAAAGATAGCGTGCCGTGAGATAACAAATGGTGAAAAACTTTAACTTCTTCATCAGACACAACAGAGTCACTTTATCAGCGCTGCTGCCTGAAAACATCAGCATATGGTGGCATTAAATTTACATCCCGGATGGATGTGCAGCAGGAGCTGGTGCACTTCAGATCATCACTTCTCTCCTCAGCTTTTATAGCAAATATTACATATGCATGCTGTTGTACTGCTTTTCATTATCTGATGACAAATCAACAACATGTCAGTGTGTGTGTGTGTGTGTGAGAGAGAGAGAGAGAGAGAGAGAGAGACCAAGAGGATGAATCTGTTTCCATTTCAGAGAATATTTTGTGATGGTCGTCTGATTCTTCACTCCTCTTGAACAGCAACTACAGGTTCTGGTGTCATCGACAAGCTTTCAGAATGTTAATGTCAAAGTGTGCATGTATGAAAACCTCTCTGCAGAAACTTTCTCACTTCTCTGCTTTTGCTTTTCCTCCAGTGCAGAGGTATGATGGGAAAAAAAAGTGCTTGCAGAAGCATTTCTGGCGCAAGCAGAAAATTAACTCCATGCTCGCTTTCTTTGGAGAGCAACATGAGAGTGATCTGAACAACCCATTTGTCACACTTTGGTGTCATTTTTTTAAGCACTTAAATCTTCTGTTGTTTGTATTTTATATTTTAATTATATTTCTATTTTAAGCTGCTTTAATATGGATGACAATCAACCAAAAAATCACAGGTGTTGTGATATAAAGAATGCATCACATTATTTAACACCATTGTATCTTTGGTTTATTGTAATCATTTATCATTACAGAATCTGAGGCGCTGCACCCTGGATTTAACCCTTTAGAGCCCAGTGTGGTGCTGGTGCCATGATTTGTTTACTAAGTTTGGATTGGCAGTAGATTTGAAATCAGATAAGACAGCTCGTTTATTCTTATTGCATATAAAATATGTGGAGTTACACTTTCATATTGTGTTTTCAACATGTCCCAAAGCACTGTTTCCCTCCACTTAATGTGTTTGCAGAAATCCAGTTTAAAGTGTAAGCAACAAAAACATTACGGTCCAGACTGTGGTAGTACACACATCGATTCCTACATTGAATACACGTACATTTTTGAAGGATACAGCCATGACATTTCTGTATTTAGAAAAATATGTGTAGAATTTTAATTTTTCATGACTCACTACACTTTTTAACAATTTATTTAGTTAGTTTGGACAAAAAACTATACATTTTAAATGTGAGGATATGCTCCGGCAGACATGGTGTGGGAGGTCATAAAGGGTTAAAGGATGCTGTCCTTTTTCCCGGCCTCGACTCTTTGCAGCATGTCAGCCATGCTTTCCACTCCTGACTGTGTTCAGTTGTCCAATCTAACATTGATAAATGTTCCCTGCAGAACACTAAATTCAATAACCCACTGACTGAAAACAATGATGGACATGAGTCTCCATTCTCTCCTGCACAAGACTGAAGCCAAAATATGCACACGCATTTATCTTTTATAAGCAGTTAAAGTGAACCTCAATAAACAGAGGCTATGGTTCTTATCACAGTGGTTGCTGGTTCGACTCCAGACCTAGAACCTTTGCTGCTTCCTATGTTTCCTGTCTCTTCAGCTATCAGCAAGGCAAAAATGCCCCCAAACTGGAAGTTACAAAACAAAATAGTGAGTTTTTTTGATTGGGGCACCAGTGTTGCCCAGTGGTCTAGATCAGTGTTTCTCAACTGGTCTGGCTTTTGGACCCACCATCACTTAATGACCAGTTACGACCCAAATCTGCATCTTAAGTAGGCATTGTCATATTTATGTTAGGACATTTACAGGTCTTTAGGAAATAGCAGGTGTTCATCAGCATTACAGGCATTAAGGCAGCTACTGTTAAGGGTTGTGAATAGATGGCACTCTACTGCATAAAAACTACCTTTCCAAATAAAAGCAAGTTTTTTTTCAGAGCCTTTTTTTTCTTTTTTTTTCAGGCAAAGGCCTACGACCCACTGAGAATGAGTCCAACACACTTTTGGTACGATCATCATCGGTTTAGATAGTGTGCCCCATGAGGCCAGCTCTCCAGATATGGCCTAGGTTTTGCATCATTCTTGCATGTCACTCCCTACTCTTGTCCCATTTCTCACTCTATCCACTGTCCTGTCCACTCTTAAAGGCCCCATAAAGGCAAAAAATTACTTTAAATAAAAAAGTGTTTCACCTCTTCACCCCCAAAGTCCCCAGTGAGGGGACTTTGGGGTCACTCCACAACAAAAGGCATAAAAGCAGCTCTTATCAGGTATGAATGTAGTCATATTGCACATCAGGTTTGAACAGGAGAAACACAGATGAAGTCATTCTTCAACTGAACTTTATTTTGTGGCTTTTGTTTCAGGAGAGTGCAGTGACAATAAATTTGCAGGTGATGCATGTTAAACATAATCTCCTTGTTTGGATTTCTATCAAGTAGGTGATGTATACATCTTAGGGTCAGTTTTATTTATTGAAAGAATGATTTTCTTTTTTCTTTGGACCCATAGTGGTGTTTAAATGAAATAAAGTGAATTTTTCAGACACTTGTCACAGGTGTTGTCTGTATGTTGGTCTACAGTTTGCTGGAGTCTTCAGGCTTCTGTCATATTTCAACAGAAGATATTTAATATAAAGTGAAGTATCTTTTATGCAAGGAAAGAAATCCTTCCATGATTCTTTTTCCATCTGCATTTACTTTGATACAGTTGCACCTATCGTGATGTTTTTCACTTCTGATGGAATCTCACAAGTGTTACCTTCATGTGATACCAAGATAATATACACAGAGCTTATAGCTTCAGAGATACACCTTATTTAGCCTCAAAAAGGGGAACAGGCCAATTAGTTTTCCCTTTGCAAATTCAACTCTACACTTGTCTACAGAGCTGTCAGCCACTGCATTACATCCTCTGTTAAAGACATACTACATAACTAATCCAAGCTTGACTTCCTGCAGAGAAAACAAAACTAAAAATACACTCGGACATAATTCAGCATGAAAACAGCTAACTGTAATAACAGGGATGACAATGAAGAAAGAAATATTTGCTCTTTAATTTGAGTTCAAAGTTTGAAGCATTGTCTGTCTGTCAACAAGGAGGAGGTGGTCTTTTTGACTTTCACAGCATCCAGTCACTAAAAGGAGCTTCGGCTTCACTTTCCTCATGTCATCCATCTTTATGGGGTCAATAGTAATATATATATATATATATATATATATATATATATATATATATATATATATATATATATATATATATATATATATATATATATATAAAAAAACATATATGAAATAAACAGTTTTAGATAAAATGTCATAGGAACAGTGATGGCAGTGTGCAGGAAACTGTTGTTTATAATGCAAATAGTATAAATGATGTAAACTGTAGAGATAACTGCTCATTTTTAGCTTCGACTCAGCTGCTGCTGACATTGAAGGTCCTTCTTAAAGTTTGCTGTTATAGAGATAATTTCATCTCATTTTCAGGTCATTGAACAAGATAAAGCCTCATTATTCTGGGCCTGTGTACGTTCCTGACTGTAAAGAAAAGCATGTTTACGTTGTCAGCTCGGAAAAGAAATTATTCACGATCCAAATATCCAAACCGTCCTCCCAAGTCTGTAAGCAATCACCCTTATCTCCTCTGTCCTTCCTCTTCCTCTCCCTCCCTGCTTTCATTACTCATTGAAGCTTTTCTCTCTCCCGTCGACTCTGAAGTGAGAACATTTTCATGAAGGCAATAAAACGCTCATCAGCAAAGGGCCTGAAATTATTTTTTAATATGACGACATTTTAATGAGGACTGAAGGAGATGGCTGGTTTGGCTGATGGCAGCGCCTCTTTATCAATGAGTGGCAGGGAGGAACTAATGGCACTAAAACAGACAGAGCACCACAGTCTCTCTCTTTCTCTCACTGTGTGTCTATGTCTCTCTCCTTCCCACACAATACAGTCTTTATAGTCTTACTGGAGGGAACTAAATTAAGTTTCAGGTATTAGAAAGAAACAAAAGCTTTGTTTTCTGTGACGGGCTACATATCACTTTTACTGCTCCAACTGTGTGGGTCATTTTTGACCTTTTTTTTTGGAGAACCTCGCTGCCCTTTTCTCTCCGTCCTCAGAGTTTACGTGCTCTTTCAACGGTTGGGATTCAATCTGCAGAACTCTCACAGTTTGGCTGCTTGAGAAAAACCCATCAGGAGAGTGTGCTCTGCCCAAAAAGGTTGTGTTATTGGACCAGAGAGGTTATGATGAAATTTCAGATAGAGCCAGACGGGGTTCACCATGTGAAAAACATGTCAAAGATCAAGCTGCTCTCTCTTTCTGTCTCTTCCTTTAGTCTTTTTTCCCAGATGCCCCAGATGTCCCCCTGTGAGTCTGGTTCTGCTTGATATCACGGTCTGTTGACAAGAAGCTTCTCATTTTTGGTGAATTAATGTGGCGTCCTTGGAAATACAATGAAAATGTTCTTGACTTGCTCTGTATGTTGAGAGTCATAAATGAACTTCAGTGATTTGGTGTAACCACAGTTTGAACCATGTTCATCGAGGCAAAGATAGACAGGAACAAGTACAGGACCGTTTACACTGAAGAGATAAAAAATAACTTGCAGTACCATTTCTAGACAGCAGGGGCTGCTATCTGTGTCGTTACATCTGGAGCTAAATGTGGGCTTGAAGAGCAGCTGGCAGCATAACAGAATTTTAATCATGTCATTGGTGTCAGAGTAAGGCTAAAAGAAAATCGAAACAGACATTTGGAGCTTCTCACTGAGGTAAAACTGCCCCCTTGTATTTCTCCCTGGGCTAACACACCATCCCCTTAAAATACATCACTGATTGAGTAGTTACACCACAGGCAGCCAGGTGTTACAAAGCGTGAAAGCTGCCAGAAAACCAGCAGGAGAAGAAGAAAATTCAAAGGCTGCATCCTTCGAAGGACCTGGCCTCTGATGGTGGTCCTCCAATTCCCCTGAAGTTGAATGTATCTGGTGTTGGATGTTCAAATGAGTCAAAACTGAGTATAAACCCAATACTTACATTTAAAAGTCATATCCACACCACTTGATGTCACCATTGTGCAATTTTCCCTCTTCTTTTTGGAGACTGAGCAGCGGTGGGCAAAGGATCTTGGGATTTGGGAGGTCACGAAGGATAGTAGCGGTGCTTCCCCCAAAAAGAGGGAAAAGATGGCTGCATTTGAAGGAGCCTTCGAATTTGGACAGCCTTTGTGCAACATTGTGACGTAATTGGCCTTCAAATATGGCCCACAAAGGATGCAGCCCCTGAATTTGGACACAGCTTCAGTCCCATCCAGTCCGCCACACTGAGTGTCATAGAGGAAAACTCAAACACACAGCCGACAGTACAACACAGGCAGCTTGTACTTAATAAGGAATTCCAGTGTTGCCAACTTTGTGACTTTTTTTTTAAAATAAAAGCAACTAGCAACAAATGTATCAACTTTTCAGGAGTTTGGAGATTGACGTGAAAGCAGGTAGCCTATCAGTCTTACTCTTCTCAGCAAGCAGCAGGTGCTGAGCCCCTCCCCTATCCAAACACTCACAGACAGACTCCTCCGCTCACAGCAGTCCCTCCAAGCTGCAGCCAAAGCAGACGACTACATACAAATGAAACACACTTATGTTCTGGTCTTTACTGGGTCACTTTTGCTGGTCCCAAGCCTGGATAAAGGAGGAGAGTTTTTATTTTGACATTAAAAAAACAAAAAGCTCATCTGTCGTCATAAATATATTCACATGTTTGTTTTTAACACTTTCTGTTTTACACATTTTTATGGAATAAACTGAAAGTGGGTCATACTGGCCATTCATACTGTGCTGAACTCAAGCATGAGTGCCCCCCGGCAGTGCCGCTCCTCTGGCTAGTTTGGCCCGCAGTCACACTACTCCAACATGAACCAGACTTCAGGTACACGCATGGCCCGCCTACGTCACCATGAAGCCTCTGTTTACATTGAAAGTGGTCTCATCAGAGTCAGCAGAGACACAGAGAACAGGATTACAACTTTGGGGACATTTTGGCTCATGTTAAGTTGTTTTAGTTTGACACAGCTCTTTAACACCAGTGTTACTGTTTAAAATACCTGATGAGAGGAGCGGTGGCGGCGATCATGTCCGTGTGCTCATGCTCATGCATGAAGTGTACCATGCTGCAGCACACCTCTCTGAAGCATGCCAAAACCAGGGAAGTGTATTGCACCCAAGCACTGTACACTTGTGGCCACACTGGCCAAATGAACTGGACTCTAGGGCTGAATGGTGCTTGGGCACCGAACATTTGGCCAGTGTGACTGCACCCTGTGTTGAAAGTGGGATTGTCATGGATTAACTGGAATCAAGGTAGAAGGTTCATTTGATGATTTTAATTTTTACCATGATCACCCAACCCAACATCAGAGACAGATAAAATATGAAAGATAAGATAGGCAAAATGAAAGAATCACATTTGAGTTACTTATCTTGTTATAAAATTGTGAAAAAAGTTGGTTGTGAACCAAGAATTGTGTTCACACAGATATCATTTTTTAGAAAAAATTTCTTATATGATAGAATAGAATAGAATAGAATAGAATAGAATAGAATAGAATATGATATGATATGATATGATATGATATAATATAATATAATATAATAGAATAGAATAGAATAGAATAGAATAGAATAGAATAGAATAGAATGTACTCTATTAAACCCTGAAGGTAAATTCAGGTGTCTGGCAGATGAAATTATAAAAAACTGTATAAAACAAACATAAAAAAACACAAAATAGAGTCTGTGGATGCCTATGCTGTTCTCATCTGTTTCCAGCAGTTCACTCCAGTCTGTGCATTCAAAGCAGTCCCTCAGAGCCTCACCAGCCTCAGGTGTCCACCTGACTGTGAGGGTAAATGCAGGCTGCCTCAGTAAACTGTATCAGGTTTAATTGTAATGAATTGGAGCACATTGTTTCACATAGTATTGAAAAGTACTGTAACACATCATATCTTATCGGATCGTGTGGTATTATATGATGTATCCCCTGGTATTGTATTGATTGGTAAGTTTGGTTTTGTCTCCTGTTGTATCATCACATCCCTTTGATCAGTTTAATAAAAAGATCACTAGAGGGAACTTTTTGATCTGCAGTGAAATGCAGCGTTAATGCAGTAGCTTCTCATCTAATAAAGAACTTATAAAGTCTTTGTAAGAGTGACCCAACCTTAAAACTTTAACACAGCTGAGGTGTGCTCCAAATTAATGTCACAGGAGGTGAAAGTGTATAAATTACAGCCCAGATGTGCTAAATTACTGTCAGGCTGTGATTTGAGTCTGACTTTTTCTAGAAGCTTTGAATGTAATGAGTTGTCAAACTAAAGAACAGGCTTTGAAAACGGAGTAAATTTATGATAAGCAGCAAATTAACGTCACTCACTGTGATGCTTTACTCATTACAGGCTGTTATATAACAAAGTGCAATAAATAAAGTGCTTACTTTCTATATTACACACCGCTCTGCTTATGTTTTTTTAATGAGGCTTTCAAATTTTGATCTCCCTTCAGCGTGTGGTCAGACTTGGCTGACATTCCTGTCCAAGGTCAGGACTAAAGCAGCTTGTGGAGCAGGGCCCCCTGCCCACCAGACGCTAAACACAACCACTTCTCCGCCTCCCTTCCTTTTTCTTTAACCATACAAGGTCGTCTCATGCCGGCTACGCCTCTGCAATTAGCATGCAGCCTGTGGCGTGGCCTGTCTGGCGGCGAGCGAGCACGAGCTTGGCGCCCTGCTCGCCTAATGAGATGCCAGTCAGCAAGGGTGCCCGCGGGACTGTGAAAGAGAAAAAAAAAAAGAGCCTTCTAGGGGGTTCATACAACACCTCATGGGTGGTAGAGGAGATGAGTGAAGTGCACAGAGCTGGACCAGGCAGGGCAGGCGGCTAATTTAACATAACACGCTATTTGCTGGACCTTTTCATCCAAAGCATGAAGTTCTATCATGAATGCATTTTTAGCACAGAGGCCTCAGAAGGTACTGTAGCTATGTGTGTGTGTACCGGAGGTTTAGCGGCACAGGACCTCAGTGAGGGAGAGACACACTTAGTCCATGAAGCGTTGAATGATTCAAAAATCAGGAAAAAGAATTGTAACGTCAGAAAGCTGCTGCATTTCCTCCATTTTGGATTATCATTGTAAAATTCTGATGTGACTATTTCAACTCCATTGATGGTCTAAATACTTGATAATCCATAAGCCTCTGAGGTAGTTCCTCATGAGAAGTAAAGAGAAGTTGAGAAATGCTCTCCCTACTTTCAAAATCATTAAAATGACAGAAAATAAAAGTTCAATCAGGAACATCTCTCTAAAATCTCTCTAAAAGAATTCATGATTTTCATCAATAAGTTGAATTTGGTGGTATGGCTCTGTTCTGGGAGCTCCTTTACTTTCCTTTCCTTTCCTTTCCTTTCCTTTCCTTTCCTTTCCTTTCCTTTCCTTTCATGAATTTATATTAACTGTGTTTACCTGGTCATAAACATGTATAAATAATATAAAGTTTGTTTTGTTATAAGCAGACATGCATGCAAACATATCTAATGCAATACTTTTAAATCAAGTTGATAACAAGAAAAAAAAAATCCAAGATTGTCCAGGAATTTTTTAGAAAAAACAATTTGAAATGATGGAAACAAAACCCTGAAAATTTCCAATATTTCTGAGCTGAAATTCCCATTAAAATTTTCAGGAAACTTTCCTGAAATTTGCTGGAAATTTTCCACCTCTCTGCAACCCTAAACTGGAATCAAGTGACAGACAAAAGGTTTAACAATTTCCCAGATAACCTAATTGTCTTTCTTTCTTTCTCTCCAAATCCTTTTTTTTCTGTATCTCAAGAAAAAATCCCCAAAAAGTTGAGCTAGTCACATGCAGACATTGCCTGACAAGAACTTACATTTAATCACATCTTTGCATTGACTTAACATGTGATTCACTTGAAAATGTGTGAAATTACAGTTACACACATACAGCCAACCATAACACGATTGTGTTTTAAATTTTAAGGATAAACTGTGGGCAGGTCTGAATGCAAAGGTTGGGCGTGTTAGCATCAAAACACGTTTTAGATGTGTCATCTTAGAAATAAGTGTTTTTTTTTATGATGTAAATGTCATCAAAGCCTATGTTTCATGTATAGTATTGTTTTATGAGTCACACAGTGAGTTCCTGAACCACCAGATCCCAGAAGGAAAAGTAAAAAAAGGAAGGTTATCTTCTTCCTCATTTTTATTTGCAAGAGATGAGTATGAGCGTGTATCTACTTTGACAAGAAGCTGGAGGAGCTTTTTCTTGTGTTGGGTCTTTTCCTTATTTTTTCAGACACTATGAACTCAGCGTGTAAAATACAGAGTGTCAGATGTGTGCAGATACAAACTGGAGCCGAGGAGGATTTTTCCTCCCTTTCATTTGACTGAGCAGTGAAGCACAAAGCGATCAGCACAGAGCAGTAGACAGAAATGTGTTTCAATATCCCTTTCGCCTTATTTATTTGCATCTTATTTGAATTTACAATCAGATTCTGTTTATGCAGCGTATTGTATTCAACCAAACATCACCATTATTCAAGGAATTGGCTCCGACTCTGTCAGCTTAGTGATGGTCTGATATTTCATTCTCACCCAGGCAGATGTTTATGGTTTCAGCCATTAAAAACGAGACTCCATTCATAAATCACAGAAGGGCTGATTAGTTAATCCACGAGAACAGAAAATCAGCATCATCTACATCTCCTAGAAATCTGTTGCCTGAAAAGTGACCGCAGGCTTTTTGTGTTTATTTTACTCACAGAATAACAACCTCTAGATTACATCTGACAGCGTTTCACCCCACAAGAAGAAAAAGGAATACAGAGAGAAGCACGTCTGCACTCATTGTTGATAAAATATTCATCCCACCACTGGTTCAGTTTCATTTTCCTGCATATTAATAGCGCTTCTGTGCAGATCCAGCAAACTTACATGCAGGGCTCCTTGGCGCTGTGTGAGGCATAAAAAAATCACAAAACACTTTTTTCCCCTTACAGTCAGGGAGTCATTATAATGCAGCTCTAGTTTCAGTGCTGCCTACAGCGAAAAGACGGTTGAAAATCTTAATCTGAAATAGCTGCTATCAAGAGCTAATAAACCATAATATGAACAACACGTGGAACTGGAAGAGCAGATAAATCTGTCAGCAAACATAAAGGTTTTTGTTCTCAGTCAGATCTGATCCTCTGAGGAGGTGTGTGTCAACACTGTGCCCCCTGTTTGACCTAAACTGCTTCTTTTTGCACAGGGGACTTCATGTAATGAGGATTTCTACGCCATGTTTTACCTTTTTACATGAGTTTCTCTTGAAGAACTTGGATGAAAACCTGCGGCTCCCTACATGCAGCCCTTGTTGGAGACCCGCAGGATGCTCAGCATACAGCTGATCATACACATCTTTAAAAAGCAGCCCTGGGGGTTGAGGACGTGCTGCAGCGACATGCCTCACAAAGCCTCGCTCGCCTACTAATGGCCCCCTGTTTGTAATGGCATCCGTATAGCAGCGCTTGACGAGCTGCCAAAGGGGGTGTTCTGTTATTGCGGAGCCAATCACCCACTAAGTATTTGCTGGCTCCTATTTCCTCTCTGCTAATGTGCGAGCCTCCCCAATGCCGCAGCTAAATCGACTCTTTACGCCTGACTCGTCACCCTGCAGCGACGCGCAGAGAATCCCAAAGATGCATCGGTGGAAGGGCAGCCCAACATCCCTGTTGCCATGGATACGTTTATGGGCAAGGATGTGGCTGGGCGGGTTGTGATGCTTTTACTGCAACTCTAAATCACAGGAGGCGATGGTGCTCGATGATTAGGATGATGAAGCTGACGTGACCTTTGCAAGGGTGTTGTTAGACGGCGATTGCTCACTTTAATGTGTCTTTGAATCGACTGTGTCAGAGGGTGTGTGTGTGTGTGTGGGACGTTGGTGTGTGTTTGTCAACAGCTCCAGTGAAAGTGAGAGACAGAAAGCCGGAGGTTAGTATTGGACCCAAATATTTCAGTGATGGTACAAAAGAAAGTGAAGACACTGAGTAAAAACGATATGCAGTCTCTCTGTCAGGAAGAAAAGTCCACTCCTGTCCATATTTCTCATCTTTTTTGTGATCTACTTCAGAAAGGTGGATGATTTGATCAGACTGAGCTCGCTGTCCTAAGTGTGTCTGAGAATACAAACTTCCCTCAGTCAAACAGCTTTTATTACAGGTATAAGACATGCACATTTAGTCTCTTTGTACGCAGGTGTTAGCAGCGCCTGTTGCTTTGATTGATTTTGCTTAACAAATGTCTTTATGAATAAATCTACTCTTGGTTTCACCTTTTTTAATTTAATGTTTACGATCTTATTCCACTTTCTTTCTTCATCACATAAGGACAAATATGTTGAAGAGATGGGCCTCAAACACCAAGGTCTGCTCATAGCTCCACCCTCAACAGGCTTCCAGAGGTCTGACCAGTCAGATAGAAGGAGGTTTGTGGAGCAGAGAGCCTTAAAGAGACAGCAGCTAAAACAAAGTGTTTCAGACAGAGGCTGAAATAAGAGTTTTCTAAAACACCAGATAGAGAAAAATAGAAATTTTTAAGCTCCAAACCGGTTTCTCAAATTGTTTCAGACCAAGGCTTGTTAATGGAGTAACATTAAAAACACTGCTCTAAATTTTGTAAAGCACCAGAGGGGAAATATAAAGACATAAACAAAGCACAGTACTCCCTCTTTAACCTTACAAACGTGAGCAGGATGACAATATTTCTACAGTTTCACAGCACTGTGAGGGAGCAAACAGACCTTCAACGAGACGAAAAACTGATGAGGATGACAAAAAGTTCCACTTCTTCATGAAAAATCTGTTTAAAGTTCTTGGCAGTTCTGGAAAACTCCTGTAAAAGTAAGAGTAAAGTGTCAGGAGTCTAAAGTCCTGTGATGATTACAGTTAATGAAGTTCTGTGATGACTGATGACTTTTCATGACGGGGTATCTCCTCTTCTTTTCCTGCAGGTAGCAGTGTCAGACTTAAAGGTGCACCTGCACTGTAAACAGAAAGCTGTCCTGCTGATAAGAGCAGTAGAAAGCAACGCTATGAAAGTGAGAGGCAAATAAACTTAAAAGATCTGAGTCCTCCAGAGGTCTGTGTGGGAATGAGTAATATGAGAAAGCAAGTCCACGGCGAGTAAAACCCAGACATACTTTGCCCCCCGTTATCAGCTGGTGCAGATGTGCCTCAGCCTCCTCTCACAGCGCTCCCATTCGCTACATCCATCACAGAAGTGCACCTTGGGAGATGGAGAGGATGGTGCGAGCGCCAAGCCCACCATCTGCCGTCGTTTAGAAATAAATGACAGGCCCCAAACCTAGTGGGAGCCCGTCTCATTTGGCTGCCAGCGTTGGTGCAGTGACAGGTCCGCCCAACCTTCCCCATTTTTCCTTTTCCCTACATGAATCGATGTGAGACCCCTGCCAGTCATGCTGGAGCAGGCCTCAGAGAGAGACTTGGAGAGGATTTGGTTGGTGAAGCACGGCCCTTTACTCAGGGGAGCGGGCAGGTGGAACAGCGTGGTGAAAGCAGCTGTCTCCCTGCTGATTACAGCAGCCAACATGGAGAGCTGGAGAACTCCTAGACTCTGCTGGAAGACCTCTTCATCTTGGCTTTATTTCATCAGAGGCTTATTGATGATCCAGAGATAAAGACACACTCACTTATGACAAGCTGGGAGTTAATGATCTGCCTCCAGGTAGCTCTGTTACTCCAGCGTATTCCCTCTGACTAATAACTTACACACAAGTAAAGTGAGAGAGACGAAGCTGTGTGATTTAGCAGTTTTCCCAAGGTGCAAATTAAGGAAAATGAAATAGCCAACAACACCACATGGACAATTCAGCCACTGTGATAAATAGAACAAGCAGCATCATAAAACTAACACGCAGATGTAACCCTCATCAGGGCAGACCAAATTATTTGTGTACAAGACAAAAAAAGCTGTGTCTTTAATCTCCTCCAGGATGATTTCCGGTAGCTTCTCTTCACCATCTGCGGGAACAAGCGAAGCAGTTCTTCATTGACATCTCCTGCCTGACAGCTCATATAAGTTTGGCCCCAGAACTGAGACAGGGAGGTAGACCTTATTAATTTCATGGATTTGGAAATGAGCCGTGGTGATAAGGCTATCACTCTCTTATCTGAGGATGGCGGGGGCGTAATTAAGGCGATAGCCGGCGATGATGATGAGGAAGTGGTGTGAAGAGGGGAAAAAAAGCCTTCGGGGATATGAGGGCGGACTCTTCAGGGCTCGTTTACTTGAGGCATGATTAGATTGGCACTTAATTGCCACCTTTTCTATTTTTAGGGTGGGAGGTTTTTCTTTCCAGGCTCTCCACCCCCACATTTTCGATTCCTCTGGTGGTCAAGGTCAGTTTAAAGAATGTTCGATTGTCAGATGGGCTGACGTTGAGTCAGGAGGTTTGTTGGAAGGTTAGATCGAGGAGAAGAAAGCGTGGATATCTGGGAGATTGGGGTCAAGAGTAGGTGGACTGCAGCATAATAGCACAAGACAGACTGTTTCTAGAAATAGCCAAGTTTCATCTCTTGAACCTCACCAATGAAAAGTCTGATAATTGTTTTGAAGCAGCAACACAGGCTTACAAATCAGTTCGTATTGATTCCTCGCCTCACTGTCTGAAAGCTCCAGGAATCCTTACTCACAGCCTGGATGCTCTCTGATTCCTCTGAATCCTATTTCATGTCTGATAATGACCACATGGACTAGACTGGATCAAAAAGACAGAATATAGTTTCAGATACCATCTGTCATGTGTGCTGTTTTACATCCAGCTGTCTCCTGATAAAGAAAGAAGTGAGCTCTTTGAACATGTTCTTGCCTGGAAGTCAACGTGAGTGAAGTTAAAAAAGCCATCAATAAATGCTAATCCCTGCAAAACCCAGTGAATCCCACTCACCTTTAGCATTTACTCTTCAGTAATTGCATTTTTTTTTCAAACTGAAATCAAGGTCTGACTGGTCCGGTTTGGTAAAAACTAAAGTACAGGCACAGAAATTAGTTGGTGAGCAACCTTTAATATGTGATCCTTCACTGAAAGGGATGTTTCACAGCAACAAATTTCTAAATTGAGAACTATTTCTTCAACAGAGGATCCAGAAGTCTGAGGATGAACAGTGCCAAATTGGTTTGCTCAGTGGGGCTAACATGAGCAGAGCTAGCACCACCAGCTCCACTTTTGGTCCAAATACAGTAAATCTACGAGAAACCATCTGTCATGTGTGCTTGCTGCATGTTTACAACCAGCTTTAAAACATTGTGGCAGTAGCCATTAACTGGAGTTACAGCCTCCTCTAGCAGTGAGTAATTTAGTCCCTCCTGTGCTCTTGTAGTAGCTATACATGATTTACAGCTCAAAAGAAACTCTATTTTTCTCTCTGGTGTTACAGAAAACTGTTATTTCAGCCTCTGTCTGAAACACTTTGTTTTAGCTGCTGTCTCTTTAGGAAAACCCCCCTTTCTTTTGATTGGCCAGCTCTCTGGAAGCCTGTTGAGGGCGGAGCTATGGGCAGACCTTGGTGTTTGAGGCCCATCCCTCTTTATCCAAATCCCTATGTGATGACCTCATCATTTCAACAAATCTCATTATGATCTGGTACTATTTTTAGAATTAGCATTTTTGATGAGTTTACAAACAGATATGGGGCTTTCTACAACATATGAATAGGTTTAAATTCTGCACATGCTCAGTCAGAACATCCAGTATTATAGCTGCTTTATATCCATGTTTAAAATATGAAAAGCATGTAAATTTAAACAATCATAGTTTATTGATCAGCCAACCAGTGTCATTATGCACATGTTAAAGATGAATTATTCTAAAAAAACAAACACCATCACTGCCAAAATTCTGGGGAATTATATCAGTCTAAATACAACTGTTATAACTTTAAACTCAAGAACTCAAAGTTTAATGCAAATTTGGGTGAAAGGCTGAATTTTATTTTCTAGCTTTGACAAAATCCTGCCATACTTTTAATATATGAGACAAAACAGTTTAAAACTACTGCCTAAAGGAATTTCTTCTTTAGGAATGAAGTGAAACTCAGTAAACTTTGATGGGGTGACTTTAAATTAACTGTCAACAAAGATATGCCCGAACAACATGAAGAAACGCTCCAAACTAATGAAGACCTTTGTGCCAGACCGATGTGAGAATATCCTTTCCAGGCCCCTCAACACCTTCCAGTGTAAACATCCGGGCCTGCAGAACGGCCGCAAATCGGCAAAGCCTGTCTGTAATACCATAATCCCTGCTCCTCCGACAGATGCAAGGGAGAATAAGTGTGTTATCACCCCGCTTGACACACTCCTGTGTTTTCTCCAGGCATCCTCGAGGGTTTATCATTCCAGCATTCATTCCATTATCCCGAGCACACCGGAGCTGTCCTCGGAGCAGGGGAACAAGACGACTTGTCAGGGTCGCAGAACAAAGAGGGAGCATGTCGAAGAGCGGATTAGACCGGTGGAGCAAGTACGGGGCTTCAGGGGAGGGAAATCAAGGAAACAAGGAGATGCAGGAGGCGAGGGAACACGAGGGATGGAAGAAGCAGAGAGGGAGGGGGACAGAGGGACTGCTTCTTTGTCACTTCACGGCTGGAACGTGTCTCCTTTGTTTTTCTCCAAAAACATTTAAATGTCACGTACAAACCCTCATGAGGAAAGAGGTGTTTTTCTTTTAATTTGACTGTCTGGAGTGGACGCAGCTTGCTTTGACTCGTGCACCTCAGGAGGACGGCTGAGATTGCAAAATGAGGAAAATGTTGACAACAAGACAGCTTGAATTCCTAAACTGTGCAAGTTGTTCTTTTGTTCGTGTATAAAAAAAGCAACCATTTGCCGTTGTTTTTCATTATCAAAGAGATTTTTTATTTAAATTGTCTACATGGCTGCGTTTTATAGTGCTATTAAGTCATAGATTAATCTGTCAGTTATTGTCATCCATGACTTAGGCAGGTCAAATTATTTAAAGAGGGGGTATTCTGCTATCCTGAATTTTAAACATGGATAAAAAGTAACAATCCTGGATGTTTAGACTAAAGCTGTGCAGATTCTCAGACCATTACATATTTATATATTGTTGAAATCCCTGAATCTGTCTGTGAACTTATCAAAATGGCCGGTTTTAAAAATAGCACCAGATCTTTGCCCGACTTTCTGAAATGATGATGTCATCGAATGGATCGTCTAACTGCTTCATGACACGTTGGAGGGCTCAGGCATCAAACACCAAGGTCTGCCCATAGCTCTGCCCTTGACAGGCCTCCAGAGGGCTGGCCAATCTCAGAGGCTAAAATAAGAGCTTTCTAAAACATTTCCCCACTCAAATAGTGTGGGAAAAACTCAACTCAAATTGGGATTTGAGTTGATAATCACATGAAGGTACTATGAGGGCATGAATAAACTTAAAAAAGAACAATATCTTCTTTAAAGGGTTTGACCAATCAGCTAACTGAGTATGCACCAAGACTCTCAGACTAATATGAGACTAGTGACCAAAAGCTACAAAAATCCTCAGATTATTGATTTAAGAAATATATTCTGATTTGGAGGTGGCTGCTGGTGAAGTTTTAGATTCTTTGGTTTTAAAAGTCTAAACAGCCTAAAGTCAGTTCACAAACTTAAACTTATTCATCGCCTCCTGTTCAAAAAAACGCCTTAAAGCTGATGTCAGTCAGTTGTCGGCAAAGATATCATGATTATAGATTCAGGAATTCCTTTTAATGATGAACCTGAATATGAAATGAGGGATTTTATCGGCTGATGTTCAACCTGATGCTGATCAAGCGTTGGAAAAGAATTTCAAATGGGACTCTGGGGGTTTTCACTAATTAATGTTTATGATTCAAATCCAGTTTAAAAATGTTCTTTGAGATTTCAATATGAGTGAAAGTTTTAAATCTATCATGAGTTTCTTCACTCACTCTCTCACTTACTCACTCAGGGTGTGTAAATACGCAGATGAACGTGTGTGTAGGATGTGTAATTTCAATCAGTCCATCAAGTACGCTTCCATGCAAAACATCCATCTACCTTTGTGTTTAACCACAGCAGGTTAGACCTTACCATCTGCATGTGACACACACACACACACACACACACACACACACACACACACACACACACACACACTGGTGACACATCATCCCACAAAGCTATAAGGCGCAGACAAGCGCACGCAGACACCCCCAGATCCCACACTTCATTACGTGTCCAGCCATCCCTGACTGGAGTAAATCGATGCAGGATAATAGGCAGCGCCCTCATCCCTCCATCACTCCATCTCTCCCTCCTCCACGCATCCATCCATCCCGCCCCCTTTTACCTCCATCCTTTACCACCACTTTCCTCATGTGTACATCTCATTCTCTCCTCTCTGACCTCACACCACCTCTCCCTTCTGTCTCTTACCATCACCCCCTGTAGATCAGTCGTCTTATCAGGCGCCATCCCTGTGACACCACTGTGGTGTATAACATGTCTGTTGTGATCACCAGCAGCTCTGCTGTGCTGTGTTGACAGTAACACAGGTAATAAGCTCCTTCTGCATGCGTTTCTGTGTCACTTCTGCCCGTCTGGGCTGCTTCCTATAATTTAAGTCCACAGGGGGAAGGCAGTGTTATTTGTCCTCTGAGGATCGGTGAGGTGTTTAAAATTCCATTTCGTTAAGCGAGATGTCAGTTTACATACCAGAGCATGCAGCCCCTGCATTACGTTCATTTAACAAACTAAACTGATCATGTTCTGGGGATAAAAGTCGCTGAAATGGTCAAAGTTTCAGCATTTCTTCAAACTAGTTCTGGAAATAATTTATTGTGCTAAATGGTGCACTGCAGGTCTGTTGCATACAATTAAAGCTGTGATCCATTACCGCAAGGAAACAACTAAATGCCTTGTCTTGCTCGCTTAATTCACAAAACAGAGGTCTGGAGACACTGAACCCAGTGCCCTTATTGCTTTGAGGTGCCAATAAGGAAATAAATGCTTTTTATTCAGACAGTTTCTCTCAGTGTCTTAAGCAACACATTTCAAAGTCACAGCGGTAATATTTTTACCTTAAAAACTTTTAAGAAGTCAAAATGTAGATTTAAAAACCACAAAAGGATGCTTCGTTTGCAGTGTGACAGCAGAATCACCAATTTCACACCCTAAAGTGCTTACTTCATGTCTACATCTTTAACAACCAGCACGGCACTTCACTTTCCTCTGCCACTCAAACCCCAGTCGCATGAGAGCTGAATTATTGAGAACTTGACTTCAAACAGGAACCTGATTTGTGGTTGTGAGGTTTTCCAGTGACTTAACAATCACAGGGGTTTTAAAAAGAAGGAAGAAGATGCTCCAGATATTCAGAGAAAACTGTGATAACGTAAAACTCCTGCAATAAGATGAAGACAGCTCTCTGAGAAGTCTGAGATCAAAGGTGGAACACACACACACACACACACACACACACACACACACACACACACACACACACACACACACACACACACACACACACACACACACACACACACACACACACACACGAGGGAGAATAGATAACTTGCCTAATTGAAAATTTTGCGATGTTATCCAATATCTGAAAACCTGGACGTAAATGTCAATCCCCGGTTATTAATGACTTTTCTTCAGCAATAATAATGATGTGATGGAATCCAGATAACGAACCAATGAGTGAAGATACTTCAGGTTAAAAGGCAGAGTTTCTGCTTCATTTAACTTCACTTCGGATCTGAAAGAAGTCTCAGCCTGAAAGAAGAAACCCAGGAGGATTTTCAAAGTCCCTCCTAAGCTTAATAGTCAGTTTAATTCTTTATACCACCTTTAATATTTAGAGGCTGAATTATTTTTCCTCATAAAATGTCTTTAATTGGTCTCACAGAAAAGAAAAGAAATCATTCAACAGAGCTGTTGTGCAAACACTGAGCCAGTAGCTAAGCAGGGACGTTTCAAAGGGACTCATTTCTTAGTGCAGAAATTCAAATTAACTAACTGACAATCTACAGGTGTGTTCCGCTAACAAACTTCTTCTCAGCAACTCAACCCCCAACCATGGTGCTGAAACAGCCTATCAGCAGTTGTGGTGCTAGATTATCAGCAGGTTGCTGTTTAATGATAAATCCGTGGCACTGTCCATGGTGCTGAAATAGCGCACATTGTGCTGCACAACTCATCGTAATCCACACTCTCCATTTTGCCCTTCTGTCTCCGTTTCCCAATATTAACGCTACTAACTGATCAGCTGTGTCTTTAGATGCTGTCTCTGCACAGCGTCTAATGTCGGATTTACTTTGTTTTACAGAATATCTGTCCGTTTACGAAGCAAATTGAGTCTCTTTGTTGAGTTATGATTTTCTTTCATATTTTGATGGTTCAGAGTGACTTTTTTTTAAATTTACGAAGCTAAAGCCGTTCATTCAGTCCCTTTTTGGCAGCAGCAAATACAGCTCAAATCCACATTGGATCCACAATTGTTAACAAGTAAAATAGCCAATACGCTATAAGGGCCCACTACAAGTCCCCGCCCCCTCTGCAATGTGACACTGGCTCCGCACCTGATCATATAAGAGGATATCAAATCATCATTCAGCCTCCTGCTCTAAAAGGAGGGTTATGGATCATTTTGTGAATCTAAATTTAACAGCTGAGGATGAACAGTGGCTGCAGAAGCGAATGTAAGATACTTCTGACATCATGCTGCTGATGTGTGAAAAGTTTTTGTTGATATGAAAGTATAACTTTAGATGCTTGTTCCCCATTCATGTTTGGGTGGCTGTAGGCTGCTCTGCTGATCTGTTTCTTCAAAATAAAAGTCTGACTAGACAAGACGTTTTTCTCATGTAATTTATGACTTCATAAATTACAACTTTATCCTCATAATAATTTGGCTTTAATCTCAAAAATCTTCAATTTATTTCTCACCATTTATAACATTTATTTTATAATCCTCTATTGTATACATGATTTGTGGTGATAAGAAAGTTGGGAAAAGGACTCAGCAGCTAAACAATCAGCTGAGTGCTCCAAGAAAATTCAGTAAAACAAAGTTCTTGATTTGGATGTAGATTTTTTTTTTCATTGCCATTACTAACTATTCCAAAAACAGACTGAAAAGTTGGTTCATGGCAGGGAAAAAAAAGAAAAAAAAAAAAAAAAGAGGTTTTAGCTCATGAACCATGACATCATCAATGGGTGTGTCATGAACAGGAAGTAGAGGAAAATGGAGAAGAAGAACATGCAGGGGTCAAGTGCGGAGACTAAATGTTTTATCTTTATTATCTATATTTATTTTATCGGATGTGCCTGGATTGCAGGACACAAATATAGTACATCATGAATATGTTGAAATAACAACATGGTAGCATCTGTAATCTGTTCGTAGGAAATAAAGCCTGAAAGGATTTTAGCTTTGCTTCGCTCAGGAATTTCTTGTAGAATTAGAGGTATATGGCAAAGCTGGAAAGGCTGGAACAAATCATCCTCCAAAAATGTAAACTTATAGTTGTTCACCCGAACTCGGGTTTGGCAGTGCTGAGGCTGAATCTGTGGAAACTTTTTTCAAATATGAAAATATTTACTTACTTTGGTCTTCAGGGTGAATATGCTTGAACTCCTACCATCTGCTCACATAACATGCTGCTCATATCATCACACACTGTGCTTCATATCAGCCAATTTCATGAGACTCGATCAGAAACCAAAACATAAACAAATGTTGTCTGATCCTATCAGCTGTGGTTTCTACTGGTCTGAGACGTCTTTTCATTTTTCTACAATCTGCACCAGTTAGTGGATTTTACAGAAATTACCACGAGTGGGAATCATCTTGGGAGAGAAAAGTTGTCTGCAGCTGAGTTTCCTATCAGTCTATCATGTGATGAGCAGAACACACACTCATGCACACTCACACACATACAAGTACTGCCTCATTTACCGCCTGGAGTCAGCAGCAGCATTGACTTCAGCAGTTGGCAGCTATCAGCTATACCTCCAATCAGCCAGCACATTATATAACAGTGTGAACACCGTGGCTGTCTGCAGGAGAAGTATTCCAGTTTGCAGCCAGAGTTTGAGAGGAGAAGCAGGTGGATTTATGACAAGTACACTTCTGTAAGGCAGATATGGATGCATATGGATGTTAACGACATGAATTTGAAGATTTATTTGGACTTTTTGTCAGCCCTGAAGTCAATTTCTCCAAGCAAACAGACTACATGATGTCATTGAAGTCCACTTTTTCAAAATTTATGAGCCTTAGCTGTCTCAGGATTTAAAAGCAGCCGCCTTCTTGTCAAGAGTGAAAAGAGCAAAAATGAAAAACAGAGTCTTCATTTCAAGATTTCATCTTAACAATTGATGTGGTGAGGAAAACCTGTGGGCAGTAAAGATAAAATAGCAACCTCTAAAACTATAAATCTATAACAGCCCAGCTATCAATCATGGGAGAGGAAACTTAGTCCACAACTTTAAACTAACTTTGAAAATCAGACTGTTAAATCAAACACACACATTCAGCCGTAAGAGCAGCCTGATGAAAACAGCAGGGATACGAGGTGTGTGTTACAGACAGAGGGCGAGGCAGAGCTAACACAGCAGCAGCAGCTGCTCTCTGCAGTAAAACCATTAAGACGGGAGGTGGCTCCAAGAGAGAGGCACGTAATAAACGAGCAATGGTGTCGCACCTCAACATCTGTGCACCTGAGAGCCCGAAATACCTTTACACCCCACTCCAACTGTAGTTCCTTTTAAAAGACACCCCTTATGTCTCCATTCGTGTTGTAGGAGACAGATGGAGCATCTTTTTTTTATCATGCACACTACATGATCTTGTATCACATGCATGTGCAAATTACTTTTTGATAATATGTGATAATATGTCTCGTGCATGTGCAGTATTACTTTGGAATGATGGCTACAGTCAGTCCATTATCGTGTTCATTACTTTTTAGTGTATGGCTACTCTACACATGTCCACTTGTAACGTTTATTTTCAGATCATGTAAAATAATTATTTTCTATTATAAGCAATATGAGTGCAGTAAATATCTGATGAAGTAATGTCTCTTTTAAAAGAATACATTATGCTTAGTGTCATGTGCAACACTACTGTTGAATAAATGGCTGTTTTTGTTATATTGTGCATCACTGTTATTATTTGGCTACACTGTATGCATTGTGATTCGCAACATAAACTTTTTTATATTATGTGCAATTATCCTTTCAGAACACTCTGTATCATGTTTAGTATTGTGAAAGATTAGCTATAACATGTTAGGTCTTCTGTGCAGTATTTCTTATAACTCTATCAGCTGCATCACTTTATAGTATTTCTATAAAGTATACACATTTTAATGCACAACATTAACTTTCATATCATGCTTAACAGTTTTTTTTGTTGTTAAATCAAAAGCAATTATTTTCTTAAAAATGTTGTTTTTTTTTTAATTATGAACAAGATTATTATTTTTTTTAAAGTTGGTGAATACTGCATTAAGTTTGCTTTTGTGTCTAATAAAAAGTTTCAGTTTTGCTCTGCGTCATTTTTATTATGACCAGAAAAACTTTAAAACTTTGAAAAAAAACTGGGATATGTTTATCAATATTTCTTTGTACTGAGTCTTGTAAATATTGTGGCGTTTTATTATATGTTTTCTACATAGACCTTTATTCTGTTTATCATTATGATTGTTGGTATCTTTAAGTTGATGATGTTGTTTCCATTTTGAGTAATAATGCTTAAAAGTATCTCGTCACTGGATCAGACAGGTTTCTATTTAAATCAATGTGTTCACTCAGACTGGAACCATCTGTGTCCCCGCTCCGGCAGGTTGCAGCAAATATGCAACAATCCTATTATTGGTGAATGCTGGAGCTGTGATGTGTCAATTTAACAAAAAGCAGATAGAGAGAAATAGGATCGTGCACAGAAAGATCTAAAAATGCCTGGTGACTTTCAAAATAAAACAAAGTGTGTCAAAAGCAGATCGTAATTATTTTGGCTACAACAACAAACTGACATTGAGGTTTTACACCCCAACATGAACCAGGAGAGGATCGTTAATGGAAGCACAAGAAGTCCTCATTCTCGTGACTCCAGCTGTCTGGTTTCCTGCAAGGTGCCACACTGAACATGCAGCCGGTGTGAGTTGACATATGCAGTTACACAACTAAATATAGCTGGCTACTAAATGACAAACTGAGTTTACAAAGTTTGATTGTCGTCACGTTTCAAACGATCATTCTACCTCACAGTTAATAAATACGTCATCTCTTTTATTTGGTAAAAATTTGTCTTTTAACAAAAAAACTGTTAAAAAGAAGATCTGCTGTCCATTCATTTGCTTCAAAATAAATGCACGCATTGGTAAGAGTCATGTCCTCACAACAGTGGGTGCCAGTGCTCATGGGAAACAGAGTCTTTATCCTGGAAAAACCCTAGCTTTCCAAAGAGTCCCCACAGCCCCTTTAATACCATGTTCATTTTTACTTTTAGTCTATACCATGTGCAATAATCTCATTTCATCACAGATAAACTCACATACTTCACTGCAATCAGAACAAGAAGCACTTTAAGGTTTTGCTCCCTCTGTGTATGAACCCATCAATAATAGCATTACCAATCCTGCTTTCTGCACTACTTTCAGATTAGATTTTATTTTTGTATTTGTTTCTTCCTCTTATGTTTTTTTGTCCTCATCTTTGAACCATGTTGTATTTTTTGGACACGAGGACTTTATGGAGGATTTGTGATGTTCTTACTTAAACTCCTCTTATTCTGTGTCCGTTCATGCTTCCTTAAAAGGAGAGAGCTTCAACTGGAACATAGAGAAGGAACACAGAATAAGAAGGATGAGGAAGAGCATCCCCTCGTCCCCAGCAAGCTACCCCCCCCAACCCCCACCCCCACCCCCCATCCCCCCTTACAACTTTTCTTTGGGGGCTTCTTATAAACCAACCATCTATCTCCATTATGCCCCCGAAATTGCTATTTGTCGCTTTGCGGGGAAGAAATAATCAATATGTCTTGTGGGGGCAGCGAGCGCATTAGAGGAAGCAAATTGATGTCTCTCGCCCCAGCGCTCCTCACCGAGCACACTGCACCACGGCTAATGGGAAGCCTCGCTGGCTGGCAGACAGGGAGCCAGCATCTGTGTGTGTGTGTGTGTGTGTGTGTGTGTGTGTGTGTGTGTGTGTGTGTGTGTGTGTCAGTGTACATTGAGTGAATGAATGAGCGAGTGGTCAGGCAATGGGGAATTTGTAAATGCAAAGTGAATGCCAGTGTTTGGCTGTGTGCTCGCCTGCACACCAACACATACACACACAAACAACCTGTGTGTGTGTGTGTGTGTGTGTGTGTGTCCTGTCTATTTGTGTGTGTCCAGTGCCGACAGAGCCTTATCTCCACCAGCCATCCGGTTTTAGGTCTTTGGGCTGTCAGAGGCAGATAGCTCTGTCACTACCGCAGCATCCCCTTTCCCGAGAGCCTTGAAGGCTTCGCACGCTGGCTGACACTTCCAGAAAATCCCCACCTGATAAGTGCAGCGCGGACAGACGTGACTCGGCCAGCAGTCTCTCTCCTGCCTGGCTTTTATTTCCTTCTCTATCCTCCTCGATCACTGGGCTGAGACAATAAACCTTTCTTTGGTTTTCAGAATAATAAGACAAATCCTACAGTTTATTCCATCGGTTAATTCTAAGTTGTTGTGATTTCATTTCACTGAAAAAAATGGTAAATAAACAGGCTCAGTTCAGGTTACCATCTAAACACTGTCATTTCCATCAACCTTTTTGTTTATTAAAAAATGTATCAGGTAAAATAAAAACGAATAGAACAATCTCAGAACAACTCTTTTTTTTGTCTTTCAGCTTTTATTTTCAACGTCAGCGTTGGAAACCTAAATTCAAACCATGGTGTTCTGCTGCATCCATTGTTCATGTTAGATGGTTTTGTGTTTTTTCAGCTTTATTCAGAGGGAGGAAAGTAGGACGACATAAGATGAGAGGTAGAAAAAAGATAAAGAGTTTAAGGTAGAGCTGCAACAATTAATCGAATAATCAATAATAAATCGATTGGACCAAACAGAATGAATAAAAAATGTGAATATTTTATGGTTTCTTCCTTCCTCTATGACCGTCCTGAGTATCTTTGGTTTGACATTTTTCCCCATTTTCAGACATTTAATGGACCATACAACTACCCGATAAATCAAAAGAACTGATAGATTAATGAAGGTGAGGGTAAGTGTTGGAGCAGATTACCAATAAGGGTATTTGCATTGTTGTTTGTTTGTTATTAAGGTAACTGACGGTCTCATCCTTTATAAGGTGGAAACCTTGTTTGCAGTGGCAGGTGTTTCACCTGGAGGGTCAAACAGTGTTTTGACCACTGAACACAGAAGCAGCATGGTGATGCGTGTGTGATTGTAATGGAAATACTGGAAGTGTACTGGAAACTGTTGGATGTTTGTCATGGAAAATAAATGGACTGATCGTTCAACGAGCAAAGATTAACATGGACTTTCAAACACAGTAAAAATCAGTGCATCAATAAGTGTCCAGGTGCAGCAGCTCAGTGGCTAAAAGTATTGGCTTTTCCTCTCCAGTGGGCTAAGCTTTGGACTTTAGAGACAAAGTTGATTTTTAAAAGAGAACCCATTGATGGGCCTTCAGAATCTTTCCATACATTATGGCGATGCTTACATGCTTACCCAAAAAGTGAGGCCTCTTTTCTTTGCAGTGTTGAAAATGAATGCTCCCATACTAAAGAAATCTGAGTGTTGCAACTGCTGCCATTACTGGGTTGTTTGGATGTCATTATTTTCCATGTGCAACCAAAGATTGTGTAGGCTAGTCTGTGCACACAGTCTCTGTGACGTCAGCCATTTGTTTGTTTAATGATGATCATATTGAAAAAGCTGCACTCAACCTTGCCTCATTGGATTTTGGGCCTATAGCCTCTTTGCAGACAGCTGCAGCTGTCATTATAAAAAACTCCTCCCTGTGCAGTGTGTGCCAATAGAGGCATGAGCTATTCAGATTCAAGTTCTTTTATCAACCAGTTTATTTTTTACCCTTTGCTCCTCTGATTATGCTACATATTTTTAGACAGGTGGTCTCTCTCTCTCTCACTCTCTGCAAAGATAGCAGTAATGAGGGACCACTCACTCCTCAATGATTCAACCTCGGAAATTATCCGACTTACACTTCCATACAATAAACATGCAAAGATCTAACCAACTAATGAATACAGTTTGATTTGTTGGTAGTTAATTTTGTAGCTGTTTGTCACCCCTAATATCCATACCTGACTTGGAAGCATTTCCGGCCCTAAATGTATCATCTGCAAATGGATAAAAGTACAGCTCGAACTGCATAACAGCTGTGGTAGAGAAATCATGCAAACCTTTTCTGAAACGGTACATTTCAGCCGAATGCATGTTAACCCCAGTGATCAGGTTAGAAATGTCACATAAAGTGTTTCAGAAATGCATGTTTCCTTATTTTTGGAATATTTTGCAGAGCTGAAATAACACCAATCGTTCAGCAGTTTTCACGGTGCTTCCATGTAATCTTTTTTGTTAGATGTAAATTTTTGATTTATACATATAAATTAAAATTTATTTCAATCATTTCAATGAATTCTTGTAAAATAATCAATAAATGACTCAGTGGATGCAGCTCCACTCAAGTTTTTTGTCAACATATCAGTGTATTTTGTGAGAAGCTGTGACAAAATGTGAAGTTGGATCCACATATTGTGACGTGAGTGGCTGACTGCTCTTTAAACTTCAACAGGAAATGCAAAGAAAACAGGACAGCGGAAAAAAAAGACACTCAAACACAAATCTGACACCATGGAGGCAGCAGCAGAATAACATCACTGTCACTGCATTATGTTATGAGGAATGAATATGTAAATAGAGTGACTGATACTATGAAAAGTCAGAGAATAAATTCATCTTTCTGTCATTCTTACACACGCACACGCACACACACACACACACACACACACACACACACACACACACACACACACACACACACACACACACACACACACACACACGCTCATAGACAGAGTCAATGTGTGGCTGTGTCACTGCGGTGCTCAGATGGCTGTGTCTCTGTCTCAGACACAGGACGGGGGGTGTCACAACAGGATGCTCGATTATCCATTTATTCGCTGCAGAGGGCATTAGGGGCCTGTCAATCCTCATTTACTCAGGCGGCTTTCAGGAAAAAAAAAATAAACAAAAATCCACAGCCATGACCACACACAGCTTTTAGCACAGAGCGTCCAAAAATATGAAGTAATGAGAAATGTGCCAGCTGAGAGTTTTTCAAGCAGATCTTTCTCTCTGCGTGTCCTCATGGTGTCTTAATCCAGAGAACGATACACACCACTGATCCAGAGATTCAAGTATGAGATGGATGTTATTTTAAATTTATCAACAAATTCAACAAAAGATCCAGAACTATAAATGCATTAAGTCTCTTGTTTAACATTTTCTGAGTGACACTATAAGGCGTCGTCCCTGACTGAACACACTTTCTTGAATACAGATGTAGCTACAAGTCCATCTGGAAAAGTTTATGTCACTTCCACAAAGGGCTGAGCGATGGAGACTGGAGAAGACTTCACATGAACATGAATGTTAGCATGTTAGCACACTTTGTGCTAGTAAATCCTATTGACGTATAACAAAAGCTCTCAAATTCACACAGTTTGATCCAACACACACTCACAACCTGAGAGCTCACACTTTAAGAGTTAAAATGAAACCGAGCAAATTTGTCCCTGAAAACTCTCACAGGTGGATGAAGAAGTCAAAGAGCTGTAACAATCAGAGCGAAGTGTTTGGATTGGATTGTAATATACTGACCAGGCGGTTGGTTGGGTTAATGGTGGAATAATTCTGTGTTTCAGTGGTTCTAACTACAAGGCATGATGCCATGGTGCTCTCAAACACTGGCTACCATTTTGCATCCTGGAAAAAAAACACCTGGAGTTAAGAAATTGTCCTTTCGCACACATATGACAGAGAATTAGGGCCACATAGAAAAAGGAAATTTATGAGAATTAACTTGTCATCTGAAGAGCAGCAGCCATCTGCACAGAAATGAGGAGCATGGAGCAGGTTGTGAAGTTATACTTGAGTGTCGGTTTCACAGATACAGAAAATCTTTTGGCACATCAGCATCACACTGTCATAAGTATAAGGACCCTGAAGAGATACTGCAAAAAACCAGGGCTTTTCTAAGAACTCTGGTAAAGTTAGAAAGATATGCACAGATTCAGCTTCTCTGGATCAATAACTCATCAGTGGAACATTGCTTTGACAAAACCGACACCTCGCTACAATCACACCAAGGCAGGCTGTGAGCTACAATCCTATTTAACTTCAAAAAGAGCCGTCTTCCACCGTGATGGGGAACTTGCACTGGCTTCAATGCAGAGCCAGCTGCTGCCCGAATGCACAGGGATCATCTGCAAATGGCAACAAGGAAAAAATATGACAGAAATATTCACTAACTTCACCCATCATTTTTATCATTAAAATAAGTTATAAAATAAGTAACAACTGCACTATTTTTAAACATGTTTTTGATGAAGTTTTTTATCATGTTGATGAGTTAGAGGTCTTTGAAACTTATGTATCAGATATGATGCGTTCAGCAATAAGGGCTTCATAGTTTTTGGGACTTAAAAAGTGCATTTTGTGCTTCTTTTAGTCTTTATTTTGACCCTCTGGTGCCCCTGAGTAGCAGAGCTATGAACAGACCTCAGTGTTTGAGGCCCACCCTTCCAATGTGTCACGGACCAGTTAGGAGATCCTTTTGTGATGACCTCATCATTTCAGCAAATCTGGTGAATATCTGGTGCCAATTTTAGAACAAAGTGTTTTGATCCGTTTATAGAAAGATTCACAACTTTCTACATTTAAAAATGAAGAGGTTAAAAAATCTGCACATGCTCTGTCTGAACATTCAGCATTATTACTTTAAATCAATGTTTACATACTTCTTCAACTTTTCAGAATTCAGACACACAGGAAATACTTGTTAGCAGAACAAATCCAAATTCAGTTTTGGTCTTTTTCCGAGATTAGTTAAGAATTAAAATAGAATGACACCAAAATGTATCCTGGCATTAGAAAATATAACTGAGGAATATTTTTGGGACCATTAGCCAAGCATCATCCAGCATTCCTCTTTGTTCTGGTGTCTTTGTTGTGGCGTCTTTTCTCTTCACCTGTCAATCAAACAGTACCTCCATTATTTTCTGCCGTTTTTCTTTAGATGAACTTTCTGTGTGGAGTTTTCCTCCTGCTGCTGCTGGTTTTTCTCCAGTATTCAGAGATATAAAAGGAAGGTTATTTGGAGACTCTAAATTGCCTGCAGGTGTGAAGTTTCCAAGCAGACGTTTTTGATTTGCCATGGCAGGGAAAGCACAGGTGTTACTAATAACGTTAACGATGGCTCTGCTCAGTTCAGGTGTGCCAGTAAGACAGGACAATAGGCCTGAAGCAGCTAAGAGCAATCCAACCATGATTCATTATAACCTACACCTGTGCCTTTCTGCATAATTCTTCTTTTGTCACATATTACTGACATTTTTTCCCCCACTTTATTCCTCCTCATCTGTCCACTGACAACTGTTGGATAAAGGCATAAAACCAACCTAAAAAGAAATTATTGTTGTTATTCTGTTGTTTTTTACATAATAGGTACTACATAGTTTTAGTCTGTAGAGTGAAATAACCTTAAAATTTCAGTTGCGGAAAGAATGTTGCAAATGTAGCTTTGCATTTATTAAATTTTAGTGATAAAAGACAAAGTGGATAAAAATTAATTCTCTGGCAAATACCTGCACAAAATGACCAGATACATATTTTCAAATGAAAGTAGGTCTAGAACACCATGCCATTGTGCAATGAAACAGGAATGCTAAAACAGTTTCCTATAGAGAATTGGGCAGACATATTCAAAGTCAGGCCCGGGGCCAATCGGAGCCTGAGGTCCATTTTCATTTGGCCCCCAGCTTTATCTTTTGATCTATTAACTATAGCACTGAAATCAATCATGTTCTTAATTATATGAACATTTAAAGTTTCTGTCGTGGTCACAAACAAAACCAAAGAATATATAAACTGCTCAAAAAATTAGAGCAACAACTTTCGATCAACCGATCAGTCAAACTTGTGGGTACTGATGGGGTCACTTGAGAAGCAGAGGAGTCTGTTAACTAGTTTCAGCTGCTTTGTTGTTAATGAAATAAATAAACTGCAGGAGCACAACAGAGGGGCAAATATGAGAGCCCTGGATGACTTTTTACTGCTGTGGTTTTTCATTTGGCTTGGATCAACATGTCCACTGATCACATGGTGTGGTACCTGGATGCTACAGAGGCTGCACAAGTAGTCCAACTCCTCCAGGATGGCAAGAAGGTGCACTGTGTCTCCAAGCACAGTGGAGGTGAGTCCAGAAGATGGGAAAGTACGCCAGGAGAGCTGGACAGGGCTGCAGAAAGTCCTTCAACCCTCAGCAGGGTCAGTTTCTGCTCCTTTGTGCAGGAGGAAGAGGATGAGCACTGCTAGAGCCCTACAAAATGACCTCCAGCAGGCTACTGGTGTGTTTCTGACCGAAAAAATCAGAAACAGACTCTGTGCTCTTCAGTGCTTAGAGCAGGTTCAGCACATGGAAAGACGCACAGAGCTCTACAGGTTAGATAATGGCACCCTGACTGCTATTAGGTACCAGTATGAACCCACTGAACCTACACTGCTACAGTGGGACCTTGGTTCCTCCTGGTGCAGGAGAATGCCTGATCTCATGTGGCTAGAGTATGTTGGGAGTTCCTGGAGGATGAAAGAATTAATACCATTGACTGGCTCCCACATTCACCTGACCTGAACCCAACTGAACACCTCTGGGATGTCATGTTTCGGTCCATCCAGCGTTGCCTGGTGCTCCTTAGACTGTCTAGGAGCTCAGTAATACTCTGGCTCAGGTCAGGGGGTTGATCCCCCAGAACACCGTATGTTGTCTACATACATACGGGCATACAAGTGTGTCTTTGGCCAGTCTTTGATTTGACCCCTCTATGGGGTGATCCTTTTCATTTCCATCAAACCATGCAACACCTTTTTCTTACAAATAAATCACCTGCTCATCACCAGGAGAGACATCCAGGATTATTTTTCCTCATTTAGATTCAATGTGTTTTTGAAGTGTTTTTCTAACTTTGTTTTTTGTTTTTTTTGGGCACTGTGTAACGCTTCCTCACTAAACTCCATCTGGACTGTTCATAGTCTGCCTATATGGATCTAAAGCTCTGTAAATTCAGTAGAAACTCAACAACTGGTACAGCTGACGTCTTTAAATGAATGAGGATGAGTTATAAGGATGAGTTCAGGATGAGTTAAAAAAAAAACACATCAGAGGACACAAGACCAGATTAAAGTGACATGGAGCAAATGGTGAAAAGATAGAATATTTCAGAATGCAGGATAAAAAAATATTTGGATCCTGAAAACCAATCCTGATCAAATCCAGATTCTGATCCTGCCATTAAAACCTGCTGACATATTTGTCTCATATCGCCCCCTAATGGAGAACGTTTTCCTTGGTCTGAAGCAGAGTTTTGATGTTTACACACAGGGCTGTTTCTAGCATTGAGGAGGCCTTTTGTAAGCTGCTGTTTTGGGGCTGTTAGTCAGTTTTCATGAAGCAAACACTAAAGCTTTATGAGCATACATATCCTAGCCAGCTAACTTTATTTGAGGCTAGCTGAGCTAGCTGGCAGGACGAATAAACAAACTTGCTAAAAACATGGTGTTACACCTCCCTCATTTACCTCACTTCATGAACAAGTGGCTTACATGTGTATTTCTGCAGCTTATTGCACTTGTATCCTATATTTATTTTACAAGCATATAAAGGGAAATAATGAACACTTGTGATAATTGCAGATAAAGACAGGTCATATAATTTGATGACTCTTCAGTTTAGGCTGAACATGCAGCTTTGGGACCCCCCTTAGCTCGTTTTCGCTAAGCTATGTATGTAAAACACGAGTCTGGTGCAGTTACCAGTGCTGAGTTGGCTTTAATATTCAGTCTCTAGAAAAGACTTCAGTATTTCTAGAGCAATGTCTCCTGTAGTGAGCCTAAAACATGGAATATGCTTCGAAGTTTTCTTCCAACAAGCTTTGTGAAAGCCTCAAGTGAAAGGAGACCGCACACCATTCAGAAATTCACCGTCCAATTTCAAACCCTTCTTTAGTGTCTCCTACTGTGTAACCCCGCAGTTAGAGCAGTAACTCCACCACCAGCTGCATGTGACAAACACAACAAAAAGTGAGGTGCTGCAGGTTAATTTGAGGTTTCGATAGATGCCGAATCAAGGTTTTCCCTGCAAGCGCAGAAGAGACCATGGCAATTAGAAAAGCTCTCTGTACTGTGTGTGTGTGTGTGTGTGTGTGTGTGTGTGTGTGTGTGTGTGTGTGTGTGTGAGAGAAAGAGAGAGAGAGAGAGAGCTGGCTGCTGCATGCACCGCTGGGCATAAATGAGTCTAGCAGCCCGGGCAGCGTAGGCAGGGCTTTAACACAACACGGCAGACACGCCTAAGACTCCCATTGTGCCTGGTGCTAATCCATTTCCACCCTAACAAGCTGCTGCCTTCGAACCCAGCCATCCAACCACAAGCCTGTCCACCGTCTGCTGGGCTTGGTTCGGCTCCAGTTTTCTGACTTTCAGCAGCCATTTTAAGCTCTCTCTGGCAACACGTCGCCCTCCTCTGTGCTGAAACAAAGCTCTAATACTGGAGCTTTGAAGAGCTGCTACTGTACTTGTTTGAATGTGTGTGTTGACATGACTTTCTCCAATGTGGTCGTTTTTAGTGTCACTTTAAGAAACATTAAATCTGATAAAAATGCATGCCTCTAAGAACTTAATAAACCTAATCAGAAAAACTAGAGAGCAGAATAATATTTTGTCGAAAACCTTCCTCTGCATAACCTTAACGTTTTATCCTCCTGGACTTCCTCTTGATTACTTCTTGAACCTTCAGACATTTATACACAACGTGGAGCTCAGGAGACTGTTGCTTTCACAAACTCACCGTAAGCAGGAGGATAAAGAGCTCCTCTGCTTTCTGTGTTAATAAAGCAGCTGAGACACCACAGAGAAATCAACTGTGCATTTCCTCTATTGAGCTGAAAATTGTGGAAACACTTGAACAGCATTTTTTATTGTCCACACAGATGAGAAGACTACCTTGGGTGGAAAGAGCTGAGGAAAGGACAAATACAGAAAATTAATAAGAGCCTCCGACCCCATTCAGAGCGTCTCTGTTTCAAATAACACTTCATTGGAATCTCAGAAGAAATGAGGAGGTGTTGTACTTAATTTCTTCTCAAACTTTGCACTTTAGTAGCAGTTTTGTGTCTTTGCCTGACGGTGCTTCTTATCCCACCTGTTATCAAAGTGACAAACTTCCCGGCAGACTGGAGCACCGCCGTACACCCACTGAGACTCTGGGTGTGATGAGATAAAATGAGATGGGAGAGATGATTCATAATGTATACAGAGGCATGCGGAGGGGAGCTGCTTCAGGTGACTCAGATCACTGAGGCGTCTCGTATGTAAATGCAAAGTTAGAAGAGTTGAACTTTTAGGGAGTGTCATCCACTCCAAAATAAGAGCCACCACAATCCGCTCTGTGGTGATGCATGTATTAAGACCTTAAGAAAGAGATATCTCTCTTTGGGCATACAGCTGCTGTATGCCCAAAGCCCTCCTCTTCTGACCCCTTGTTATTAAAAAACAATAGTATATAAGTTCTGCATTTTAAGTTATCAACAGTAACCTATAAAAAGAATGACAATATTAAGTCTAATTCAAGATTATTCATGCAAAGGTTCCAAAAAATTCATATTTTTCTACAGAACTATTCAAAGCCCTAATTTGTAAGAGTTGAATATTACATTGTGCTTTGTTTTTTTTTGTTTGTTTTTTTGGGGGGGAGGGGGGGGGGGGCTTTCCCATGTTTTAAACATGGATTTTGCTGATTTTCTATGTTGGTGAAATCCCTGAATCTGTCTTTAACTGATCAGATTGCTCCAGTTTTAGAAGCAGCAGCAGCATGAGACTTGCTGAGGTGGTGAGGTCAACGCATAATCTGGTTCATGACACGTTAGAGGAGCGGGCCTCAAACACCAAGGTCTGCCCAAAAGTGCAATACCTCCCTTTAAGTTCCAAAAACTATTAGAAAGACAGCTTTTAAACTTCATTTTAAATTTCTGCTTTTGACATTATTTCCAAACACACAAAACCATCTAAGACTGAATGTCACATTTTTTGACTCAGTGTCCACCAGCAGAGGAGAAATGTGCCAAAGTACAACTTATGAGCTGGATTTTGACATTTCATTGGTTGTCCCTGGCATCACTTTCCTTATTACTAATCAATAAGTGTTATAATGGAGTTTTGACCAACCAGAATCAAGTATTTGTAGCCTGTTAATTTGTAATTAGTTAACTGTTAACTAGTATTAGTAAGTAAGTTGGGTGATATAAACAGTATATGGCTGTTTTTTTCTTTTCTTTTCAATCAAAAAATGTTGATAAAGTCAGAACAGCTTTGTTTCAGCATGAAGTGAAAATAAAGAACAGATGGCATTAACTATATTACGACAGAGGCAAAAATCTCTTCTAGTGATCATAAAACAGTGTTTAATGCTGACATCTTCCAAAACAATCAAGTTCCCAGACCTACAGAAATAAGTTTATGTTCACCCACATGTTGGCTGGTTACAATTAAAATAAAGACCATTTTCCCCCTTTTTTAAAATCTTTTCTTTGCTCTGAATGTCGGCCTTCTACGTACAAACTTGTGAAGCTATTTCCAGATAATCTGTGTTTCACAGATGTGAGCATGAACAAGATTTCTACAACATTACGCCTCAAATTCCTGAGCTGGTGTTTGGTCTGTGAGGCCTTCAGTGTCAGCGTGTTTAAAGTCACTGCTGGTTGGCACAAAGGCAGACACTGTGAATATGAACAGAACGAGCTCCAGACAATAAAAGGCAGCACATCAATAACTGCTAGGCTGAGCTTAGCAGGGGGGCTTATTGGTTTAATTCTCAAAATACACTGAGATGGCAGGCTGCATGAGAACAAACAACTGATGGGGGGTGTTTGTGTGTGTAAGCTTGTGCTCAGAATCCAATCTACCATCTTTTTCAACACGTACAGCAGAGCCAGAGCAAATATTAGCTCGGCATCTATTGGGAGACAATCTGGCTGTCACCATATTGTTGTGAAGCTTTTTTTGTGTCCTTTTTTCTTTTTTGCAGAAGCATAAGTAAACAGTGCTGAGCAGACACTAGATGTTGTTTTGCAGCTCCAGGAGAGGACGTTTCGGTAATGAGCAGTAAGTTCAGCAGCTTCATCCGCACAGCCGCTGTGCCTCAGCTGGCTCGTGCAGCGTGCTGGAACAATTGCATCGTTTGTGTGTTGTTTCAGTTGAATGTCATTTTGTCTGGAGTGTTAGCGCTACGAACAGAACAGCATGGACGGTGGCATGTTGGAGTAATCCCATTACTTCTGTGCAGCAGCTAATCACTTTCATATTTGTTTCCAAATTCCTGCAGTCTGTTTGTTGTTACATTTTGAAATTAAAAGCCAGTATCTGCAGATCTCCTCACATTTAGTAAACATAGTTTAATTAAGAGGGACTTTGATCAATGTTCACTGAAGATGAGGACATCAGAACATGTTGTGGTGTTTGTTGGTACAGATGAAAAGCAGGAAACTCCAGCAGTGTTTTGTTTAAACTCCTTCAAATCTGAAATCAAAAGGATGACTAATCATCATTTTTGGGATTTTAGAACAAAAGGTGTTAACATGTTGATGAGACAGTAGCTTTGAGGAATGAAATCAAAGTCATGCACTTTGTGATTTTGGGAGATAAAAGGGCTTTAATAAGTGGTGAAATTCTGCTGTGATGAGGGTGAAACATTCATTTTTGAGGTTCATTTTCAAGCTGTTGTAATTTAATTGGATTTTTTTTCAAGTAAATTTAAAATAAATCACCACCAAACACCAAACAAAATCAGTTTGACTTTACAGCTGCTGCCTTTGGTATCTGCATATGTAAGTCAGAGGGGAGTAATTCAGCAGTTAAGAAAATAAAAAACACAAAAAACAACATTATTATGAAAAAATGTGTGGTTATTTTGATGATTTTGAATTGGTGTTTGTCATTTCTTGTATGTCAGCTCCCCTTCTAAACACCTGATCAACTTGTTCCTTAACTAAATTTAAAATTTGTCTCCAGAAGAATGTCAAAGTGGCTCGGATTTCTTTAACTGACAACCAGTACTAAAAACCCTGTCAACATGACTTTTGACATGTTAGTGGAACACAAGTCCATGTTAAAGGTGTTGGCATGAGGGATGAGAGTCACCAGGTGACTCATAGTAGAAAATGAGCAGATTTGATGCACCATGATAAGAATTCATGATTTCACTCAAAGTACTTTGGAAAAAAATGTTCATGCCAAGGTTACAGGTGCTCTATGCATAAGAGTTTTGTAGCTGCCAATGTAAATATTTTTTTAAAAAATATTCCCAGAATAATTTTGATTTTTTTCCCTTGTTATCAACTTAAATGAGGTTTTCAAAAAATGATCTTGGTTGAAGCAACATGATTGATTGCAAATTCTACGGTGCACCATGAATCGCATGTGCAAAGCACATTTAGTTCCATCAATCAATACTTTATGAATGGGACTTTTTGTGGGGTGCTGAGGGGACATAAGGAACATGTCTCAGTTATTATAAATACCTGAATCTCCTTTTATTTTCACTATTCATGGTTATTAGTGTCATTTAAACGTTGTTTCAGGTGTGTTTGAATGTTTCTTTGCTTGTGACAAACTTTTATGTCTCTATTTATGACAGTTTGACTCAGTTAGGGAGAATCCATTCATAATCTCATTTATAAATATTGCATTAGACATGTTTACATGCATGTCTGCTTAGAGCAGACTAAAACGTTTCAAAAACATTCAAGTTAAACTGTATTTGCTGTATATTAAATTTACTGTTGCTGTATCATTATCACTGGAAGTCTCCTTTTTGTTGAATATAAAATTTATATTTCTTACTTACTGTTGATAAAAATGAAATAAGCTGTGGTTAATCATTGTGTTTTTTTTTTGACCCAATAACAATGATTTGTATCTGTGTCTTTAATTGACATCTTGGATATGTTTATTTTTTTCTACTTTGTGTTTTTAACATTTTAGGAACACATCTTGTAAATCTTCAGCTTTACATACCAATTCTTTAGAGAGTGTTTCTTTGTCACATGAATGATAGACTACAGATGTAGAGTAACAGATACAAGTTACTGTTTATGAATTCTGCTGTTGAGACTGTTTATGCTCATATTTTTGGACCAAAAGTTGGAATAACCTCTCGCTTGTTTTGTGCTTTCTCTTCTTCTGAGGAGAAGCAGAGGAAGAAAAACGTCTTTGGCTCAAAGTTTCTGATGCTGTTCATTCAGAGAGGGTCATCGTTAACAACAATAAGGGCGTAGTGATCCTAAACAGTTGTTAAGTTATGTGGTGTAAAACCAAAGAAACAAGCTACAAAGCAGCGTAGAGCAGAGCGGCTGCAGAACGGCTGCAGAGCAGCGTCTGTATTGGTGTCTGTCTGTATCTGCGTCTGTCTGTATCCGTGTGTGTCTGTAGTGGTGATGTGAAGATATTAACAGTTTAAGCTTTAAAGATCTGTACTGAGACATACATTTCATATAAACTGTATTGATGACTCCTTAAAGTAATTAAACTCAAGTAGTTTTTTTTTAAATCAGATTAATTAGTATCCATAATGTTGGTGTGAAAATAGACATACAGACTTGTGGGTGGAGACCTTTCCGTCTCTGTATTCTGTCCCTGTTGGGCAGATGACTTTCTCTCAGTGATAATGTGAGGCCTTTATCTAAGGCGGGAGTGATGACGTCTATTAGATCTATAAATCATGTTAGGCGAGGGCTGGGAGGGCCAGGGGGAACGGCGAGAGCTCAGGGTCGTAAATCTCATTACCTGAGACTGCTGCCGACCCCCCTGCTGCCTCACCCCGTCCTCAATCTCTCCCATTATCAGCTGACCTTGACCGCCAACGCAGACACTTACACTCAATCAGGGCTGCAGAGGGTGTGTGTGTATGTGTGTGAATGTGATGTATGTGTGTTAAAACGTGTGTGTGTGTGTGTATGTGTGTATTAACCTGTCATATTTGTGTCATGTTATTCAGGACTCCATCCTCTCTCTTTCAATTTTAAATGAAGGATTTTGAAATGAAAATATCAGGGTCTTCTTGCTCCTGTCATCTTGTTTCCTCTGAGGATTAAGCTCTTAAAGGTGAACACACACTTTAATTTTAAATATTAGAAAGTTATTTCTCTTCTTTCAGTGAGGTATGAATCAGTAACTTTTTTTTTACAGGATACAGATTTAGAGATAGAAAACAAATGAGCTCATCTTTTAAAGGTCAGCCGTCTGCGATTGATGAAACAGCCATTAATAAACAGAGACGACCCATACAGTGAACTTCAAGTAATGAGTTTATAGATTAAATCTTCCCATCGGAAGTCGAAAAAATACAGCTGGATCTGAAACAGGTGATTTTAGGTGATACTATTTTTCACTCCTGCGACTGAACAGATTGCTTCTGTCCTCGGTTCTGGTCCAGCTGAGTCACTTTCCAAGCTGCTGTGAAACGGCTAATAAACGCACACCTGTAAGCACAGCATGGTTCATTTAAAGTCTAATGATCTCATGTTGAAACACAGACCTGCAACTGTGTAACACTGGTGTTTGAACCACTGCAGGGCCTGTGTGACAGAGCGATACTGAAGACGACGATGTCAGTTATAGCAAACCTACTTGAATTGAACTCGTCTTCTACCTTAAAATTCACACGTTTAATATCCTTTACCGACCAGTGGCTGTATCCTTTACACTGGTACGACCTGTGTTGTATTTGCAGAAAGGGAGGTTGCACTGTCGGAATGTGACTGCAGCTGGTGTTATCACCCATCACAGCACAGCAATTGGAAATTGCCCCCTATGCATTACCACAGCCAATTCTCTGCTCAAAGCATGCTGGGATACTACCCGATAATTTCTACAGGAAGCCTGTTGTGTCTATAGTCTGTAAAATCAATTGACTTAGTATCTGTGATGTCATCTATCTGTGTCTGATACAGCTTAATGAGGCTCATTGTTATTTAGAGCTATACTGGAAATGTTGAACTGGAGAGGCTTTGACCTTCCCACTAGCAGCTGCAGGCTGCCAGTCTGATAGTCAGGTCAGCTGTTCGTCTGGCAAACTCCTAATCTTTGGTACTTTTTGGTACTTTTGCAGCCAGCCTCAGGTGGACATTCAACAACCTGCAGTTTTAGCATTTTAGCATTTTTATTTTTCTGACCAACGGACCTTCTGATTTTCTGGTTTATGGTCTTTCTGAGACCAGGGTGGGCCTGAGTTGTAGGACAAGGGTTTTCCAGGAAGTTGCCCAGACATATGAAGTTCTGCATCTGCCTTGCTTTCATAGTACAATTAACTAATTGGTCAATCATTTGAAGTCGCACATGTGGCTAATGCTATGGCTAAATGGGCCATTCCATAAACGGTACATTATGACTAATCATTCCGTTTGGGTGATAAATGGACCTGCGTATGGGCCCAGAACTGATTTGTGTCTGTCATGTCAAGCTGAAAATAGACAATCAAGCCTAACAGGAAGTCAAATAAGAACACTAAACACCATGGGATTGATTTTAAACCAAGCACCATTTTTCTATTACAGATTTTATGGGAAATGTTCCAGTCAAGACAAATACATCCAATTTTTTCCTCCATTGAGTGATGCATACGTTGCAACTATTTTTGCTTTTATCAGTGAAAATCAGTCTGTCTTCACAGGATTTTTTTTTTTTTTTTTTTTTTTGCTTTTTCCACCAGGAAAAATGCTGAAAGTTTGATTTGAACCCAAAAATCACTCAAGAGCCAACTTCATAGAGTGAACAACCACAAGGACGGGATGTACCTGACTTTGTAGATTTCCTAAGTTTTCCCCCTGAATCCCTAGGAGGCTCGAATTTTTTGTTTGTATTTTGCCAAATTTTGGCTAGCTTGCAGGTAAAGGTGTTATACAGTAATCATTAAGGAATAAACTATGAAAGAAAGTTAATAAAGTTGGGGATCCTCTGACTTCTCATCTAGGGCTACCACGTGGTCAGAACATGAACAAACTAGCTTTGTAGCTCCAAAAACGATCAAATCTCTGCTCTGCTGCTTAAAGAAATTTTGTGTGAAAATTCAATTTAATATGCAGGACAGCACACACTTTTTATTTCTATTCTCATAATAACTTTTTTAAATGTTCAGTGTTTTTACATGACTGTCAAAGCGTAGTGAAGGGAACATTTGTACCAGCAGTGATGCAATTACATGGTTTGTGCTGCTGTTCAGCCTCTTACAACAAAGTGGTGAATTACTGATGATTATAAAAGTAACTATTTCATTGATTTCTTTGTGATTTTCTTTACGCTAAAGAGAAAAACTTCTTTTTCAGACTTTACTACAGATTCTAACTTTTCGTTACAGCTCGTAACTGAACCCCTGTTAATCAGCCTGGATTCATTGTGTGAAGGAGACAGGAGTTCAACGGCCAACAACCGCAGCTCGCACTGTAAGAAAACATTTCTCTTTTGGCCCCAGGAGCTATGAAAACTTGGCAAAACTTTGACAAACAGTAAGAAAAAGTCTCGTCCAGGTCACATACGGTAAAATGTGTTTTTGTTGTGTAAATCAAGCCTCTGGCAGTGCCCTTGGTTTCTCTGCTGACTGGCTGAGATCTCCAACTGTGCTCTGACTAGCAGCAACATTGAAACAGACATAATGAATGTTAGGCTTCCACACAGTGTCTGGCACGGCTTGCTGCCTCCATATTTCTCCAACTCCCTCTTCTTACTGCACTCTCCCTTTCTCTCTTGTTCTTTTGTGTCGGTCTGTCTCTCTCTCTCTCTCTCTCACACACACACACACACACACACACATGTAAAATAAACATACGACTGCACACTGCACTTTTGTCCCATTAAAAAATTATTCCACATAATTAAATCTGTCACCCCAGGAACATGGCAGCATGTCCTTATGTAATCAACTGAAGTCTTTTAAAGAAACAGAAATGATTTGACTGCTGACACAAAAACCATTTAATTAGAATTCCTCAAATTAAAAGTCGCCTCGTGTAGAAGTGCTGATAATTACATCTGCAGACTCTTCTTCCTCTTAACGTCGTCTTCTCTTCAGCTCTCTCCCTGCTCTTTTCTAGTGCATCTTAATGGGTTTTCATGCCTGGAGCGAGGAATCTGCAACATTGTGGTATATCTGGCTGGTTCAATAATAACTCATATGACAACACTCGCAGCTATCACACAACCCCCAAACTGTCACTGTTCCACCGCTGTGCCTTTGGGTTGACGGGCTCGCCCTGAATAATTTAGCCACAGAAGTCAGTGAGGAAGTTGTTGCCCAAAGGAAGCTCTTGAAAAGTACCACTACCCTGCGGCATGACTGGTTGGATGGAAGCAGCTTCAGTCATGTTGAAAGTTGAGGATGTGAATGCCACCAGTCACTGTTTAAACCAGGTGTATCACTCTGTACAACAGGAAGTGATCCAGGTGTAAGAGTCCCTGTGTGAACGCCATCTCTGAGGAGGAAGTGGGTTCTTAAATAATCATTTTAAGGTTTTAAGACCTTCATATTGGGCACTGCACAAACGGGTGTTATGGATAAGTGAAGTTATAAAGGTTAAATACTACTACTTTTTCAAAATAGTTGCACCCATTTGGAATATACCATCATGATCTGTGAAATCATCCTTTAAAAGATGCTTTAGCATTATCAGATAGCATTATTTAGCTTCTCTGGAGTCATGTTACCTAAAAAGATGGGTAACGTGACAGCACCCACAAAGTGAAGCCAAAACATTTGACACCGTGTTGAATAACTGTCTGCAGATTTAGTCACAGAGCCCAACTCCATGTCCCCAGATGGTCATGTCTTCTTTTTTAATTTTTCTATTAATTTCAGTGTAATTAGTTAATAATTTATAATTTAATGTGCATCACAGATTGGTTTATGAGTCTTTCATATATTCCACAGGGCATCATAAGCTACATCACTATCCTTGTTGACATGCTGCTACTGAAGCAACATAACTCAATTCCTAGATCACACCATTTTGTTAAGAAAAGGACACATAATTAAAAAAGAAATAATAATCATACGATAATGATATAAAGACTCTGGCACAAGGTTATTATAGTTAACAAAACCTTACTAAAATGAGAGGTTATAACATATTTTTGTTAACTAAAATAAAGTAAATAAACTAGGCTTTCCAAAAAATAAAAAAATAAATAAATAAATTAACTTAATCTGTATTGTGAGTTTAGAAAATTGAACAAACTATAAATTAAAATTATGAAGAAAATGTCTTTAGCTGTCGTTTTAGTCAATTTGTCTCAAATGCAAACCTAACTATCTTTTTTTTTACCATGTGCTCAGGGGCCATGCAGAGTAACACTGAGTGACACTTTTATTGTTTGTCTGTCCTCAGTGAATACATTTTTGAAAATTGTATGTTTTTTTTTGTTTGTTTTTACTACACAATGCTTTTCCTGACATTTTTCAATGTTACCCCTGACAACTACCCTTTATAACAAAAAGACTCAAACTGAAACTAATAAAAACTAAACTGAAATTAAAAACAAAAAGTCAAAATCAAAATAAAAACTAAAGAATGATACAAAACTATAACAACCTCACTTTGAACTTGCATTGAGATAATAAACATTTTTTTAAAAGTGTAAAATTAGCCACGCATTGACTGGGAATGAGTGTTGTTTTTATTCCTTGCTAGACAATCTGAGTTACTCTTTTGACCACAGACTGTTTAAAATAGGGACGTAGTCTCTGTGAAGTGACCCGTCTGTTCCTCAACAGAGGAACGACAGACATTTTGGAAATGCTAACTCTCTGGAGTCATGTTACCTAAAAAGATGGGTAACGTGACAGCACCCACAAAGTGAAGCCAAAACATTTGACGCCTGACTCAAGAGGCGGGCTTTGAGCCTCCTCACCAACAGCTACAGACCTGTCAGTCATGTGAGCTTTGCCCCTGATTGGACTAACTCGTGAGCTTGATGTCTTCTTAACCGCTGCGTTAGGAAAAAAAAAAAATCGCCCTCCGTTTAGAGTGTTCAGAGTGAGCTGAGAGTGAAATTAGTGTTTCAGACCCTAGAGCTTTTTTGAACCAGGCTGTAAATACACTGTTTAATGCCATTAAAGTCTGTTTTTTGTTGGGTGTGTATGTGGTTTTAGGTCTTTCTGCAGCCAGCTTCAGTGGACCATCAACAAACTGCACCTTGTTCGCAATCAATAGAGTTGCCACCTGGTGGCCACTTAAGGTACTTCCCCATTGGCTTGACACTAGAAACTATAATATTACAATAATAAGAAAAATGCAACAATCACAAATGAATGAAAAAGTGTCCACATTGACTTTAAATCTCAATATAATTACTCCAAATAAAGTGCCCCCCAAGGTGGTGACTGTAGCCTGTTCTGCTCACTGAAAGTGAACCTGGTGCACTTTGGGAAAAATCCCAAACTGTATCAGCCACAAGGCTGAAAATGAGACTGATCAGGTCTCTGTTTAGCTTTAACAGTCAAACACAACATGTACTGATGTAGGAGATTAATAGTTAATGTAAGTTATTAATATTTCACTGTGAGAACAAATTCAGTTACAGATTATTTTGTATTGAAGATGAATTGAAGATTTTGTTTTGAAGATGAACAAGTGGCTCACACGCTGGAAATAATCACACTGATGCTTGATTTTCACATCCATTAACTAGTTTCAGACAGGATAAATGCCAATCACTGATAATGATGATTAAATCACCCTCTATCTCACTCTCACACACATGCTCACACACACACACACACACACACACACACACACACACACACACATTCCACCAGTGTCCTGTTCCGCTCTGCTTGGCTCCCAGGACCACCTGAGGGTACCACATCACAGGTTTGTTTTTCCTGTATCTGCTCCATCAGAGAGACGCAGGCCTCATTAGTGTGTGCCCCTGTACGGTCCCCGGGCATCTCCAACCCGTACAGCCAACCTCCAGTGGCCCCCTGGGCACAGAGCCCCGAGCACAACAAATCACTGAAACAAAAACGCACGCTAGCATCCCTAATGCCCGAATCTTTACACTTCAAAAACACAATTATGCTAATGCCAGGAATCATTTGCCATTCCAACTCTGATTTAATGCGGCCTTTTAGTGGGGAAAGCTAATTAGAGGCTTTAATTAACATGTGCGACACAAACTGAAGAGAAGTGCGAAGGAGCCTGTCGATCATGGAGGAGCTCAGCGAGAGCGCTGGAAGAGGGAGAGCGAGAGAGGGGAAGTCTGAAAGCTATGCAAATGAGGCGAGGGAGCGCCACAGGGAGGCGTGGATCTCTGCCGCTACAACGGTTTCTGTAAATATCACCGTGACCCGTAGACAGAGAGGAGTCATCTCATTAACACAGATTGGAAGGTGTCCCCAGAACTCAGCCCACAAGGGTCAGTGCTGATACGATGCAACCTGAGCAAAGTGAGGGCGCCATCATTAAAACGCTGACAAAACGCAGGATTTCAGGCCATGTTCTGAAATGCAAATTGTGTCTTCCACTTACATCATCCTTTTCCCTATAACTACCTCAGGGCTGTCGGCTCGGTGCACTGCTGGACACTCACAGACCTCAACATCGAGATAGATGTGCTGCCTGAATGCACACTGTGATTGCATTTATCGGCTTGGCGCAGCAGGTTTGCAGGTTTGCGTAAATTAAAGCACTTCATGTGGACGTGGGAGTTGTCTCATTAACATGGATTGGAAGGTGAACTCTGCAGAGCTGCATTATTCTGCACTAGTTGGAGCTCCAGATATCATCATTACCACTGGTAAATACTAACAGATAGTGCAGGTAACAAACCCAAGGTGCTAATCACCCTGAAACAGAGTGGGCCACAGAAAATGGAAAATCTTTAATAAGAGACGAAGCTGGAAATAGAAAAGTCTAGGTTATGCCTCGATTAATGCCTGAGCTTTTCATTTACATTCTCTGAAAAGGAGACGCACAGGGTTAGCACTCTAATATCCAGGATAAAGATATTTCAGAGCTTTCCTCATTTCTCCTTTTCATTGGTGAAAGTACCTTTTGTTTCACCAGTTAAAGGGTTAGATCTGAAGTTTCATTAAAACCCATTAGGAGGCTTGTAGGGGTGTAATTTCTTTTTCATAATGTATGTGATAAAAGTGTCATTTAAACTGTTACCTCCTGATTAAAGGTTATTTATGGCTCAGTGAGGGTGTCAGCAGTTTAAACCTTTTATTTTGTAATCTTTCCATTTTTTTTTTTTTTTATAAAACTGCATTTAAAGAAGCTCTGACTTTTTTAATTTGCTCCAAACCAGTTTGTGCACTTTTGATTCCCCCCTTTTTTTTCCAGTTTATATTAAAGAAGCCACAGGCTGATTTTGTTAATGTTTTCATTTAAAGCGCCCTTTTATACTTCACTTGTAAATGCTACATCCAGTACTTTGGAAACATCATTACAGCTGCAGTCTGTGAGTCTCTGCAGACAGAAGTCACTTTGCTGAAGCTGCTTTCAATCCTGTGTGAGCACTCCAGCTCTTTCTGTCCTCCTGGGGATCAATGCAGCAGCAGGGGAATGAAAGTGGAGCATGTGTACTACTTTAAAATTCATAGAAAAGGAGTCCAAGCTAAGTCTTATATGAGGATTACAGTTTTGGAGTATTGACTGTCTGACTGTAAATCTCTCAGTTTCTGACCTTCGACACTTGGTGGATGTCCTTTGCCAAAGGATCCAGTATGTCCCTGTCCATGTATGATAAGGGAATCATCTCCTGTTCTAAATGATGTGAACATTTACATTTTCTGTCAAGTGCAAAAACCAAACCAAAGTCTGTCTGCAAGGTCTCCGAAAACTCCATCTGGTCTGTTCATAGTCTGCCTGTGTGAAGTTAAAGCTCTGAACATTCAGATGAAACTCAACAGCTCTGAACACTGACGTCTTTGAATGAATGAATTTATCAGGATGAGTTCAAAAAACACATCAGAGGAACAAGGACCAGATTAAAGATATGAAACTGAGCAGAAATATAGTCCGAATCTGAAAACCAATCCTGATCTAATCAAGATCCTGATCCTGCCATAAAAACATGCTGACATATTTGTCCCATATCGCCCCCTAATGGAGAACATGTTCCTCGGTCAGAGGCAAAGTTTGATGATGTTTACGCAGCAGGTAACACTGCAGAAAACTGACCACTGATCATCTGGTATGAAGAGACACCTGAGGGACAGGTGAGACACCTGAGGGACAGGTGAGGCACCTGAGGGACAGGTGAGACACCTGAGAGACAGGTGAGACACCTGAGAGACAAGTGAGACACCTGAGGGACAGGTGAGACACCTGAGGGACAGGTGAGACACCTGAGAGACAGGTGAGACACCTGAGGGACATGTGAGACACCTAAGAGACAGGTGAGACACCTAAGAGACAGGTGAGACACCTGAGGGACAGGTGAGACACCAAAGAGACAGGTGAGACACCTAAGAGACAGGTGAGACACCTGAGGGACAGGTGAGACACCAAAGAGACAGGTGAGACACCTAAGAGACAGGTGAGACATCTGAGGGACAGGTGAGACACCTGAGGGACAGGTGAGACACCTGAGAGACAGGTGAGACACCTGAGAGACAAGTGAGACACCTGGGGGACAGGTGAGACACCTGAGAGACAGGTGAGACACCTGAGGGACACGTGAGACACCTAAGAGACAGGTGAGACACCTAAGAGACAGGTGAGACACCTGAGGGACAGGTGAGACACCAAAGAGACAGGTGAGACACCTAAGAGACAGGTGAGACACCTGAGGGACAGGTGAGACACCAAAGAGACAGGTGAGACACCTAAGAGACAGGTGAGACATCTGAGGGACAGGTGAGACACCTAAGAGACAGGTGAGACACCTGAGGAACAGGTGAGACACCAAAGAGACAGGTGAGACACCTAAGAGACAGGTGAGACACCTGAGGGACAGGTGAGACACCTAAGAGACAGGTGAGACACCTGAGGAACAGGTGAGACACCAAAGAGACAGGTGAGACACCTAAGAGACAGGTGAGACATCTGAGGGACAGGTGAGACACCTGAGAGACAGGTGAGACGCCTGAGGGACAGATGAGACACCTGAGGGACAGATGAGACACCTGAGGGACAGGTGAGACACCTGAGGGACAGGTGAGCTTTGATTTCATCAGTCTGTGATGATGGAACGAGGAGGTTTGAGCCACTTAGAGACTGATTTTTAAAGAAATCACTAAAGAAATACTCATGAAATACAGCATTATTATGTTATTTTCAGGGTATATAAACATGTCAGTGAGAGCAGCTGGTTCTTGGTCATTTCACTAAATCAAATGTGACCCTGTTTGTAAAAAGTCTGAACAGCCCTGCTGTAGACTCTGTGATCCACAGTTGTATTGAACTGATGTTGAGGTGAATCCTACATTCACAGTTTAGTGTCTGTGTAGCTCACTGAATGTCCACCCTCTGTCTTTTGTCAAATGTTTTTTTCCCTTCTAACTGTTTGTGTTCCTGACTCTGTCCACTGTTCTGTCTTTAATTTTGAACCGTCTGTGTTAAATACGTAATTCCTCAAAGCCAAAACTTTATTACAAAGATGACCGATTCTCCAAGGTAAAACCAAAACCAGGGACATCCTGATCTCAAAGAAGTCCAGCAAATTTCCCTTTTGCCTGTTGACACTGTGGCAAAAAATTAGCCTATTCTAAAAGTGGTATGTATTGTAGAAAAAATATTTGTTTCTGTCGAAGTCTGGAGATAATGGCAGTCAGCTTAAGGAGCTACTGGACCCCAACAAGTGGAGAAACACTTTGTCCTCCTGAAAATATGACAGTGTAATTGTTTATACCAAAGGTTTGTTAACAGCAACTATTTATTTTTTAGCTATATTCTTCTAAAAAAACTATCGTATGATAATGACACGAAGTGGGGGAATCTGCTCACCCTGGAGTGATTCTAGTTTGCATAACTATCTGATCACTAACCATTATCTTCCAATATTGGCACCAAAAACCTGCTGCTTTCACTGCTGCTCCTGTTTCAACTGTCAGCTGATCCCCATTAACTTTACTGTTTTTTTTACAGTGTAGTAGTAGAACACAACCACTGTTTGTCTAAATACTTTAGCATAGATTTATTCAGTCGCTGTGGGTGTTTGAGTTCCTCCATCTAATGAAAGTTTCTTGCCTGTTGCACACTCAAAGTGTCTCGCTCCTGCTTCTAAATTTGTGGCACTAAAGTTGTCAACTTTTATTAGTCCTGCTGGCGACAGTTGAAAGTTTCCATCAGTTTTAACTGTTGTGACAATTTTTAAGTGTCTTCTCACAGCTTGAGGAAAAAGGATGTGAACCACAGAGAGCTCAGGCACCTCTGACTCCTCATCGCTGTAGCCAGATTTTCTGCGTCCTGCTGGCAAGCTGAAAAACTGCACTCGCCGCGTGCCATATGAAATCAGATTGTGGTTGCAGCTTTTATTGACTGACCTCTTTATCAAAACCACATGAGTTCTTTTGGCGGCGCTGTTAACTGAAACACCAGCTGCTCTTTGGTTTTAAGTAGCTGCTCAGCACTTTAAGCAACTGATGTCATGTCAAAGCAGATTCTTTCTCTCTAAATCAACAGGACCGGACGTTTTAGGCTTTCAACTCTTTCATTTCAGTTGTTTTATCTGTTATAGATCAAGTCAGCTGTAAAGTGATGCTGTGAAACTATGACCAGAGCGCTCCTGTCATAAAAGACCAAGAACACAGCGAGGGGACTCGTCTCCTCGTTTTCAACAAATCACATAAAGGCTGCTCAACACTCTGAGTCCCACATCCATCATTTCAAGGATCTTTGCTGTTAATGTCTGACAGGAGAGAGGAGGAAAAGTGAGGCTCACCTGCGTGATCAGTCTTCTGGAAGTTTTTCAGGTTGAAGTCAGAGCTAACAGCCTTCACAGCACATCATGTCCTCTTCACCTGAAAGCAACATGTTAGAAGTTCATCAGCCAGAAAATCAGTGAAGGAACATTCATGTAGATCCTGACAGAACACAAAAACAACAACTCAAACAGAGGAGGCTGGAACTGTAATAACAACCGGAACAATAAACTATCAAATGCCTCTGTTTGATGGTGAATATGCTGTGTGAAGTGGATAACCTGCACATAACTGTTTGAGCTCGTGAGTTTCCTTTCATGGCTTTAAATCAAGTTTGGTTTGCTGACTTGACTGTAAAAGAAACTCACTCAGAGAAACATTGTGAGTCGCAGACCGCAGAAAGAACAAAGCTAATGCTGTGTTTTGAGGTTTCTAATACTGCCTAAAAAATAAAGAAGGATCTGGTGACCAATGAGAGTTATACACCTTCTTTCATGGCTGCTAATTCTGCAGCAGCACCTTTGTGTGTGAAGCTGCCTGCTGACTGTGACAGCAGTACAGAGGTTTAAATTAAGATGTCAAAACACTTCCTGATGAAGTTCCCTCTAATATATATTAACACATTAACATTAAATAGATTTTACACATAGACATGAGCTGTATTTAAAACTTAAAATACATAACAGAGAAATAAAAAACAAGAAAACCTTTCACCATATTCATATTACGGAAAAATGGCTGTTAAATATAATAATATTCTGTAAGTCAGAAAACACTCATCTGATAGCTCATCAGAGATAAGCTGCACTGGTCCATAGGTTTATTCATAGATTTTATGTTAGAGTATGTTAGCTATTGTTTCTATTGTTTTTTTAGGCAACTAGCTAGCTAGCAAAAGTCAAGACAAGACGAGACAAGTTAAGATAAGTTATAATAAAATAAGATACGATCCACCTTTTTAATTCTGAAGGAAATTATGTTACCAGAGTGCAAGTGTCTTTTAAATAATACAAAGTTTGAGAGTGGAGATTTAATATATAAGTGTCAAAGCGAAAATGATAATACAGAAAAGCGCCTAAAAATAACAACAAGATAAACAAGAGTGAAAAAGACGAGTGAAAAGGTTTCACATGAATTAACTACAGCATAAAAGTACAGCAGAGTGAGACTATGCACGTTTACGCACATATTTAAATGAATAAACTGTTGCACATGAGTGAAACTAAACAAACTATACCTATTGCACAAACCCTTGCACTGTTAATTGATATTGCACTAAGTAGTCAGAGTCTGTTTGATTGTTTGAACCTAATACAAGATCATTTCATTAATGAACAACACTACACATCATCTACAGATAATGGAAAAATGAGTGGAAAAATGTTAAGGCTTGTGTTCTGTTCATTCAAATTTTAGTCAAACTTAATTGTTGTCTCAAGTGTTTAAAAAGCTGAAACACACAAGATCTCCAAATATCCTGCACATGTTGTTAAAGTACTGTTATGTAGAAAGAGAAGAGAAGTTGATAATTACAGGTTTTATTATAAGGATTAAAACAAATATGTCCCATTATCCAGGTAATATTTTTAACAATGTTACTCTTGTTAATGAAGCTGAAATGGAGGGGCCTTTGGGATGATGGATCTTGTGGATGATTGGCTAAAAGCATACAAGCCTTATCCATGATTAAAATGACTCAAACGGTCTGTTCAGCCTGCATATTGTTGGCTCATCTTGTAAATTAACTGCATGTTTAGCAGCTGTTGTCTAATGTTTCACAAAGCCTGGCTGCAACATTGTTAGCTAAAGTACACGTCTGCAGTCACAACCTATCAAACAAGGTGATCTTGTTTCAACACTAAATTAAAAATGCAGCAGAGCAACATTCGGATCCACTTTGGAGCATCACACCAAGGTCACTGACTATTAAGTGGTTATAAAATATGTCCTTCATTAATATGATACAGCAGAAACTTCTTAGCCTGAGGACAGAGATGGGATGAGAAACAAGTGCAGGGGGTGAGCTCACACTGAGCCCACAGAAGATCCAAACAGCTGTCTGCGTTTGAGGGGCCGGCTTTAACAAAGGGCCTTTAGATAGACTCAAGTCCTCTTAATGAGTGCAGCTTCCTCTTTGGGCTCTTTGACTGGGTCGCTCTCTTTTTTTAAGTCAGTCTGCTTCATTTGATTTCTTTTTACTGTACAATGTTTTCCTTAAGTTCAAAAAGACCAGTAACAACATCAATCAGACATAAATACTGAAGATGAACCTTGACCCCATACTACTACTGCCCTGAAGTGTCATCACAACAAAAAGGAAACCAGCACAGACCAGAACAGTTTTGTTTTTTATTTCTACTGTTTTTTGTTTTCTTTTCAGTTGTGTATGCAGTTTAGAGCCACCACATAGATCTTATCATAATAATTACTCAATAGGTCTTCCTTAACACTCAAGGACGCTTGACAGGAAGTGCAACAGGTAAAGGAGGGAGTGGAGGTCAAGTGTTAGAGGCGTTTCTCCTGAAAAGGAAGGTTTTGAGTTGATCTTAACATGAGGTAAGAGAGTCAGCTTAATGGCAGTACTTGGTCCTGGTGGAGGGTATGAGATGGTTGGTGTCTGATGATCAAAGGTGACAAGTGTGGGAGTGGTGTTTGAGGGGGCGAGCTCATTGCGAGCTTTGAAGGTGATGTAGAAGGGTTTTGAAGTAGATTTGGTGTGGAATGGAGGCTAGTGAAGTCTAAAGAAGAATAGATGACACATTGAAAATGATAAGGTGAGACGTTTAGCTGTATTTATGTCTTAATGGAGATAATGGCCCTGTTTATACGACAACTGTTTTAGGGTGAAGCTCATAGGTATTATTCTGTTTCGGCCTCTCGTTTACCTAAAAGAAACTTTTGAAATTGGCCTCCATAGTAGATTTTTTCTGAAATGCTGCAGTATGGAAACACCAAGCCAGAGTTTTCAGTGGAAACGCTGACGTCACGCTCCGCTTTGTGCATTCCACTTTCATTGTGGCAACAACAACAACAACAACAGTAACAATGGAGGACTACTGTGCTGTGCTTGTGCTGCTGAATCTGCCTTTCAACTAAATGTTCATTTCTTGCTTCACTTCTGCAATTTATGCCAGATGATCAGCCCACCTCTGCTCCAGCAGCGGGATACCAGAAGACATCACCACCTACAGGCCTGGCATGCATACTACACTGTTATCAGTTCCTCAGCGTTTCCATGTAAACAGACTTTTGTTTCACTGCATTTTTTGTGTTTTCCAGTGAAACCTCGTTGTGTAAACGAGGCCAAAGTTGTATGTCAGCTGTTTGGTTAAACTGAGAAAGGTGTGTAAACGTTAACCTGTGGAGGAGGACTCAACAACTTGTGCTGCCAGCTCTGCTAATCTTCATCACACTCAGCAAACCAATCTGACCCTGTTTACCTGCAGACTCCATAATCCTGCCTTAATCTGTGGTAAATAATTGAATTAAGCGTTTTCTTGATAGTTGTCCTGATTTTCGTTGAGTCAGTGTAATTTGAAATTTCAGTTCAGGCTTCATGGGAAATTAGTGGCTTTATACCGTTTATTGAAGCTTCAATTAAAACGTTTCTGACCCTGTAGCTTCATTGACTCATTCACTTATAGGAGAAACAAACCTACAAAACCACCAACCACTATTCTCACAATTAAATCAACTGGGCTACATATTTGTTTTTCTATCCTGTAAATAATCACCTTCAAAGACTGAACTTAAGGCTCTTCAGAGAGCAATGTTTTGATTGGTGGTTAGTTGAGTAATTTCTGAATCATTTATTAGGTCTAATATTTACATGATGTGGTAATGACTGACACATTTCTGAACGTTTTACTAACTGTAGCAAAAATCAAGCAGTTTGAAGGCTGAAGTCTGACTTGTGGTTTGGCTTTACTGCATTTTTTCTTCTTCATCTTTCTGGGATATATAAACTTTAATACGGGCTTTAAATGTATGTATTATAAATAAATATAGTTCACATAGTGTATTACACTTGAAAAGCAAACATCTAAATCTATCTTCACCATCTAGTAAGAACTGCATGAAGCCATGTTCATTTGAAGGTCACAGCTTTCCTCAAACATTTCTTTCTCTGAATCAGAAGCAGATATTTTAAAATGTTTGTTGAAGTTGAGCAGATATTTGAAAAACGACATCTCGGCTTAAAAGCGCCCATTTCTGTATCCATCCTGAAAGAGCAATAAACTGCAAGCGAATTCTCATTATGTCTGTAAACAGTATTTCATAGCGCTCATGAAGAAATCAATATAATGCAGAGAGAGTCTGAGCTGAAAAAAAACAACAACCAAATGGTGGTGTTGCTGAGGTTGGCATCAGAGGGGCCTTTATAGTGAACTTGATTAAAAGAAAATTGCTTTCAAGTGCTCTCAGCAGGCTGGGAGGTTGAGTGGGAGTGCTCTTGTGTGGAGTTTCACAAACTAGGCTTTCAGGGTGAGGAAACAAGATGAAGAAATGCTGTGAAAGTGCCGGAGGACAAAGAGTGTGGAGGCAGTGGTGACATGGTGGCGCAATATTACCCCAATTATCATTTTCAATACGTTTTCATTTGCATACACTCCAGAGAGCATGGAGATGAAATTCATTCATGTTTCTCAACTGATTTTTTTACTAACTCTTTGTGAGGACATGATTTATTTCTGCTTTGTAAAATGATTTATTTAAACCCGGACATGTTTTTTCTTCCTTTTATATTTGAACTGAATCTTAGCTAAAGCAGCACTTTAAACCGTGTTGCATCTCACTGTGACTACATGAAAGCTTAAGAGAGGAGAGGATTTGAGAGCATGCACGTGTAAAATCAGCCCAGAGGTATGAAAAATAAATGAAAAAATAAACTGACATAATTGTAGGCTTTAGCTTGTTAAGTATTCACCTGACAGGAGTGTCAGGCGGATGGGGTCTTTAATTTGGGGCTGTCAAATCTGTGTAATTTATTCCTCTCTTGAATTGAAAATGACATCAGGAGATCAAATGCTGTCCCTGATTTCCATGAAGTGTTCACCTAATTGGCTTTTAAAGGGTGGAGTGAGCGCTGGTGAATAATTTAAACTCCTGGTTTTTAAAGTAGTCTGACTTTTGGGAGAATAATATTGGAAATCCATTTCTGTGCAGGGTTAAACTTTGTTTTTAGAGCTGCAGTCCTGAAATCAAATTTGCATTTCCTCACCCTGGGACTCATTAAAGGACATCATCAGTCTCATCATGTGTGAAGTCTGAACGTACAGAAGCTGCTGTAATGTTGTAGCAACTTAAAAAACATAACACAGATCGTCAACAGATGGTTAAGACGATTTTAAAACCTTTTCTTCTTTGAGGGTTTGGTCTGAATAAAATGGTTAAAGTGTGCAAGAATTCAATTCATACAAACTGTTTATGCACAATGTGTAAACATATTCACATCTACACATCACCTGTTATTCATTTGCACACAGTCTGTAATTAACACTGAACAACAAAACAGTGCTTAACTACACTGAAAAAAGTGAAACAACTGTGTCATTAAGTCAAACTGCATTTTTAAATTGGTCTAACTTAAAATCTTGGTTTTTGTTTTAAACCTGTTCGGTTCAGTTTGCCTGAAAGCAAAAAGCAAACATCTTGGATTAAATTAAAATATTCATTTTACTGAAATAGCATTTTCACTTCAGACCAGAGATTTCGATGTCATGTGACCCCAGGTTAGCCGATCTAAGTCATTCCCATAATGCATTTCAGCCAAGTCAATTCATATTGTATTTTATGTTACAAATTAATGTGTTTTACAAATAGTTTGTCTCACACTTGTTTGTGAGCCACTGACTGGCCCACTTATAAATAACACTGGGTAAGAATATTAATTATTTTATTATATATTTATTGTAACCATGAGTAAGAAGGGTACGCAGTTGATAAGGGACCCCACTATGTCACAATTTATGCTGTTGCTGGTTCAATCAATCCATGTCATTGATAGTTGAGTCATCAAAAGCTGACTCAACACTCATGTGAGTGGAATAGCAGAATGCACCTTGCATAGTGTGATTAAGCACTATATGCAGACTTTGTATTCATGAAAAAGTAAATACTATTCATAGACTTAGGAGGTATTTCTTTGTACCGACCAGAGGGATTGACTTGAGGAAACCTTAAAATATTGCTTGTAACAAAATTAGAGTGATTTAATCAGTTTTCTCTAAAGTATAAGTTAAACTGTGATGGAATTATAAATATTATGTTTGTTCAAAATGAAACATTAAGCCGAAACAAACTAGAACGTGTGGTCTTCATAATGAATTATTTTTTTACTTTGTATGAATGTAAGTTTTTGAATTTGATAAAAAGATTATCTTGATTTATATTGGATTAAATTTTAGAGTTCAACCAAATCAGAAATATAATTTGAGAAAAACTAAGAATATTAGGTGTAACAAATTACAGTAACTTTTTTTATGTTAGTCCAAAGTATCATTTTTTTACAGTGTAATGAGCACATTATCACAGGTACAGTGAAGGTGCTAAATTCTATTATTAACAACGACATGTCAAAATATATTCACCAAACTGCAGATCAGCACTCTGTAGAAATATGATCTCAAATTAATCAGATTGATATTTAATATTTTGTTTGAAAAAAAATTTTAAGTGCAGACTTTGAAAAGTAAAACTAGACAACATAACTGAGTAGTCTTTGCACATTCATTAAATGGGGGGTTAAGTACTTCCTTCAATAGTCAAGGCTTTAGTGGGTTATACCAGTCAAAAAGTTTGGCCCCTGGAGCTAATAACAGGTTTAGCTTAGCTTGACATCAAGAAGGAGGTAAGAAAGGCCACCTTATGAGGAGCAATGCAATGTGGGAGATGAAACCTGGGCACTAATTGTTAATAGTCTAATAGCAAATGCAGATGACAGGATGCACCACAAGTTTCCCACATATGGACACAACCTTGGTGACCCGAAAGTTTGTTTTGTTTACCCAAATGTTGCTGCCATCTGGTTCTGTGGTAACACCACAAACTTACACAAACATCTAATAACAAACCAAAAAGAGAACTCTGAGTCAAAGTAAACACAGAGAGGAGGAGGAGAATACTCAAACTACAACCAGAGCCCAGGATCAGAGACAGAAGTCACAGGCAGAGTCCTTTCAGCACGACCAACAAAATCCAGTGAGCTGATTAACTGAAGTGAAAGTAAGATTAAGTCGTCTCCAACAGTAGTTAATGTTATTTTTCAGTGACATCAATCGGTCTTCATAGATATATGATTGAAAAATTATTTAATAAAGACTATTGAGACAGTCATAAAATAAGATAAATTCAGCCAGTTCAAGAACTCTGTATACATTATTTTACTCAGTATCAGAATGATACCAAATTTTGCAGTGTCACACACCACTACTAAAAGTGCAAGGCTTCAAGAGAAGATGCAAATACTTTACTGTTAATTAAAAAGTTCTTTAAGCTTTCTTTAAAAATACTCATAAAATTAGACATACTGTAGAAAAGGGTAAAACAGAAGCACTGCAGGGAACAGTCTTAGGAGGGGTCGAGGGGAGATGCTTCAGGGGCCACATGTCCCATTTATCATAGCACTGATGTGATTGGATGTTTTCAGAGCTAATTCTATTAACAACATCAACTGAAAATCATGAATAAGTTTTCTTGTAAACCCAACACTGGAGTTGCATTCTGTTAAATAAGCTCTGGAGGAGTTGATCAAAATGTATGCTAAGCTCTGCTAACCAGCTCCTGGCAACCCAAACTATTCCTTTATATGTTCAACACTTCATGCATTTTATCTCTGTTTAGAGCCAAATGGGTCTGGAACAATCCCAGCATGCACTGGATGAAAGGAACACCCAGTATGAGCTGCCAATAGTCGCACTGACAGAAACAGAAAAGAATCATTAAATGTAAAAAGCTTCTGTGCAGAATCAGATTTTTTTTTCTTTATATTTGAGCTCCAAACAGCCTGCAGCCTTCCTAAAGTTTAAGAAGCACTTTTTGGAAAGCCGGAGACTT